>JARGXW010000112.1:0-303633 GCA_029204085.1 Mycena sp. CBHHK59/15
GTTATATTTCTTGAGCCTTGTAGAAGATAGATTTCTTGGTTGTATCTATAGTTCTGTACCCTGTATCTATATGTATATAGTAATCCATGTTAATACTGTACATTGGTGTGAGATCTGTATGGATTTTAGGACCAAACGGAGGCCTCCTTGTAAGTTGATTTCGAAGCTAAGGTACATGTTCTGGTTGTATTCATAGCTGTCCAGCCTATACACATATACATGCAATCATATCCATTGATACGACAGCTTTGCGGGAGATCTGGACGGGTTGCGTGACACAACAGAGGCCTCCCCGTCTGTAAAGCCTAAGGTCAGTGTACATGCTGTGGACCTCCCAGTGCCCTGCCATCCAGAGTATCATACCTGGGACCGTTCCGGGCATTCCGTATCTATCGTATTATCCGCTGATTCGGAGCACCGGAGCCTCCATCGCAAGTGATATTAACCGGTTGGTGGCCCTCAATCACGGCTCACCAATGCAGCATACAGTCAACAGATCCTTACCTAATACCTGAGCAAGGAAGGAATACCGGACAGAATACCGGACAGAGAGTTTGTGCCAAAGGAGCCCGCGATGGGGGGCCCCCAGGCCCCTGTTGCTCTATTTGGATTTGGCAGGTCAGTTTACATAATAGAACACTGAGACTCCTTCATAGATGTCGGACCTCTTAGGTACCTTAATTGACACGCATAAACCCCCCTAAGAGGTTCCATACGTAAGAATATAGGCGTCACCTTAGGTGGGTGATCGGGCGGTGTGAGCACGTGCTCGATCGATATTCCTGGGCCAACTTAAACATCTTGATTCTTGATCTTGAACAAAGTAGCCGATTCACTGTTCTGGATCGCGTCTTCCGTGGACAGAAAGCAGCCAGTATTATTAGGGTAAGAGCTACGTAAAATCTAGGTGTTCAACTGCTTCGCCAACGACAGCATAACGGTAACGGTATCGACGACGAGGGGCGTGAACGTTATGCCGAGCTCCCATTGTGCTTTCGATGTATCGAATTTGAACCGTGATGGCCAGACCTTCCACAGGTCCACAGGCGGGAGATTGGCCCGCAGCTCCGGGAAGCGGCGCTGTACTATATCCACGATTTGCTCGGGGGCCAGGAATATATTATGAACACGGGTATCCTAAAGAAGGATGAATAATCGCACACATGACTGCCCCCGATGAGAAGGTACCGCTGGTTTTTGGTTGCGTCGAGCTCGACCGCACGCACATGCGCGAGCGCGACATCGGATGCGGCGACGTAGACCGGCGGTCCTGTGGCGGGGACGCCGTCTTTGTATCTCCCGTTCGCGATGTCCCACAGCAACGCCAGACGTGTTCAGCGAGGACATCGAAGCCGTAGGTTGGATGGGCGGGCCAAGCGTCGCGCTATCAACCACGGTGAGTTACGGTGCGGCGATATCCAATCATCTGCGTACCAGGGGCCTATCGTCGTGCCAACCCAGGTCGGCTTCTCCTCCTCGATATGATCCCAGAACGTTGTTTCGGCCAGGGCTTTGGACGCACGGTAGACGACAGGCGGGATGGTAGCCACCTTGGCTTCATCGTATGTCTGTGAGGAACCTGCCAGCCTCGACCCGGGTTGGCTCGATCGTGGCGGCCAACGACGAGGTGAAGACGACGCGCTTGATTCAGGGTTCGTTTTTTGTCGCGAAGAGGATGTTCTTGGTGCCGCCGATGGCGGGGATGAGGAGATCCCTTTCGTTGTCCTAAGCAGCACGTTTAGCCGGAGGCATGGAGAAGTATACGGATGCGACATACGGTTGGGTTGAAGTGGGCGGATGTGCGCAATGATGTTGTAGCCTTTTACTGGATCGTCGAATGCACCAGGGGCCGCAATGTCTACTACCACTGCGTAATGGCAGTGCGCTTTGTGTGCGGGGAAGCGGGCGATCCAATCCTCGGCCTTGGCTGCGGTGCAGGAGGTGGCTTTCACGGTGTAGCCCACCTCGAGGAAGGCCAGTGCGATATGCGTTCCGATGAAGCTGTCTGAAATGAGTGCGGTCCTCAAAGCAAGGGCCTATATTGACGCACCCCGTGATACCGGGGACAAGTACTGTTCCGCGAGACATGAATACCGGTTCTTGAGGCCCCAGTTGAGGTTGCCGCCGAGTTTTATATGCTCGCCGCTGGATCGGAGAGCGAGTTCCTTCCAGTCTACGGTTGTCCATCCGAGACCTCGCGTGATTGACCAATGTCATACATACGCGTTTTGAACCTCTACGACACGTCGGAGCGACACTGGACGCCGGGAGGTGGGTCCTGGGGGAAGTGGGTCTGAACGCGTTGACCGCGGCACGCGGTAGGATTTCGTGACACTGACTGCTCAAAATCTATCACGCGGTTATTTTGTACTGTTTGCCAATACCCTCTCTCACTTCGCGTCATGGGAGTACACAACCTCCCCGCCCCAAGGGTCCCGCTATCGAGTCGCGGATATATTGCCCGCATGGACGCTGGTCTGACGTCGGTCAGAGGTGAGCGGCTGCCCAAGGGTTTTGTACCGTGCTCAACGGGTTTCAGGAGCGCAGGAAATCATCTCCATGATCTCATCACGTAGATTCGTTACAAAACTCATCCTCGGCCACAACGAGCTCGCCGACGATGGCTGTATCGTATTATTCAAGTTCCTTACTTCCTCCCTCGGCCGCAAGTACCAAATAGCTGAGATCAGCCTCAACTCTAACATCATTGGCAACCGCGGGCTCCTGGCGATATCCGAGTACCTGCAGGGGAACCTAGTTTTGAAGGAGCTGTTTCTGCAAAACGTGCGTACTTATCAATTTACGCGTTTGACGGAATGAAATTCACCGTGGTACAGAATCGCTTCACCGGAGATGCGGAGACGTTTGCGTCATTCACCACCGCATTGAACTCGTCTCGTCTCGAGGTGTTGTCCCTTAAAACGAACCGCAATCTTTCCGACCCCTTCCTAAAAGTGTTCCTTCCGTTTCTTGATGCCCCCCATCTCCGCGAAGTCCACCTGTCTGCGATCGGCCTCACATCTCGGTCTGCGCCTCATCTTGTCGCCTATCTATCCTCGCCACGATGTCGTTTGCATACCCTGAAGTGCGACGGGAATACCCTGGGATTCCGAACTGTGAAATTTATTGTCCGTGCTATAGAGCGGCACAATTTCTCCCTCCTGACCGTAGAGCTGTATTCAAACCACTTGGTGGGGTCGGTCAGCAGCGATAACACCTCAGAGGACGACGATGAAGACGGCGGGCCCGCCAGTCTAGACGCATGGAAGGCGACGGACGCGCAGATTCGACGCGTTCTCTTACGAAATGCACATCTCAAGCGAGAAACTGAGAGAGAGGCGCTGCAGTTACTGCGATACGCTCGGCCCCTTCTTCTCGCGCGCTCCGCCCAGCCCTCTTCTGCGTGTGCCGACTCGTGTTCGTGCATCGAGTCTACGGGCTCGACCACACCAGAGCATCCACACGCAGTGTTTGCCTTCCGACACCTCCCCACCGAACTCCAACTGTACATCATTTCCTCCCTCGCCCCGACACTCTCCCCTGCGCAGCGCATCCGCATCTACAACTACGCGTCGTCCCCCACGACGCTCCCGCGCGTCGGTCTGTGTCTCCCGGGCTCCTCGACGCGCGCGCTGTGCGTGCTCGACCCCGCGAGCATGCCGTTCGGCAAAGCGTCTGTGGGCTGCGCGGAGGGCAAGTGCGCGGGGTCCGTAAACAGCGTGGTGTGCCATCGCGAGCAGCAACGGGCGGAGTGGCTGGCGGAGGCGGGGTGTTCTGCATACGATCCTCATCGGGAGCCGGAGGAGGATGCGGTGGGGGCGTAAGTGGTGATGTTGATAAGATAATTATACGTGGGAGTAGGTTGTAGCTATAAATTGCAATACTCTTAGACCCTGTTGTACTTTTTCGTGTATTTGTGTATTTCCCCGTCGATCGTTGCGCAGCACTGAGGCTTGAGGCCTTGAGGCTGAGCCCTCAGGCCTTGCACCCACTATTAATACTATTGCCAAATTAATACACCTGAAGATCACATGATCGACTTTAAGTTCTCACCATCATGATCATGTAGACGCCGTCTGGAACCAATCTGGAACTACCTTGTTCAGTTTGCTCTGTCCCTCTTTGAATTTCCTGAGCTCCGCTTGCTTTAGTACGGCGCTTTTATCTGCATTTCCAGCGATTATGATGTAACTCTATCGCCACCGTCTGAGCCTGTAGGTGAAACAGGTTTATACTTTTGTCGCCGGCCGCTTTAAACCCAGGTGGTCGTTGGACCCTGAAACTTAGCGCTCGTCCCAAATTATACCGTTTCATTTGGCCCATCTCTCACACAAGGTTAGCGCTCCGAGGGTCCCAGGGGCCACGTTTCCTTTGTTCTACGCCACACCAGAATAGGTCAATCTGACCACGAGTCTCTTCTCTTGAACCGCCATGCCACCCCGCAAAATCTCATACCGCACTTCTATGTTTGAGGAGTCTGCTCTGATGTCCCTCGAAGCCGTCGAAAATGCTGCGTTCGAATTCAAAGCCATCGTGAACCAGGCGAATATCGAACGCATTTTGGAAGACGTGATCGCACACGAGCGCTCTGCCGTCGTGAGGCTGGTGCTTTCATGTAAGTGCTCACTCTTGGGATAGGCCGGCAGCCTCATGTTTCCGAATAGGCCTGGACGAAGACCTGATTCTGGGGCTGTTCCCCATCGCCCCAGAAGTATTTGCCGATTCGCTCGCCCATAAAATACTGTCCCAGCTTTCTGTTTTCTTCCTATTTGCACAAAAGGTCCCTCTGTGTCACGAGAATCACCATCAGCTTGTCAAGGACGCTCCAGGGCTTCTCAGTGCCATCGTACCGAAATTGCTCGCTGATGATGCAGAAACCGATCAAACAGCGCTCGGCCTGAAGAAGGCGAGAGCCGTCAGCCAGAAAAACGCAAAAATGGCCAGGCGTTTCGCAGCGCAGGCTAAGAACGCATTGGACTCTGCTCCATTCGAACGCCTGAATATCCCTGTCCCAGAAACGCGTCAAGAGGTCCAGCATGCCCTCGACGTCGTCTTGGCTACACAAAGGTCAATTTTAAAGGTCTGTTCAGCTGCGTTCTATAGTTTGATAGTTAGGCATGCTGAGATATGCGTATATGTATAGTTCTATCTCGAATCCTTCCAGCTTCCGGCCATCATAGCTGCAGTCCAGGCCGCGTGTTTGCCCACAGAATTATCTCCTCTTCCCGAAGCTCAACTTACGGAATCCGAGAATGCCGATCCAGAATCGAAACCCCAAGATGTTGGGCCAATGGTCGATCCTCCAGCCACCACTCAGATTTATTCCAATTTGCCGATCAAATTGTCTGACCTTTGTACCTGTTGATTCAACGCTCTGATAATTCCATGTTCAGTTCAACCCTCTACCGCCGCAATGCTACGGGCTTTGGTGATTGGGACATCAACATTGCGCCACGTGCAGAGCAGAACATGCGCGAGTACAATCGGCGCGATCGCAAGACATTTCTCGCCGTTGTTAAGAAGATGAGGTTTGCATAATTTCGCTCTGTTCTTTCAACGAGTCCTCATCAAACCGACCTTTCAGGGAGCTATCCAATGGCCACTTCTTCCCGGACAACCACAAGCAGCTGAACAGCTCTGATATCGATGTCCCCATCTACGAAGCCAAGGTGACAGACGATCTCCGCATTGTGGTGGGTGACTCTCAGTCCTGGCTGGGTTACGTCGAACTAGTTACTCATTTTGTATAGTATCAAGTCGACTGTGTTCCCATCTACGGTGGCTGGGTGAGCTTCTTTTTCATCCCCCAACTCTACTGCGATGTTCACATTACTCCTCAGGGCGAACGACAAGGTAATGCCATATGTCCCATTCATGTATACACCTGAGACCAATCGTTCGCAGCGCTCAAGATATTTGGGGTGTATGAACTAACGCAACTCGGCCGGGGATCCTTTTGGGACTCGATGGGACGCGAGTTGGGGAAAAGAGGCCAGCAATATCGAGACAGGTTTGTGGTCCATCTTTCTTGGCAATCGCGTCTCATCGTGGTCTAGGTGCATGTTCCGTCAATACCAGGTCCAACGCGAAAATCATGTATTCGTACCCGCCACTTTCCCTGCGCCGGACGAGGTGCAATTGACTCGCGGTGGTGTCCCTGATTTGCCTTCAGATGACGTAGAGCAGGTACATCCTGGTCCTGACCATTGAACACTCATTGATGTCGCCTGTCACAGATTCAATCTCTTCTTTTGTAAGTTCTGATTGTCTGCAACGAATGAAGTTTCTGAAGGCGCGCAGGAAAACGGTTCCCTTTTCGCAGGTGCGCACCTCGTCTTCTTTTCAAATGCTTTTGTCTAACATATTGTCAGCCTCTTCTTGACAGCATCTTGCAAGACCTCGATGTTACATTTGTCCTCGAAATTTCGTATGTCACCTACTTGGAGTGTGTTTACACACTAATTTGGCCCCAGTCCCAAAGAGCTGGAAATCATCGAGCATCCCAATTCCTGCTACGTGCTCGGCCGCAGCGGCACGGGGTACGTTGTTGTTCTCAACATTAGATCAACACTAAAGTTCGTGTTGTCAACAGGAAAACGACGACCATGCTATACAAAATGCTGCTCGTGGAGGCCAGTTCTGACCTTTCGGTGGCAGAAATCCCGACTCGGAAGCACCGCCAGTTGTTTGTAACGCAATCACGCATTCTCGCAGATAAAGTCAGGGAACATTTCGCAAAACTCCTTGCCGGGTATCGACCTTCTGCTGTACTGGAGAATGTGAAGGCGGCCAAAAAGGCCGACAGGGCGTTGATAGCCGACGAGGAAAACGATTGGCGAAGTGATCTACCGAAAAAGTATAGCGACTTGCAGGACGAGGATTTCCCACTGTTTCTCTCTTTTGATCAGGTCAGTTCAATCCAGTCTAGCAGTAAGATCGGATTTTGAAATGGGATCTTAGCTCTGCATGATGATAGAATGTGATATGGCTGATTCGTCTACCGAGGTTCGGACTAAGGTCGAACCTCCCCGGGTAACCTACGAGAAGTTCCGACAAGGCTACTGGCCACATTTTCCACAGTCGCTGAGCAAAGGTCTTGGTATGCTTGGCTGATTCCGTGCATGTCCGAATATTGATGTTTCATAAAGATCCCTCGATGGTGTTTTCTGAATTCATGGGTATGTTCAAAATTTATGCTCTTTGCCTGTCTTGAGTGATTTACTAGGAGTGATCATGGGTTCCGAGAGGACCCTCACCGCCGAATCGTCATTCCTGGATCGCACCGTCTATTTGAACCTGCCTGAACGAGGACAACCGACATTCGCTGATCAACGTGATCGGATATATAAGCTTTTCGAGTCCTATTTGAGCCGGAAGCGACTCCAGGGTGACGTTGATGCAACAGACCGGTAAGTTGTGCTTCACCTCATACAGGAATTGTTTCGAGTCGTTGGCGATAGTACACATGCCATCATAAGATTCTTCCGAAAGCACGGAGTTCCCGGCAGAAAGATGGATTATTTGTGAGGGTCATGCTCTTACCTTGTGAATACCAAGAATAACTCTAGCTGAAGATACGTGGACGAGACGCAGGATAATCTTCTTGTTGATACGCTGCGTAAGCAACTTCTCTATATCGCGCCTCCTTCTTGCAACATGAAAATCAACAGTCCTGCGCTCCATTTGCCAAAACCCAAACGGTCTCTTTTGGGCAGGAGACACAGCTCAGACAATCTCTGTCGGTAGCTCCTTCCGCTTTAACGAATTGACATCTTTCCTGTTCCGCGTTGAAGTCCGTACTAATCCACGTTTTTGTCTCCGCAATATTGACGACTTTTTTCCCTCCAGAAACAACGACGAAAGAAACACCCCGAATTAGGCTTCCAACCAGCGGTACCACCCCGCGTCTTCCAACTCACCGTCAACTATCGCTCCCACTCCGGCATCGTAAACTGCGCCCATACTATTATCGAGGTTATTACCAGATTTTGGCCGGACGCTATCGATGTGCTCGAACGGGAGAGAGGTACCGTTGACGGTTTGCGGCCTGTTTTCTTCACAGATTGGGATTCGGAAAACATGCGATCCAAACAACTCCTCTTCGGAGATCAGTCGTACGTCGTTTCATCTCTCTCGATGAATTTATCGCATTAAGGGACGTGATCAGGGGAGGCTACGTTGAGTTGGGTGCACATCAATGTATGTCGAACCATTCTGTGACAATCATTGACCTGACCTGTTCGTCAAGGCATTCTGGTCCGCAACAATATTGCCAAAGAAATCCTACGAAAGCAAGTAGGGGACATTGGGCTCATCATGTAAGCAGCATTGTATCCTATCTTACCGGCCCTTCAATATGTTGATAAAACATCGAAGGACCTTGAATGAAAGCAAAGGATTAGAGTTCAACGATGTAAGTCGATGCTGTCACCCAACAGATTGAAGACATGAATCATTTTCAGGTTCTGATATATAACTTCTTCGCGGATTCTGCTGCTAACGAATCCCAATGGCGTGTTGTCTTGAATGCGTTGGAAATCAAGAACCGCGACACTCCAACCGCACCAATATTTGACAGAACACGTCATGCCAGTGTTTGCGTTGAGGTATCTGTTTACCCGTTGCTATTTTTGAAGCTAATCTAGTAAGTGCAGCTCAAATTTCTCTATGTCGCGATTACCAGAGCTCGCAACAATGTATTCATCGCCGACTGCTCTTCCAAGGGCGAACCGATGCGGGTCAGTTGAACCTGTCCTATGAAATGCAATTCTAAAGCCCTTTAGGCACTCTGGATGAGCAAAAACGAGGTGCAGAATTGTACTCTAGGAATCGACACTCCTCGTTTTGCCATATCATCGACAGCGCAGGAGTGGGAGGAGCAGGGAAGGAAGCTATTCGACACTAAGCGCTATTCGGCCGCGAAGCTCTGCTATGAGCGGGCATATATGCCCCACGAAGCCGCCGTCGCTTCAACGTACTACCTGCGGGAGGAAGCTGATAGCATGCCAGGCACTAATCGTCGCGAACTTACAGCCAAAAAGGCGGCTTTTCTGGACGTAGCCTCAGCCTTTCAGAACTGTGCGAGAGCCGATTCGGGGAAAGTAGCAAAGACTTATTTCCGAAGAGCTGGTGAATGCTTTGAGCATTCCGGTAACGACATCCAAGCAATAGGCGCTTACCGCAGTGCATGCGAATTCACTCGAGTAGCTGAGCTCTATCGGAAGCTAGGCAAATTCGATGAAGCGGTTGACATCGTTCAGAATCACCGCCAGGATATAGACCCCGATGTATATGACAAAGTGATACATGTCGCGCGGCTGTTTTACGTCAAGGAAGACCAACTCAAGTAAGTGCTCTTCACATTGCATCAGTACTGTGTTTAGTTCTTTGTTTTTCAGAAAAGCCAGTGCACTATTTGCCTCTTATAAGGACGTCCTAGAGTACCTTGAAGATCGTGGATTGGACGTTGCGCGCGCCACCCTTCTCGAATCAAACGGCCTATTCTCCGAAGCCGCCGAACTTCGTCTCAAGGAAGGCCGAATATTCGAGGCCATCAGACTGTTCAGAAATCAGAATTCGCAACACTCGAATCTCCGCGCTAGCCAGTGCATACTTCAAGGCTTATGGGAGAAATTTCCTTTCGCCGCAGTTCCGAATAGTCCAGATGTATCTCGTCTTCTAGACCACGCAGCTGCAGTCAACATGTCGCTATTGTCAGAAAGTGACCGCTATGAGGTTTGTTGTTTCAACCAAGGAACATATCTAATTTTGACATTCTACGCATTCTATATAGATATCGATGTTCCAGGCCATTGTTAACCGAACCGTCTCGAAGCTCGAGGCACTTGGAAAGATGTTCTTGGCGGCAAATAACTTGGCAGTAGCCTTATTATGTCTTGACCACTGTTTCGTAAATCCGCCCAAACTCCAGGCTCTTCCGGTCGACGCCGTGGCAAAAAGTCTTGAGGTTTTTCAAAGTTACGTCAAGCTCCTCTACTATTTTGCCTTCAACGTGGACCCCTGTAACACTCCGACGGCCGAGATACTTTTCGGGTATAGGAGAGAAGGCGAACACAGTTTTTTGATCCCTCGCCAGACATTCTTGCACGTTGCGCTCCAAAAATACCAACATCCTGCTCACACTCGGTCGTCAGGCAATATTAGCATCCTTCTCTCTGGTCCCGAACTTCGAGACATTTTCCACCGATCGCTTAAGGAGCGTCTCGCTGGAAGAGTCCGAGAGGAGAATGCCGTGTGCCGAAGGACCAGCGCATTCCATCCTTGTCTCAACGCCGCCGTTTTTAGGCAATGTCACCGGACTGAGTGTCCGGACGAGCATCTTTCGGCAGCGGCGTTGAATCCTCAACAATATAATCTTCGGGTCAGAATCCATCTGCAGCAGATTGCGATATACCAAAGTCTTCGATCGATAGACCATGATCATTCACAACGGAGGTAATGGCTGCATGATTAAAATTACTACATCGCTCACCCGCCGTCAGATATTGGATTTCTCGACTCTATGCTACCTTGAATCCGCCATCATATCATTTAGGTTCGATTTCTGTCCTCGATTTGGCTTCGATCCCAGAGTCCGAAACAGGGTTCCAAGTTGTGAAAGAATGGGTTCGGAGCTGGGCCTACATGCTTGAGTTTGTTCCGGAATTGGAGTTTCTGACGCACTTTCTACACATCGCAAACATTAGTTTCCAGTTCGACAGAACGCATGCCATGTCATATATGACCCGTGGCCATTTTATGACGTCCCCAAAGAAGCCCTTGAAATACCGTAGACCTCCAGATGGACAGTACGTTGTCGCAGAGCTATTGTGCGCACTAGATGGCCAGTACGACTGGTGTCTGTCGGCTGGCGTCATTTTCATCCGGTGAGTGGAGCTGTACCGTCATCTATACTCTTACCAAGTGGTCGGTATTAGACACATCATCAAATCTAGACTTCCAGTTCACGTCACCGTGCTTTGCGATGTTGCAGAGCATCTTTGTGCGTGCCTAACTGTGGCTGATCGGCAACGACGCGGGCCTATTCACGATATAACTCTGCCACTCAGCTGGTTAGTGAAGTGCGCTAGCTTCGCGGGAGAAGGTCGCGAGACACGTATGTTTTGGCCACTGGCAGAAGCGCTGTCAGAACTTTTGGAACCCATCTATTCCAGTCGCGGCGCAGGTATACGCAGTCCAAGTATAAGTTGTCTTAGAACTCAACCAGAAATTTCGAACAGAACATCTTCTTTTTGAAAGCGAGGGCTATAGGATCAAGGATGTATTCCTCGCCAGAATGTACGTCTCGAAACATTCCTCTTCTGAAGAGCGAGATAAAAGCTCACAGTTCCCTTGCAGTTGTCGATGCCTCTGTCTTCGTGCGTATCTAATCTGCTTTTACTTGGCGTACAACTTACATTACATCTGCCTAATTATTTAGTTGCCTATAACTTCAGAAACCAACCCCTGAGAGATTTTGTGTGGAATTCGATCACTGATTTGCGGCGAAGAGATCCAAGTCGCCGATTTACATCTCTATGCATGAAGTGAGTGTTAGGTAATATTCAGTGGCAGAAAATTGATATTAGTGTGCTAGATACGTTTATGCAGAGAGTTGGACAAGTCTAGCTTGGGCGGTTAGAGCCTCCACCGCTGGATCCATGCTCGATGAGATGGTACAATTGTTGCATGCTGACCAATATCAACCCCGCGAATTTCGTTGGGTGCGGCAAATTGTCTACAAGAAACTGGAGGACATCCCTCGGCTGCTAGGCTCTTCCCCATCCATTTCTTTCCAGAACACGAATGATCTGGCAACTGAGCGAACTCCGACTCAAGGGGACGCGCAAGAGGATGATGACAGTGAGATCGACACTGGCGAAGAGCCGGTCGTTGATGTGGACGAGCGTCTGCCTGACCATCTTCTTGTCGATTTGCCGTCGGTCTCTGAGCCAGCCGCACGTTCGGAAGAAGAGATGCAGGCTGCGGCTAAGATACACAAGGCTATCCTGGGCGCACATCGCCGTGCCGCGCAGCGCAAACGGGGGGAGATCAAATCCAGCTTGGCGGGGGGCTCTCCGAGTTCTTCACGACGTGCCTGATAGAGTCTGTAACCATGGACCGGGTTCATCGTTTGTATCGGGTTTACCTCCTGGGACCTCTTCCTCATCTTCTACTTTGCCTCGATATCGTTCACACTCATGCGCAGAAGGAGGCAAAGCAGTTGAGAAAGGATCTTACCAGCGCCGAACACGAGGCGCTGGAACTGGTCGACAAGAAACTTACGCATGTCAAGTGAGTGACCATCCGATGTCGGGACCAAGCACCATTTATATGTGTGTTTTCAAGCCGGACTTTGAAGGAGGTTATTGAGATACAGAAAGCGTTAAAGCCCACGGCGGGAATACACGCGGGCCGCAATCTGGATGAGCTGAAGCGCTGGACGATTCGAGCCGTCTCGCTGTTCGAAGAGTTGCCGTTCGGAAAGCCGCCGGGCCTCCAATATCACTTCAGGATCGCATACAAGGGAATCTTACAGCCATGGAGAGCGCCAGAACACCGGGAGGAGCGTAAACCCAGGTTGAATACGGAAGAAGACATGTATCTTTGATATTGAAAGCGAGATCTTTGGCCGTGGTGTTTTTACCGCTCGTAAGATTTCAACCTGCCTGTGGGCAAAGACTCGAAGTTGCGCACAATAATAGCCCACCGTAAGCTGGTCAATTAATACGAGCTTAGACCCCACAGCCGAGCAACTGGGGTGAGTGGGAGCCAGGGAGGCACGACAACGAGTACATACAACTTTAGTAGGATAGGTATTCAACAGACGCCTATCGCACAGCTGAATGCCTATCGCGCAATTAAATGCCTATCGCGCACGCTTAAACACGCTTGACTGCCTATAACAAGTCGTCACATCAGTAACATTAAAAGTGACGCATATTTTCAGTGACCACGGTCACAACGACTCACCCCACCCAGCTAATGCCATGCTGAGACAAGAACGAGGTGGAGGTAAGACTGTGATGGTTTGTTTGGTCGCGTGACTTTGATCGCCGGATGTTGCCGAGGCGTGCGATACGGACGTCAGGCGTGCGCGTCAAAGGAAATCCAAGGTGTGGGGTGCCCTTGAAATAGAATGTCAAGTAGGTTTATGAGGCAAGATTCTTCCCCAAGCCCTTGAAGTTGGTGTGGCGGACGGGGACGTCGCCGATTGCTCATTGGTCGGCATTTTCCGCGTGTGCAGGTGCCACACTTGATCATTGATGTGCCGCCCTTGGCGATGACGTGCCGCAGATGTGTGCCGAGTGCCGCGGATAAAGCCGCACTCTTTGTGCGCTGCATCTGAACAATACCGTGGTCACACTGGGGGGAGAAAGCCTCGGTGGATAGGCATTCATGAAATGATAGACACTGTGAAGCAATAGGCATTCACCCGCATAATAGGCATTTTTATTATTGTGATAGGCATTAGTTCCATCAATAGGCATCATCCGATGCCTATCATACTAAAGTTGTCGTGCCTCCACGACAACCCATCGGGTTCGAACGAGCTGGGTAGGTACATCCCTGAAAGTCCCTCTCTTCTTCCTCCGCCATTCTCATGAACCACATGGCTATCAGATCCCAGGTCGGACGGTGGGCGCATTCACCATGCGGTCTTCCTCTGTGTACTATACACTTGCGGTTTTTCGGCGACGGAACTGTTGCCTTAGCACCGCCGGTGTTCTGTGTTGCCTCCCAGCGGCAGAACTCCATCTGCCACATTGGACAACCCGAGCAATTCACACTGGACGATCTGGAACTCTGGATCCGAGGACACCGACTTCTCACCATTATAATCTGGTTTTATTCCTGCTATCTTTTCGTCTCAATTTGGTTTTGCCGCGTTAGTGAAAACATTCTCCTGCGAACAGATTTTTTCTTCGTAATGTCTGCGAAAATCCCTCGCGGTGGCACGGAGGACAAATGGAAGAGGGTTCTTAAGCCGCAGCGACGCCACGAAAGAACAAGCGGGATTTGTGTTACATATAAGGGGTATGATGCTTGTCTTCATTCCTCACTACTAGTATAGTACTGGCTCTGATCAGGATGATGTGACCCGCCGCCCGTATTCTACCAGGTGCAATGTAGAAATGAATCAGCCAGTACTATAACTTGTGAACATCTCGGAAAGCTCTCTAAGCTTTCTAATACTCATGGACCTGAACAGAAACAAAAAAAGTCTATCGAGATGATGGAACCATGACATTCTGCAAGTGATATCAGAGCACTCCAGAATTCGTGGGGATGCGCCTGAGCTGCATAGTCGAAGCACGTATCTGTGGGGCCAAATAACAAGAATCCACATGGAAGCACATACTCAGGCATTCCCGGAAACCCTGCCGGCCCCAGGACTCGTTGTGACATTGAAATTTGGTAGAGAGATGTTCATCTTACTGCCCCCGAAGTTGTAGGATCGACTTCGAGTCGGACTTCTGACATCTCAAGACCACAAATAATGTTGGGATCAAATGTTGTAATTCTATACAGCAGTGGCTCAAGCCATTTCATGTATTACCAACAAATCCCGAATTGTGACAATTTGTACCGTTCAATCGAGAGATGCCAGGCGCTGCGAATTAAGTCTATCAGCGGCAGAACAGAGAAAGAGGAGCCAACGTTACATGAAACCATGCTCCAAGATCTTCCACGCAGAGAAGACTTCTGGCTGCCCTTCAAGAGTCGCCGCTATGCGTGCATGGAGGTTGCCAACCTCCTGCACCATCTCGACTAGTACTCGTTTGGGATGCTTTTGCGACGTTTTCGAACGGATTTGTACGTCAGTCATGGTTTCGCCAGCAAATTCTTCCTTGTAGAATCTGAATCAATTCGAGTCAGCGTCTACAGAATAAACCAGAGAAAAAGACGGACGAAAGGATGTCATTGACGAGACACAGATAGTCGTCGATGTCTGGAAGGGCCTGGATGTAAGCCGATATGTCGGGATGCGTTTTCTTGGGGAAAGCAGTGCACGAAAAACCGGGAACCATGCCACTTTTCGCCCCAAGATATTTTGGCCAACTGGAAGCGGTGGGTTGAACCTCCATTTCACTTACTTCTTTTCTCGCTTCCAGAACGGTGCCACTGACGAATTCTAGAGCAGCACAGACCATAGTATTGGCGCATATGGGGTCCCAATGTTCGTATAAACTCCCAAGAACTTGATGGAAATTTTGGAGGGGCAGATCTTCTTGGGAATACCCAAGCAGAACCCGACGCTGGAAGTCTTCAAGGAATGGTTTTCCTGCACTGTCGTCGGTGTAAAAAAAGAACCTAATCCTCGGTGAGCGTGATAAGATTCCATGGGCGGCATGACGAACCAGGCATAGAGTGCGAAAGCGAGTTTGACATCGAATGTGTGACGATAATAAAAGAACTGGTGATCGGTTGGGTTAAAAAGACACGCCATGTCACATGTAATTGCTTACCTCCACGACAGAGACTGCCTTCTTTGAGATAGATTTGAAGAGTTCACCATTGTGCCGTCGTCGGCATTCCAGGATTCTATTTTAGCTTGGACAGCTGCTTCGAGTGCATCTCGGGAGCTATGAGCGCTCATCATCGCATGCGGAGACTCGTATGAAACAACATGTAGCAAGGATTGGATAATGGTTTTGAGGTCCAACGCCTCGTCCTGCGTAGTCCATCGAAAGAGGGTAAGAAACGAATCTTATAAGAGAGAAAATCAGGCTCACCTGTGGATTTTCTGGGTTGTTCATGATATGCATGGTGCCTGCAGTAAAGTTTCCAGGGATAGGCAACTGTCTCTCTTTTATAACAGAAGCTATCGGTATTCAACTCTCATCAATGCCTGTATGAATCGCCATGCCCTCAAATTCCCATTCGGAAGCTTCGTTTAGCGCTGGGTACAGTCACCGTGATTATGGAAGTAACGATGATATTTACGGCAAGTCGTCCTGTTCTAGCAGGGCTCTGAGCGACCAACGTGGGGTGTGCCCACACGTCACGCTGCGTTTCGTGGGGCCGCAGACGCATCGGTGAGGATGTTGGCTGCTACGTGACATCTACGGACGCTTTTCCGCGATATATACCGTCACATCACAGATGATCTGTAGCTGAAGACAACTTGAAAGTAGGCACCGACAAAAGAAAATGGCTTAACGTCAGATGAAACTCGCTCGGAAGTACACAGCAACCCTTTTGTACTGCAGGATTCCTTTTAGATCCTTGGCGAGCACCTGATGATTTCGAGGGAGGGCAGCCAGCCTCCTGAATCATAATGAGAAGGAGATTTGAAGCCAAAACATGGTTCTTCTTACCATTTAAAATTGGACCATTAGAAGGTCATGAATTCCGTCAAGCTGTCCAGTCTACCACGACACTGCTCCGAGTCATTGGCGGGAAAACACGGGAATCAATCAAGAATCAATGCATCGGTGCTAGCTTATCATTGACTCACCGTCCAATGGTTGCCAGCATACTTATTTGGAGCTACCTATAGGGGTGCATATGCGGCACAGAGCATAAACAGATTAGCTATCGTTCAGTAGAAGCAAATCGGAGTCAAAGAAACCAGGATGGATGACATCCGCTGGCCCGGGTGCTACCAGTAGCTATAAAGAGCATCTTTCTGCAGACTGAGTCTTAAGCTTGAGCCCTGATATTTCTCTTGAGGCACTGAGAGCTGAGCGATGAGTGCTGAGTGCTACGCATCTGTCGAAGTTGGGATAGAGTCAGATAATTCCGAGTCCGAGTGAGTCGCCGCTGACGTCACAAAATCACGTGTGTTCTAAAAATGGAAGTCTGGCTCTTGTGTTCAAGCGTTCACTCAGCCGTTAGCAATGACGAACGTAACCGAACATTCGCAGCGGGCACTCGGTCGCAGAGACGGATGCATTTCAAGAATGTGACTGCCTGTGTGCACATTGGATCAACTTCCGCGACAGATTCTGATATACACAACGGACATGCAATAGCAGAAAGCACCAGGTCGGGCTTCAAACCCGGCGACCGTGACATCGTTTAGGACAGTATCTCGGTATTTTGGCCTTATTCATTTAGAAGTCTACAAACGTCAGCTGGAACCAAATTTGCGCCCTCGCTGTGATAAGGGCCGAGACCACTTGCAGAACGACTTCTTTTAGAATGGACTGCAAGAGAGCCACTGATCATGAGAAGCCCGAATGAGCCTACACCGTCACATCCCAGGTTCATGGTTCGTCATGATCGACCCAGGACTCCGGCGGAGCACCTCTGGATTGCTTTCTGCGGTTACTTCAGTACTTGTGTACTCCCGTTGATGTGCCAGTGGGTTTCCCATGGTGAGCTCATACCGTTTACAATATAAACCCTTGGTTCGGGACTTTATGTTGAATCTATTTCCCTTGACCCTGGAATACCCACGCATGCCTTCCATCTCTCTCTTCGCACTTCCGAATTTCCCGGGCCTCGCCTTTCTCGTTGGGCTCTTGTTCTTGATCCGTTGTAAGTCATACAAGGATCATAGACCTCAGGGTGCCTGGCGACTCCCCATTCTCGACAATATTCACCAGATACGCAAACGGCTGTGGTGGCCAAGTTTGCAGAATGGACCCAGGAGTATGGCGAGACTTCTAATCTTTCTGATGCTTCTGAGGACCCATCTTCCACAACAACCGTTAAAATGAAATTTGATATGACCCAACTTCAAACATGTACCGGTTCTTATCGGTGGACAATATTAATGCGGCCTCGTTCCGGAGAAGGCTGCTCCCTGCCCTGGGCGAACTTATCTAAGTCTACGACTTTTTTTGGCCTAGGCCTGCGACAGAGTAAATCTCTGCTTCTTCAGGCCAAGAAAGCATCTTGGATGGAGCGCCTCGCAATATCACATCTCATCTCACACATCATAGAATCGTGTCTGTCTATTCAAACCGTTTCAATCTCAACTATCTCTCCTTCAATTCATCCTTAGCCAGTGGTGGACCGGGAAGCGGTCCAGCGGGCGCTTCAAGTTGAATTTCCCAAGAACTTGGAAAGCGAGCCATTGTATACACGGTCGTAAAGACTTTCCAGCAGGATGCACTGGTTGAACATTTCAAGTTTTTTGGTGAAAAAACTAGTGAAAAATGTTTTGAATTTTACAGCAATTTTTCAGTGGAAAACCAAGTGAAAAACTTGTAACTTCTTCATGAATCTTTTGAACTTCAAAACTTTTTCAGCACTTTTTCAGAAATTTTTCACAACACTGGTTGAACATTTCAAAATTTTCACCTTCTTTTTCAGTGAAAAATGTTGTTTGTTTTTCACACATTTTTCACTGAAAAAGCAGGTGAAATTTTCAAAACATTTTCATCACTTTCTTATTTTATTTCGAATTTTTCACCTTGAATTGAGAAAGTGCTGAAAAAGTTTTAAAATTTTCGCCTTCTTTTTCAGTGAAAAATGTCTGAAAAATAAACAACATTTTTCACTGAAAAAGAAGGTGAAAAAATTGAAATGCTCAACCAGTGCAAGGTTCAAAAAGGTCACCAAAATGTTTCAAGTTTTTCACCTACTTTTTTGGCGAAAAATTACTGTAAAATTCAAAACATTTTTCACCAAAATTTTCAGTGCAAAACTTGAAATGTTCAACCAGTGATGGTGTTTCATATTTTTAACAACAGATCTACACATAAGATAATCTTTCGCGTGGCTAGTCTTTCCACCGTTCTTGGCTGCAAAGTTGGAGTAATCCTCTCGGTTCGCCTCAACCAGTCTTGAAACGTTGACCGTGAGTTCGCCACGCCCAACCGGTAGTCTTGCTGTATCAGAATTTACTCCTCTCGTCGTCGTGTCGTTTTTTCCATTGGAGCTTATACCGAGACTGATGTGCAATATGATCATTGTAAATGTTCTCCCCTGAAGTTGAATCAGTTTGGCTAAATTTCCGAGTTAATGTGATGGAACTCACTATGACTGACACTGTCTACACAAATCTAATTAGCTTCAAGTTTGTAAGTGAAACAAGGCAGACATGCTTACCATATCGATAACCACGTACTGCCCATTACTGCCCAACAGATAGGAGGTGATTAGAGCTATTAATGTGGCCGAATATATGGCGGCGCTCTCCACGATGATGATAAGTGTAGACATTAGACGATTCCCGCGCCCGACTCGTGATACATTTTTGAGAGCTTGCTGGGTTTTGATGATTCGAAATCCAATAAGACCTAGCCAGACGTGTTAATAATTTGACGCAAGAACTCTGAAGGATGATAACATAATTACACGTGCAAACGACATTCGAAGAAAGTGTCAATGAGATCCAAGTTGTGATCCAGGGCACAATTGTTGCGAGGAAAATGACATTTCCTGGCTGCACCGTGGTAAAGACATATGTGGTCCCATATCCGGCAGCTTTCACCGGGTCGTTAGTGTTCAGAAATCACAGAAACACCATATGCATCTCACCTGTGGTACTCAGAAGCAGTAGACCGGGTACACCACCAATTTTCCAATTCCGATTCCACACAACATAACAACGATAAGTCTGACAAACCGACAATTGAGAAGAGCATTGTAGCGAGAAAAAAGTTCTTACCGCAAAACCATCTGCGACTAGAGTCAAAGTTGCATATGCAACATTTTTTGCGGTGTAAGACGATAGGCTGAGGGTGTTGTAGAATGTGACAGGTCCTTCGGGGAAGATGAGGAATGCCTGATAACCGCGGTAGACATTGACTATCCAGTGCTACCCAACTTGTCAATAGCTTATACAAGGGCGAAAAAATAGCCATTGAATACCATAGTTGATAGAATCCACATAAGGATTAGCACCACCAGAAGAGGGCGGTTCAATGCCATTTTACCAGTGATAATGGTCCACACTGTGGATCCGCCCATGATTGTGAATAGTCCTAATGTTTGAAAGTCAGCCTTCGTTGCTTGAATGCATGGTTGATCGCTCTCCCCATAACCAAGAGACTCAAGGATAAAACCTAGAAACTTTGAGCTGTATAGCGGGCTATTCAGGATGGGTTGAACCACGTACACAAGCTGTGTCCAAAGCAATCTGGGGCATGCTAATGATGGAAACTTGGATTGAATGATGTATCGAGCCTATGTAAAAGAAACATCAGGAGGTGCGCAAGATATATCATATCTCCGAGTCCGCCCAACCCGAAACGGCGGCCGAGTTGTAGGCTCGCAGCACGATTGTGTGGTCCCAACTTGTGGCCATTCAAGTTCGCCGCCGCCAGTTTGGATCTTGACTTATGGCCGCCCTAAGCCGAGATCCAAACTGTGGGTATAAAATTCAATATCAGCAAGTCCGGCAGCAACGCGGTCCAGAAATGTGTGATTCGATACTGTTCCGTTGATTGAGCGCTACTCGAGTCGCTTCAGTGAGATTGGGAGCGTTTTGTTAGAATTGATTGCCGATGTCCGCCGGGAGTCGGCATTGAATCCGAATGTTCGACTTGGCCCTGCTACCTAGTATCTACGTTCAATGACTCCGTTTCTCCAGGAGAGCGCCACCACGCTCTGTTGACCAAAGGTTTGACCCAGATTACTGCAAATTATGTAACCAGGGTTAGCGAGATTTTCTCCGAATCCAGTGCATTCAAGTTGATCGCATGCAATCGCGACACAACCCATCCACCGAATTCAGGCACTGGACACCATATGCACTCGGTGGATGAAAACTTTATCATGCTTCCAGGCTTTCATGTTCGGCTTCTTCGCCAGAGTTTCATGTTTCTATTATATAGATTCGTGACCGGGCACCATTTCGTGGCGCAGTGTCTGACAAGCTCCCCTTTCGGAACCTGATTTACGACTGTGGGCGTATCCACCATGTGGTCCTCTACTGTTTAGGTGCCATAGTTCCAGCTTTGCGGGAACGGGGGTGTTGCTGCATCAACTCCGGTATCACATTTACGGTGTATCGGTTTCGGGGAATGATGCAGCAACGACGAGAAGTGGAATGTTCGGCCAAACACTCCTCAGCCTGTCATATAAAAAAGTCCTCAGTCTATCCCGGGTGTCCTTAGAAACAATGGCCCACCCTCAGAGCAATCTTGACTCGTACACTCTCAAAGTAGGCTCAACTCTCCATATGACTGGAAATTGACTTTGTTTAGACTGCTCAAGAGAGAGCAGAAAACGAAAGGTGAGCTAGCATCAATGTCTCACATTCAGTGTTAACACAGTCAACTTTTTGCAGGCTTAACGAGGTACACTTGGCATTCAGAGAATACTTGGAAAACAAGATTTGCCTCGCCCCTGTCTATAACACATCTCCCACTAGAATCTTGGAATTGGGGTGAGTGCTGTGATCCGACTGTGTCATCGCTTTAACTACCGACAAATTTTAGATGTGGAAGTGGAGCATGGTGCATGTGGATTTTTGCCAATTGGCCTCCGCTGAACTCGCTCGCAGGGCCATGGATGCGGCCATCGACTTCCCCAATGCCCAGGTCGTTGCTGTTGATTTGTCTCTACTTCCTGAAGGGCAAGCATACAATCATGATGCGGTGTACGTGAATCATCTAATGAAAATGATTTGAATAGCCCACTACCCAATAACATGGAGTTCAAAGTGGTTAACCTCACAAAAGCCTTGCCCTTTGAAGAGCAGACTTTTGACATTATCCATGCTCGCATGGTTCTGATTCATGTCAGTCGATTTGAGCTCAGTCGGATTGCGACTGATTGTCGGTGAGGGTAGGTTCCCAATGGCAAAGATCTTCTTGAACGCGCAGCCAGATTAGTGAAACCTGGCGGATGGCTCGTTGTAGAAGACTTCGATATTAGTAGGATGCTTAGCGGTGGACCAGTGGTGTCGCAGGTTATTGGATCATGGATCAGAATACTGCAAGCCCGAGGGGCAGACGCGGAGCTGGGAAAGAAGATGGAGCCCATAATCCAAAGTTCAGGTATGTTCTCTGAGATCAACACCACGAAGATTGCTATTCCGATCTGCAACAACGGTTCTGGTGAGAGTCGGTGCACATATCTACTTTGTTTTGAATTACTCACAGATTGGTTTCCCTCAGCACCGAAGAACTTGACTAGACTAGGCTTAGTTTTCAATGCCACCGTCCAGAAGCTGGTGGACGACTGGGCCCAACGTTTTGCAGCAGAAGGGGTCACGAAAGAACTGGCTGAACAGTATAAAAAGGAGATAAAGACTAATGTCCAGGAAGTTATTGTCGACATGCACTTCGTTTGTGCGCAGCGTGCCCTGTAATCCTTCGGGCATTCCATGTATTTCGAGTAAATCTACTTTCATCTGTCATTCTTCCCGCAACAGTCTAGACCGATGGAGTGATGTGAGTCAGAAAACGAAAAGAAAAGAGGTATGTCCACGGGAGATATGCCAACTCGACTCAGAGGTCTACGATGTGATCAACTGGCTAGAAGCATTTAAGAGTTCGTCGAGCAGCCACTTATATAGTTTCCTCTGTAGTCTATACCGTTGGTATAGCGGTGGTACCAAGGTCCTTGGTATGCATCACAAGGCATTTGAGACCCCCCAGCTGGCATCCACGCGATCGGTGTCGGACAGAGTTAGCGTCACCTCAAGATCGTATACAAGGGTATTTGGCAACTACGGACAGCTGCAGAGCAGAGTGCAAACCAAGTTGTGAATACAGAGGGAAAAGTGTATTATTGCGACATCTAATCCAAAGCGAGACCTTTTGACCTGAGATCGTCTTTTGCTTGTGATATTTCCTGAAGCAGAGAAAGAGTGAGGCACAATTCAGTTCTGAAAGCAGTGCACGTACGCGTAAGAGCTCCTCGTAGGCTTCTGGACAATCCCTGAACGTGAATAGACCCCAGCCAAGCGACCAGAGCGAGTAGGATCCGAATGTCACAAGCAGCCACCATGGGATCTTCGGGGGAAGTGAGGTAATAAGCAAGCACTCAATGGGCCGTGTGGTACACTAACGAGTGGCAAGATCTGCTTGACTGCTCCTTCGTCTAGTCCAGGGACGGAGAAGACTTGGAAGATGACGAGCATCCATAGCGACGTAAATAAAGTAGAGATGAGGGCGACGCGGTGGACGCGGGCCATCTTAGCGGGCGTATTTGGGGTCAAGAAGGCAGAAAAGAGACGGTGTCCGCGACACCGACGTGGCTGAGACGCGATGTGATCAGGTGACACAATGCTAGGGTGTCTGACGCGTCGACTGTCTGCGCGCTCGTTCAGCTCGTCCTGTACAAGATGCCACGAAAACCCCCTCGTAAGTACGTTGCTGCGGCCCTCGACTGAGCCTGATGTCGCCAGGGCCTTCCTAAAAGCGGAGGACCGAACGCTCCACCTCAAATGCCTCGCAGATCGGGACCGATACAAAAAAGACCGATTCCCAATGTGAAACGGGTGCTTGCAGTAGCCAGCGGGAAAGGTGGAGTCGGAAAGAGCACCGTGGCTGGTACTTTATCACTCTATCTATGTGATTCATCTTATGACATCTTCTATCAGTTAACTTGGCGTATGCTCTAGCATCTCTGAGGCCGCCTGGCTCGACCTCTCGTCTCCGGGTAGGAGTCCTGGATCTTGATATATTCGGCCCGTCCATACCCACACTCTTGGGCTTGCAACATAGCGAAGAGCCGCTGCTGACGTCTGGTGTGTATGATGCGCTTTTGGCTTCATGCGACATCGACCAATGCCTCTTCAGCGGGCGCCATCCTCCCTCTGATAAACCACGGAATACCGACGATGTCAATGGGATTTCTGCTTCCCCGTTCGTCCGACTCAAACTCGACGAACGACACACCCGTTGTCTGGCGTGGTCTCATGGTCCAGAAAGCCGTGCAGCAACTTCTATTTGATGTCGACTGGAAGGACCCGCAGGGCTATGGGCTCGATGTCCTGGTCATCGACATGCCACCCGGGACCGGGGACGTGCCGCTGACTCTGGGGCAGCTCGTTATCGTGGATGGTCCGTCTTCCGCCCCTCGTTGTTTCACCGAAACATAACATTGCTGTTAGGCGCTGTAATCGTCTCCACCCCGCAAGACGTCGCGCTCTCCGACGTTAGCAAGGGTATCGCGATGCTTCGCAAAGTCGCCGTTCCTGTCAGCACTGTCGTTCCTTCCTTCCTGCACATTCCTGATGAAGGACATAGATCACCGGAATAGTACTAAACCAGTCCTACTTCATGTGCCCTGGGTGTAAAGCGAGCCATTACCTATACGGTCCCCCGGAAGCTTTTCGGGCAACTGCTGCCCGTCTCGGGGTAGACGTTCTCGCAGAACTGCCTCTTGTGCCGGGAGTCAGCATCGGCGGCGATGTTGGTCTGCCATATGCTCTGGCCTCTTCTTCACAGCGCGTAGAACGGGGTGGTCTAGGGGGGAGTCTGTGGTTAGACCAGATGGTTCATGTAGCCGAGGAAGTCTGGCTCTCAATCAAATGACTTTGTGAGGAGATGGGAGTGAACGACCATGTATTGTCTACCATGAGGTCGACATTGGTATTCTAGCCTCCGTCACGCTCCGCTGCCTTTCCATTCGTCAGAGCGGCCTGCTCCCGCTCTCTCTTTTCTCTTCTCCGTTTCACGTCCCAGTTGTAGACTCGGGCTGTGTTAACCTCCATAACGGTTATCTGCTCCCGTAAAAATTCGAGATCCTCGATTGTGTTGTTCAGACTTGACTCTGCAGCTTCCAGTTTCGACTTCAAAAGGGTGATTGCCGCTGGGATTTTGTAGGATAGCATGACATTTGCCTGCATACAGTCCACATCAGAGCAAGGCCGACCACGGAAAGCCGGAGCACGCACCCCCAGCCACAAAAACACGGTATCTGTGTCTTCGAGCTCTGCTTCGGCATAGAGTGTGTCGTTGAGCTCGAAGGTAGTTGTCATCGGCTTCTGGGAGCCTTCCTCCTCCAAATCGTCCAGATCGTCGTCGGCAGCTTTACCTTTACCCTCCTGCAAGCACAGCTTAGAACCTATTCACATCCGGGAGATCCGCGATTCGCAACGCACCCTCCGCTCCTGGAGAAACTCGACCATCATGAGCGTTTTCTTGATGTCCGGGATCTTGTCCTCGAGGCCGGCCCGTCGCTGTGCCAGGTTGTTTTCCATGAACCGGTACTTGCTGCGCTTTCGAGAATTTGGGCAATTTAGTGCACGCCGACGTGCGAGAACGAGGAATCGTACGCGAGGGCATCCTGGAAGCTTTTGAGTGGGCCCTCCACCTCGCCGGTGGGTCCGCCGACGTATTCTTCGACATCAGCCTTGGACTGGGGTCAGCGAGTGGTATGTAATTCCGATGTGTCCCGTACAATGAAGGGCGCCTTGGGGATTCCTCGCGGATTTCGCTCCTCAATTTTGCTGGTCATTTCAGCGATGGACGTTTTGACCAAGTTGCGGATGTTTGCTATAGGTTCTACAGTCAAATAATTTTCACATGACCGCGCTCGTTTCTCGCTCCCACTTGGCTCCCACCATGTTCTCCAGCTTTACTCGGACTCTGGTGGGCACCGGCTTTCACTCCTTTGCTTCGACTATTGAATTGTGATTGTAGCCGGAAATTTCAATTTTGTGCGTCCATAACTGGGCCGATTTGCAAGTTGTATGAACTGTCTCTTTCTAGTCATCACTCCACATCTCCTCCGTCAGTTAAGGTGTGTCTAACGAGATCAGGTGCAGTATGATTGAACTGAATGGGCCCTAGGCTTTGGCGCTGCTGCGGTCCGCACTATCGTCTCCATACCCTCCTGGTAAAGCCTCCGCTCAGCCTCTCCAATTCAACCTTGAGGTCGTCGAAGCACCTCCCACCGCTGATCAGCTCAGTACAATACTATCCTATCTTCCTTCAAAATACTCTTCCGAGTCCCCTGCGTCCGTTTTCCTGTCCACTCATCCGTCCGCCTCGTCGGCCGAAAACAAGGGCGTGGCCGGTGTCTCGAGCATCGGCAGCAGCAACCCAAATACTTTCAAGTGGCCGGTCGTGGTAGACTGGAATGCAGGGAATGCAAGCGTCGGTGACGTCGAAGGTGTTAAGGGGATCTTGGAGCTGATCAGGCAAAAGCGAGATGGCGAGACACCAAAATGAGACCAGCTAAGCCGTTCAATCTAGGTACTAGCGTCTGGTGTATCTTTCGGATCATGTACGATTAATTTACTTGTCCTCCCCTCGACGCTCGACGTTGATTCTGGCTGCATCTGGAACGCGCTACTGTCTCCAACATTCTTCGTGATCACGAGGTCCTGCAGGATCACTCTGTCAAAGTACCTTGTTTCCTTGTTTTTGCCCCCCTCCAAAAACGCATTGTTCTCGTTCTTCTCGATCTGAATGCTAGTCAGCGGCTGCAGACAGTGTTGTTCGATGATGACAATCTTCACCCCCTAAAACATGCACTGTTTCTGTTGTGTAAATCCGAATACCAACCAGTTGCAACCGCCAATGTTGTACGTCTCACCTAGAAAGCTGTGCTTTGTCAAGCCCGTGTCTTTCTTTATGTAATTGTTCGGCACTTTGTTCATTGTTTCGGGATGCAGCACTCTCTCAAATCGAGGCAGAGCAAGACACACGAGTGTATAGAAAGGCACCTAGTACTATAGTGGTCGTTGTTTTCTCAGTTTCTCCATTCGATAAACTCCTTCGTTTGCACTCATCCTCACATCAATGGACTCCTTCACCAAGACCGTTCCCACCAAAGCCGAGGAGATCGTCCTCCACTCTACCTATGAAAATGGTGGAAGGGAGCTGTGCCGTCTGCAAGGAAGACACCACTCTTCCCCCGTCAACGAGGACGGCGGTGGATCCAGCGGCAACTGCGTCATTGCTTGAAGCTTGAATCAAACGGCGATCAACGGCATTCAAATTGTATGTCTCATTTGTTTTTTAGAACGCCCTCCATACTCACGGGGACACGTGGCGCAATTACTTTCTTTTTCGTTCTATTTTTTGGAGGTGTCTAGCTGAGGAGACCATTCTGCAGCGGCAACCACCAGCATTCATTCTGGACTCCTCTGCTACTTACTTGTTTGGTGTGCTTTGAACAATTTTTTTGTCTGATGGTTGTTACAATGACAACAAACTGAACACTCAGGTTACCGTTTAGACGACAACCTAACCTGGGTTTCCCAGTGTCGTCCGTGATCATCTGTTAACTTAATACCTTTGCCCCAACAACATCTCGGCCCACCGAACCCAAAAGCTTTTAGCGATATCACGTCTACCAAGCGAGTGTGAGCCGAACAGAAGGCCGGAAGAAGCAGAGACATACTCTGTTGCAGGCCAATAAAAGTTGTAGACTTGGATTTCACGCAGGGCAGGGAACATCTCTGGATCGAGCGATTTCATGAACGTCTCCATGATTTTTTCTTCCTTGCGGCTGGGTGTGATTCAGAATGCATAGAAAAGGCGTCGGAAAAAATGCAAATACTTGTACGAATAACACGCTTCGAGAATTACTTTGGTCAAGGACAAATGTGGTTCCGTAGGCGAAAACATTGCGATCTGCGGTGTTGTATTCTGGGTCTAGGCGCCGTGAATGTAAGAATGCATACTTGAGTGTACGATAGAGAGCTCACATCTGTGTCTGGGGTGTAGCAAATCAACAAAGGCAAATTTGGGCAAGTGTTCAGGACATGAATTTCTCCGGGGTCATCGACCGCAACCCCGAGTTCCGTAAGTTTACTACCATGGCGCTTCAGGAAAGCGCCGGAAGTAACAGGGAGGTGCTCATAGACGTAGACTCGACAGAGCGAGGGCAACCTGGATAAAGGTAAGAACAACGACAGCAGCTGAGAAGATGCAACGAAACTGGAGTTGTGTCAGAAGGGTCCAAAACGTAGAATGACATTCGTGAACAGAAATACACTCGAGGCGGGCGAGTGCCGCAGTCGTCAGGAGGAGTTCCAGATTCGAGTCGAATTCAACTTTGCACTTCCATTCCATGGATCTGAGTGCCGTAAAATGGTTGAAGATGAGAGGCGACTGGGTCACCTCGGGAGGAGTGACTTCGAGATAAAATCGACGAAGGCTGGACCCTGCTGTGGACCCCAACGTCTGAAACGCATCCCAGGTGATGGCGAGCGTCTCAGAAGTGATCTGAGGACGAGGAGGAAACGACGAGGAATTATGAAAAGCGCCGGTGAAACTAACGAGACCAATCAAGAGAGGAAGATGATTGGTCATGAATTCCGCCGCGTTTGCTGCCCACTGTTCCTCTTCATCCGCGTGCGCATGGTATGAATAAAATTCGGGTTGCTGCTTGGCCGCCGCATACTTGTCCACCGATATAGACCGTACATGTTTTGCCAGCGAAAGATCTTTGAGAAGCATGGTTGAAAAATGCTCAAGATCACCGGGGACTTCGAGGCAGATGTATCGATAGAAATACAGGCCAGAAAGTTTCTGGTGGATAATAATGAGAAACGGACTAGCGGTGGAGCTGGGAAGCACCTTAAACATCTTCGACACTAGCATCAAATTGATATCAGAAAAAGGGTTCGGTTCTGAACCGCAGCTGTTCGGGACGTGATCATCGGATGCGAGATGTGCGTCCAATTCGTCCACGCGTAGCGCAAAATACAAAATGCGCTTCCAAATACTTTCTTGGACCTCCTGGGGCGAATGTTGCATTGGTACGAACGACGGATCCAGAGAGGGTGAGATTTCAGGTTGCTGTTGCACGTCATCTGGCTCACTGTGTTCTGTCCATTGAATGCTTAGGGAAACATTCAGAATACTAGCTTACTCTGCAATTGTATACTGGATGAGCTCCTTTAGAATAAGATCGTCGTTAATGTCTTGTACGATATGCCACCACGCTGCGATTGGCTCTTTTATTCGTAGCGTCTTCAGCGAAGGATTTTGCCGGATGTCGGTAAGAAAGGCGGGTAATCCAACACAAATGGGGATAGGGATGAGAACCGTCTCCAAAAATGGAGCTTTCTTGAGAGCCCCACAAACCTGGGAACATCTGCTGGTCTCTCCGAGTTCCCAATCGTAGCGATAAGGAAGATCGACCACTCTCTGATTTCTAGTGAGCAGGTCGACGGTGGGAAATCATTCTGGAAACAAACCAAGTTCTTCCATAGCGCTATGCACTCTACTAGCTTTTCCACAAGCCGGATATTTTGCTTGTTACTTCTCGGTTCTTCGACGTCGTGAACGATTAAGCGGATAGGATCAATCAAATGAAGACCCTGGCACAGTCCCGAGACACCATCCGCCGACCAGATGGCCAATGACAAGACCAGGTCCGTTATTTTTGGAGAGCGTTTGAGAATGAGTGCCATCGTCATACCGTAGCCTCCCTCAACCCTGAGCTTCTTGATGAACGTCCCCAAATCTTTGTTCGCTTTGAGGGCAGCTTCCAGAGCTTGAGCTTGAGCTTTGGAGCGGATCACGACGACGTTGTACAGGAGGGGTGTTGAAACTCGAAGCCAGGCCTTGCACACAAGCAGATAGGCGGAGGTGGATTGGGAATATGAAGCGAATGGGGAGATGGATACCGTGGCTGAGAAAGTTTCGTCCGATATTTTGAGGGCGGGTGAAAGGATCTCAGAAATTATTTCGTCGGGGAGAGAATGATCCATGGTAACTGGCCTCAGCGCCGATTCCTCCAGGACAAAAAAGCTTTAGGAACAATAGGTAGCACCGGCCCGGCGATTCATTACAATCAGCTCGGGAATTGCCGGGCCTCGCAGTAGCACGACGGAACTGTTGCCTGCCAATCTCATTGGATTTATAGGCTATGAGGTTTACATTGGACTAAGTCAATAGCTCGACCCTTTCAGCTTTCCACGCACTGACCTGGGTTGGAGCGTTTGTACTACTTAGTAATCAATCCCCTTCCAAGTTCCAACTGATTTTCTGCCACATCTCCGAGCGGCGTCGCCATGAGGAGAATGGCCGGAAATCATTACTTGAGACCAGGGACCTGTGGGCGTTCTGTGTACACGTCACTCAGTGGTGCACACCCTAACCAAAGAGACTCCTTGGACCCGGGCCATCCTCTCCTTCCTGGTAGTTTCTATATATCTCATGGATCTTTCGCTCCCTGGGGGTGTTTTCGCCACCGTCAATGCGGCCGGTCATTGGTTCATTGCTCATCCATACGGGCTGGTCATCAGTGTTATCGCGCTTGCTATCTCCTCTCGTTATCTTGGGGCTACTTCAAGCTCACTCACAACGGACTTGCGTAGTGGAATCAAAATCAGTGAATACGACGTGGTAATCGTCGGCGGCGGCAAGCATCTCTTGCTTCTGGTCAGATCTCAATGACCCACTTGTGGAAATAGGTACAGCAGGAAGCGTTCTAGCATCGCGCCTCAGCGAAAACTCCTCAATCACAGTTTGCCTCCTGGAAGCTGGAGAGAGGTATGCATCCATTGAAGGCACATTGCAGGGTGTTTAGCGCCCTCAAATAAGCTCGCGATCACTCTCGCTTTCTCGCATACCATCTGCGTACCCTCAGCTCTTCGGGTCTGAGCATCTCTTCAACCTCCAGACTCTCAATCAATCGAACGCTGCGGGCTTGACGCGTTACTGGCCAAGAGGTAATCACTTAGTGGCTTCAATTTGGATGTTTTTACTAAGTTTACATTGTGATACAGGCCGGATGCTAGGCGGATGTTAGTCTGTGCTCTTCTCAGATTATGAAAAGTGTCCAAAGAATTCTGATGATCCTTTCGCAGGCTCCGCGGTCAATGCTCAAATGTATGTCCACTGGCAACTTTCCTCGTGATTCCTTGTGCGTATGGTCCGTATGACATAGATTCCACTGTGGTGCGCCATCAGACTACGATGAATGGGCCCGTAGCGGCCTTGATGGTGCTGGCATCTGGTCCTACCAGAATTTGCGCAAGTACGCAAGGCTATTCATGGCTTCTACGCATGTCTACTTACCTGCTCGTCCAAGGTACTTTCTTCGTTTCGAAAAGTTTTCTCCCAGTAGCGCACATCCTAACGTGGACGCATCCTTGCGTGGATCGACGGGACCAATTGACAGTTCGCATTGCTTTTCAAAATTCTATAAAATACTAGTATCTGATACCCTGGTAGCGGGCTTCTTCAGCTACTTCTCCACCATCGCATCCACGTTCATCGATACGTGCACAAACGCAGGTCTTAGATTCAAATCAGATTTCAACACCCCTAAAGGCACTTTGGGAGCTGGAAAGGTGGGGTACTCGATGTTTTGGACGAAACTATATCTGAAATAAAGTGCCTTTTTATTTCGGAAATCTAGTTCAGTGGGTGTTGTCTCACTATTGAATTAAGTAATCAACTTCATCTCCCGTTCAGTGACGTACAATGATTCCAAGGGCCGCCGCGTCTCGGCGGAAACCGCATATCTCAGCCCCCAGGTCCTCAGACGCGAAAACCTCCATGTCGTGACACATGCCTCTGTTACAAAGCTCATCCTGCAGTCTGTCGGAGGCAAAACCTGTGTCTCTGCCGTCGAAGTCTCGCCCGATGGAGGCATAACGCGCCTGAAGATAACGGCCAGGAAGGAGGTCATTCTCTCGTAAGTAAACATATGTACATGTTTACCCAAATAGCGCTCAGTGATACCACAGCGCTGGCGCAATACATACTCCACAGGTACCCTGATATCACCATCGCTGTTGCCAGATTTAAGTTCATTGTGCAGATCTTAATGCTCTCGGGGCTGGGCCCTGCCTGTCACTTGCGAGAACACGGTATCCCTGTCATCGCGGACCTCCCAGGAGTCGGTCAGCACCTCATGGACCATCCTGTTGTCGACTAGTCCTCGAAGAAACGGACGGACAATCCATTTCTTATTTTGACGCGCGTACCGTTGTGCAAACAGCCAGATTGTTCTTCGCATTGGGACGGTACCTTTTAACAGGGAAAGGCCCGATGTCTACCAACGTAGCATCATGCCCTCTTCCTTCGCTATCAGTCCAGTTCCGAATAAACAACATCCCAATTATTAGTGGGTAGAGGCCGGGCTTTCTTTCGATCTTCCGATCCTGAGCTCTTTCCGTCTTCAATGTACCCACAAGCGATAGAAGACAATACTTCGGGCCCAGAGGCCCCTGATCTCGAGCTTACCGTAAGTCCCATGGGCTACCTGGACCATGCACGAGCAAAACTACCAAATAAACCCTCGCTGGGGCTGCATATCGTTCTTCTGCGGTGCGTCGCTACCTGAATTCTGGAGGTTTTATTATCCTGAGACCACACTAGGCCTAAGAGCCTTGGAACTATAACACTCAGTTCTGCCGACCCCTTTCATCCGCCTGTGATTGATCCAAAGTACGTTTCTGTATCCATTCATCATCATCAACTGATGCATGCATTCCTTCAGCTACCTTTCGTCTGAAAATGACTCCCAGGTCCTTCTACGCGGTATGCACATGCTCAATCGTGTTGCGCAGACCGCTCCCCTCGCCCATATTATCCGTGGCGACGAGAAGCGCGAACAAGGCTTTGGCCCCAATTTAACCACTGCTTCGGACTCGGTGCTTACAGAATACATTCGGTTCAAGCTCGAGTCACTCTATCACCCGACTTCGACTGCACGTATGGCGCCGTTGGAGGCTGGAGGTGTGGTTGATGCGCAATTGCGCGTGCACGGCGTGGAAAACTTGAGGGTCGTGGACGCGTCTGTATTCCCGACTATTCCGTCCGGCCATACGGTAGGTCTTCTCTGGGCTCGAGATGTTTCTCAATCTTAAGTTCTCACGTTTAGGCCGCACCGACTTTGGCCGTCGCAGAGATGGCTGCAGATATTATCAGCAAAGTTATCGGGAAGGCTGATCGATATGTTTGATGCTGCCTTGGCGATGCGGCCGATGCTTTCCCGTACCTTCGGTATCTTCTCTCATTTTGAACTGCATTCTGGAAATAGTTCGTTGCATCGATACTATCTATGATATCTAGCTTTGACTTGAGGTGCCCTGGATCTAAGAGGAGGAGGAGGTATATATTCTTCGAAACTGGCGTCGGGTTGGTCAAATTGTGCGTCGCGCTTCGTCCTTCAAGTCGTGCTAAACAGAGCTGGTAGAGTCAACTGTTAACGTTATAGGTTCGGGCCGAGGATGCCGACGAGTGATTACACAGCTATTGCCATCTGCAAGTTGTTGGGACTCGCAAGCTTGCTCGTGCTGGTCTTCTCTCTCTTTATAAAATTATGGCGTCCGTCTGTGCCGGAAGCCGTGACATGCCCTGAACCTGCCGTTCTTCTGCCGCCACTCACAAATTTCAAATCGCGCATACTCCGCTTTACTGCACCCGAGCAACGACGTCATTCACGATCACTGGACGTGGTCCAGACAGTTGGCGCGCCTGCTGTCCGTAGAAATTTGAGGGGCGCAAAGCGCTCCTGCGAGCGCTTGTGCAACTTATAATCACTAAATTATGCAAAACAAGCGCCATACGTATACTCACACCCAAGGATACTCAGCCGTAGACTCCTTATTCGATCCCGGCCTTCGGGCAGCCTGAGTATTAGCCTCGTGTGGTTACGCGTCCAGACGGCATTCTATTCGACGCGGACTTGGAGCGGACATATAAATCTCGAAGCGTCTCCAGTCTCATCCTCATCTAGTTCTGTTTTTGGATTCCATGACTCGCGGAGTAGTACTCGTCACTGGTATCACTGGGTGCGTCGATGTCACCAACCCGTCGACATCGAGTATACTTATTCCACGTCACGCAGGTTTGTTGGCACGCACACTGCGTTGACTTTCTTCGAGTCAGGCTACGCTGTGAAAGGCACCGCTCGGACCGCTGCCAAGGCCGAAGAGTGGATCGCCCGGTTTCCTCAATGGAAATCGCAATATCAGTATGTGGTCGTCCAAGACATGAGTACTCCTGGCGCGTTCGACGAAGCGGTCAAGGGGTGCGGTATCATCGCACATACAGCTTCGCCCTTCCACTGGAACCAAGGTGTATGCTCATTTATATCCTCTGGGAATATTGCGGCTAAATTTACTCTAGGACAATGAGAAAGACATGCTCATCCCTGCCATAAACGGTACCAAAAATATCCTCAACGCGACCAAGCTCGAGTCCAGGATCGAGCGGGTCGTACTTACCTCCTCGCTTGCAGCCATCATCGACACGTCCCTGGACGAACCGGGCAAAATTTGGACGCACGAGGACTGGAATCCAGCGACCTACGATGAAGCGAAGGTCTCTACTAACTCACACTTCGTGTATCGCGCCTCAAAGGCGCTAGCGGAACGAGCCTTTTGGGACTACATCAGGGACGAGAAGCCCACCTGGTCGGGGACGGTCGTTTGTCCCTGGTACGCAGCTATTCTACGACACGACGTATTTTTGAACTGGCATTACTTTACAGCGGAACGTTTGGGCCGCCGTTGCAGCCCTTCGCCTCCACATCATCGCTGAACACCTCAGTATCGATCATGTGGGGCATCGCGAGCGGGACATACAAGAATGGTATACCCGCTGCTGGGTCGCCCGTCTACGTCGACGTGCGCGATGTAGCTATGGCCCATCTTCGAGCAGCCGAGTTGGACGTGGCCAAGAACCAACGCTATCTTCTCATCGGTGGAAGCTATGTACACAGCTTATCCGTTGTCATCGTGAACTACTTTTCATATCCCCATCATTCAGTTGCCCAGCCAATTGGTCGAGGTCATACAGCATAATTTCCCCGAGCTGCGCGACAATCTTCCACCTGTGGACTCGACGAAACTCGAGGTATCGGCCTTCAAATTTGATTCGTCCAAAGCACGGAATGAGTTGGGTATCCCCTGGAGACCGTTCCATATCATGATTGTGGACACCATCGCCCCTCTCTTGGCCTTGCAGAAGCAGGGAAAGATCTGAATTGAAATAAGTCGAACATTCAGCGTTGATGACTCAGGACCCTTCAATTTCAACTTGTTGTATCACGGATGGGGATTGGGAGGACAATCCAACATCCTCATGTAATTCGATGCAGTTCAATCTACAAGACCTAGAACTGTCTTCATCACAAATTCGCCCTTTCGACCGCCCCCGCCCCGACTTGTGTGCTTTATAAAGCCCAGGTAATCAAGTTCATGCAGAGAGCGCATGAAACGGGCCTGGACTGCAAGTTTCCATTTTTCGTCATCCTCCGCTCCTATCCCAGTCGTTTTCTTGCGGCCCTTTCCCTTCCCTTTGTTTGCCTTCGCCAGCTCAGCTTGCCGCTGTCCCTCGAGGACAACGCGGAAGTGGTCGAACCAATCATACACGTTGATCATCTTCCCTGCTTTGGTGTATCCCTTGAACAGGATGCTGGTGTCGGGCAGGTCCTGGAGGTTTTCGTCATCCTCGTCTTCGGGTTCCTCTGTGCCGCAGTAGGGGTATGGGAATGATAAGCCGGAGAGGATGGTCGGACGCAACGCCGGATTGATCAACTGTACAACATTTAGATGGAGAGTGAAAATCGGGACGGAGGCCATACGTCAGATGGGAAGGGTGTCAGTCCTGTGTACCACATGTTCCAGAGCGGGGTTGACTCCTCTAGTGGCTGCAGCAAATCCCTCGAGGCAATATCATCACCATACTCTGCACAGTGAAGCAAGGAGAATGAACCTACGAGATGCAGTTTTCCAACCAGCTTGTGATGTTATCGCGTTCCTTCACAGACATGGTGTCACCCGCCTCGGCGATCTTCGCCTTGAACCGAACGAGTTTACTCCGCGCATCGGATTCTTCATCGCGGATGTGCTGCGGCATGCCATGGTAGAATCTATGCAGCTCCCCGAGCAGGCTGTCGAGCTCGGTGGCACGCAGTGCACTCAGAACTAGGTTAGCGCGAGAAGTTATGTCTCGTCGATGAAATGAGCAAACCTCAGCAAGTCACTCAGGCCGGATACGCCATCACCATCGAGGAGTTTACTCATGGCGACCGGCCCCGTCCAGTGGTCGACCAACTTGTCATTGGTTCGACCACGCAGGAACGTAACCACGATGTTGAGCACGCTGAACCCCAGTCGCGTCCGCCGTGCGTACAGCGAAAACGTCTCTCGTGCACTGTCGACTGCTTGGAGCAGGGCGCCGGGTGAGCGCGCGTGCGCAAGCCAGTCTTCTGAGTGCATTTGCGATGCGTCGGACGCAGTGGTCGCATGCAGTCGTGCGAGGAGCGACTCGAGAAAGCGCAGCTCGCTGGGTGTGGGGTTCGGGGACACAGCGGGGGTGGCGGTGGAAAGCAAGGAGAATGTATCGGACGTATAGTGCTTTAGGTGCGCCACCTTGACTGGACGGTCGAAAATGCAACTTCAAGTTAGTGAAAAGTGAAGTGCGTACCTGAAGGACTGTTATCAACGTGTTCAGAGACGCGTTGTGTGTCGTGTAGTAATCTTCGATGAATTCGAGCAGAGTGGGGCCAGGAAGAAGCAGTGGTTCGAATGTTGGGTCAAAGAACGTCTGCGGCCGGTTATCTTTATCGGGCGAATAAGATCGGAAAGCCGCCTACTTTAAACAGGACAGTGTCTAGAACGTCAGGCCCAGAAGGCACCGGGAAGTGGTATACTCTTAGGAGGGCAAGTGTGGCTCGCGTAAATGAGGCCCGAAGATATGCCGCGGGTGACGGGGACGACAAAGACAAAATAAATGTAAGGGGAAGGCGCGAGGCTTGCAGACTAGCCACAAATCATTCAACGTTTGGCTCTTTTCTTACCTCGAAGTTTGATTTACCTGCAGATGTAGAGCATGTCTTGGACGACATCCGAGTCGAACTGTTCAAACTCTTGGAGAAGTACGACGAGGCTCGGGCTCGAGTCTATACCGAGCTCGGCTGATGTGCGCCAGTTGACAAGGATAATGACCCACCTTCGGCTGCATCGTACCACGCCTGCAGTAGCCCAAGGTCATAGGGTGCCAGTGAGGCGGCCGGTTTCCGCTTGGGCGCCGCTATCGCGTGTCAGTGAGTGCGGCGAAACCGGCCGACACATACGAACCTGTATCCCGGTCGATGAAGCCGCCGGTCAAGTTTCTCATGGCTGATGTGATATTAAGACAATCACCGGGATAGAGGTGGTTGACGAAGGTGGGCGCCTGGCCGTCGTCGTGGCCTCCGCCACTTTGAGAGTCAAGCCGGGCGCTTAGATCGTCCAGAAAGAGGGAGCCACCAGAGAGATCTAGACACACGTAAATCGGAATAAGTTCCGCACTACTGACCACTCACCGGTCACAGTGATCACAGGGAGTTCGGGGAACGGGAGCCCGGGGATTACATCGGAGTGGATATTTTCGAGCCGACTTGTTACACCAGCAATGACGGGATTGTACAGCTCCGCGATTATAACCTATGTATGGTGGCATGCATAAATTGCACGGAGCGGAGTGTGGCGGCCTACTTTAACCCGGTCGAGACAGCGCGTCCAGGCAGTCTTGTACGCGTCGAATCTCAGCTGTGGCCCTGTATCCAGGTCGTTTTCCAGATGCGCAGAGGGAAGGGTGGGTTCAGGATCGGGGTCGGACTCTGGAGATGGAATAAGGTTGTCTCAAAGGAAGGAATGGTGCTGGTACCTTCCCCAGCATACGGGATGTATACGACGGTCTGAACGTAAGACAATGGTTCGCAAAAGAGGGGCCGCGTACCTGTTGGATGTCTTCAAGGGACATATTTCAAGCTCAACGTTGTAACACTAACATTGTTGTCAATGTCAAGTTGTGAGCATGTATTTTCGACACGTGATCATGCATTGACCATCGTGTGGCGCGCCGTGCGGACCGTGGTAAAAGCTTTCCATAGGATATCCTCCGTAGATGCTAGAATGTGGGGAGCATTTTCGAGGGCGATATAATCATGATGATCGTTCTGGACAAGAAAAAAATCCCATGTTACACAAACATGATTCTAAAGTATTCCAGCTACTTGAATCCACCCCACAGATCACCAAACGCATCGTCCTTCTTCTCCTGAGCCGGCTGTGCGAATGGGGTTGAAAACATATCCACAGTTCCAGTGGACCCTGCGCCGGAGTTACCCCATACATTATTCGTGTTAGTAACAGCGAAACCGAAGGGGGCGGTCTGCTGGGCGGGAGAAGGAGCGCCCCATAGGCTCTGTTGCTGCGGGGCTTGTGGAGCGGTCCATCCGGATGACGCGCCCCACATTCCCGTGCCGTTGGTGCCCGCCATGCTCTGTGGCGCGACCTGCGGTTGCCCCCAGGGACTCGGTTGCGGCGGCTGCTGGAACTGCCCGAATTGCGGCGACATGACGGGGGCGGCTGCAGGCGTAGAAAAGAGGGAGAGGATATCCTGCTTTGCGTTCTTGGTTGGCGGAGGGGACGTAGCGGGGGCGGCCGGGGCGTGAAAGTCGAGCGAGAAGAGGTCGTCCTGGGGCTTTGGCGGCGGCGGCTGAGCTGGGGCCTGTGGCTGGACCGGGGGCTTCAGCATGGGGGCGTTACCGCTGGGGATGCGGCTGTTCGTGTGGGTGGCGGAGATCAGTTGACGCGGCTGCGGCTGCCGGGTAACCGTGGAGTTGGAGGAACGGGGTGCAGACGGCACGCCCCAGCCAATCGGATCAGGCGTAGCTGTTGCAGCTGGGGGCGCCGCCACAGCATCGATGGGTTCCTCGGCCACGCCCGCTTCCGAATCGAGGATGGAGGGATCAGGGGGTGGGGGCCCGTCCAGCGCCCATCGTCGTGATTCATATTTTGAGCGCACGAAGGATTCCATTTTGCTGGGATGCCTGTTAGCGGAGCGTTATTTGGGAAACAAGGGTGCACGTACTGTTCAGGCGGAATGTGGCCAGGTTTCAGATGAGCTTCCCAGTAGAGATTCGCGAGATGGTTCCCCCACTTCTGAATGCTCTGCGACCGAGATTACGGCACGGAAGATGCTTGTAGGAATTGCTGCACACCTGCATCTGCTCTGGAGTCCAGACATCGAGATCGACAGACTTGACCTTGCTGATATGCGTGCCCATCCCACGGTGGATGCCTGAGCATCGTATGCAGAGGAAGACGCCGAGATTCCATGACGCCCACCGTGGATCTGCCATCCTCAGTGAGCATGGGGTATCGATGGAACGAGAAGAACCTGCCGTTTCGCTTGCAGTCCGCGCAGAGCTTGTTCTCTGGGCGCTTGACGAGCTCGCGGAGGGTTCTGGTAAACTTGTCGGTAGTGGCCTTGTCTTGCCGTGACATGAGGAGAAAAGATAGTTGACGCGGGCCTTGTTTGGTAATAATAGGCTTGCCTGCACTCTGCAGTTGCGATGGCCTCTGAGCTCTCCGCGCTCTTGACATCCTCCAGGAACCTCACCTCCCATCTCTCGCGTCCAGAACTTCCCACCGTCCACCTTTCTCTTGACCAGGTCGAGGCCCAGTCACGCCGGCTTGTTGCGCGCCAACCCGGCACCTCGAATGACACCGACCGCGCGTATGTCTTGTGTCTCTGGACCGGCTTTGCGGCTGTAATGTTGTATCTAGAAACTATCTGCTCGCGCAGGCCCACGTCGATGCGTCCGCGTTGACCAGCTCGATCGCCCATCTCAACACATCAACCACCTTCTCGCCCCTACAGCCGCTCCAGGACACCGACGTCGCAGGCTACCTCCGCCATGCCCACGAACAAAACCTCATCTCCACCATTGAGGAAGGCCGCAAGGAGACGCAGGAGCAATTCTACCGCACCCTCGAGGAACGCAGCCGGCGCGACTGGGAGGCCAAGAAAAAGCGTGTCTTCGAGGAGCTCGGCGGGCGCGTCGGCGGGGACAACAGGGCCATGGCAGAGCTCAAGAAAAGCTTTCACGGAAAAAGCAGCAGCTTGGCAGTGAGTTTGTTTCTCAGTGGCGTCACGTCGGTTGCTGATGGAGACCCATGCAGTCGAGCGTCGCGCCGAGTCTGACGCTGCAAATGCAGAGCAAGATGATGACATACGACCGTGTCGTCACCGAGTTGAACGCTGCCCGTCTCCGTGGGACTTCCTATCCTATCGTGCATTCACTCATTCGCGCGTCCCTTGACGTCGCTCCAGACGTGTGTTCTTTTTTTTTATTAAAAAAATCATTCTGACTTTGTGCAGCCAAGATCTATTCAGATGACGCAGAATTTCCATGTTCTCTCTAAAATAACTGGTGAACCACCGGCTCTGCCCCCATCGAACACGCCAGTGCCCACATTCTCAACGCGCCAATGCTCGAGCGCAAACACGCTCGCGTATATCTCGGCAACCAGGAAACACGAGAGGCGGCGGCCCTGCGGCGGCAGATCGCCAAAGGCGCCCGGGAAGCGCTCGAGGAGCAGTACTGGGATGTCCTGGAACGGACAGTCCAGGCAAGACCAACCGAGGCCCAGCTGGGTGGCGACCCTAGTGTGGCGAACAAAGTTCGCGCATTCTTATTTGTTCGATATTACAAAAATGGCGAATGGGAAGACCGGGTCGAGGTTCATTTCCTTGTCTCCTTTATGACGACTGCTCAACTTGCTGGTCTCAGCTGTTAGCGGGGCAGCCGTTGTGGGCGCGGTTATTTTTCCTCGTCCGCACAGGGCACTACCACGAGGCGCTTGATGAAGCTCTGCAATTCCAACAAGCAATAGAACACCGTGAAGCAAGCTTCATCAACCATTTCAAGACCTGGATTGAGTCTCCAGATCGACGGTAAGAATGATTTTTCGCCATATACTCAATTCTCCTGACCCAGGATATGTATCTAGCTTACCCAAACCCAATCGAGACCATCTACAAGCCGTCTACAACGCGCACATGCTACATTCGTCCACTGCAGATCCGTTCAAGTTAGCCTTGTACAAACTGATGGGCAAGTTGGAGCCTTCCCGGCGGAGTGTCGCGCAAGTGACATCCACGACGGAAGATTGGCTATGGTTCCAACTTGCCATGGTACGTTGACCCTTTCGGTGTCATTTGGCGAGTATTTATTGATAATCTCCGTAGGTTGATGAGGACGAGGACGGTGGGCTGCGTGGACTAGCAGAGGTGCTTTTGGGCTACGGGGAACGTCAGTTCGATGGTGCACCGAACCAGCAAGGATCGCGGAGAGGTGTCTGGGCTGGCGTCCTTCTGATGTGTGGTCAGTTTGAGCGGGCAAGTTTCTTTTGTGTCGTGCGTACTGTGGCTAATTTTCGAGCAGGCCGTCGCGGCTCTGTGGGAACATCAAGAAACCGAGATCGAGGCAGTTCATCTTGCTATTGCGCTGGCTTACCACGGGCTTCTTCGTGTTCCCTCACGTGCCGAGACCTCTGATATGACTCCCCGTAAGCACTTCGTTTCGTATCAAGTGATAATATAATGAATGCGCGCAGTCTCACTCTCTCCTGCTGCGCCTCCTGCGCTGAGCTTATCGACATTGGTGTGGCGATATGCTAGACAGTTCGTCAAGATGGACGCGAAGGAGGCCCTTCAGTATGTGTACTGCGTCGTTCTTGCGTCCGACCAAGACATTGTTGGGCAGGAGCAGATGGAAAATGCCTGGGAGCTTGTCAGGCGCATCATCGTCCTTGCGAACAGCGGCCCAGGGTGGGAAGAGCTTGTTGGCGGGTTCAGGCCCGACGGTACACGATTTGTGCGTTTTCCATTTTTTTTTTACTGCCTATGTTTTTCTAAAGCCTATCTTTTCTTCAGAGCGGCGTCATCGAGCAGGGTTCTCCTTTATTGAAACTCGGAGATACAAAAGAGTTCAACGACAAGATCCTGATCAAGGCTGCGCGACATTCAGAAGAGAACGACCGCATCCCCGAAGCGATCAAGCTATACAATCTGGCTGGCGATTACAGCACTGTAATTTCATGTCTCGCGCAGGCGCTTGGGAACACTATTGCTATGCCCAGTGCGGACGAGAAGGCGCGGACGATCGAGAAGACGGCTGCCGACATTCTGCGGCACTACGAGCGCACTAACAGGGCGGTTGGCAAGGACCGAGACGCGGTCATCCGGTTGCTGCGCGTGCGGGAAGCGGTGGATGCGAAACAGGCTGGGAGGCCAGAACTTGCTCTGGACGTGAGTGGGTATGTGTTTTTTATATCCACCTTCTCATGGGCTGTTCAGATCATGGAGGCGACGGACCTCATCCCCCTGGACGGCGACGTCAGTAAGATCACGCGGCGGGCGGAGGAGTTCAAGGACTTGCACGAGGCGCTGCAGCGGAATCTGCAGACTTACCTCCCTCTGACGATGGATGCGCTCGCCGGCGTGCACCAAAAGACCAAGGCCTCCATCGGCCCGGCCGATGCGACGCGGCAGATGGTCAGTCGTTTTTCCTGCAGATGAATGCCGTAGCTGATAAACCAATGTGCTCAGACGTTGGCTGCGCTCCGCAAAAAGTCGCGGTCGCTGATGATATTTGCGGGGATACTGAAGTATCGGATGTCGCCCGACGTGTACTCGTACCTGGCGCGGCTGGACGTCGAGATTGCGCTGTAGTGCTAATAGTGCTAGTAGTAGTGGTGGTATTTTTGCGAGATTCGTTGGTCAGTGATGTGTATATCGTCGTAATCACGTGCACTTTAGGGCCGGTTGTACACCTCAACGTGTCAAACCTGACTTAACTTTTATTCTACGTTCTCCCATGAAACTCAAGGAAATCCATCGCACCTCGACCTTTGCCTGGTCGCCGTCGGCTGAGCTGCCGCTGCTGGCAACCGGCACCGTGGCAGGTGCCCTCGATGAGTCCTTCAGCGACGAGAGCCAGCTCGAAATCTGGGCTCCGGATTTCCTCGATAGAGACGAGTTCGAGCTCGGCGGCGCAGGCCAGCGGGGGCCAAAGGGCGTCGTGAAGGACACTGCTCGGTTCAACCGTCTCGCCTGGGGGTCTGTCGATTCAGCTCGTCCGCGCGGTGTTATTGCTGCTGGCCTCGAAAATGGCGAGTTGGCGTTGTGGGACCCCGCGAAGATCCTTGCAGCAGCGGACGAGTGCGTGCGATGCGCCACTTCTATCCCATTTGAACTAAACTGGTCATAGCTCGCTCATTTTGCGGAACTCGACACACACAGGACCCATACGTGGCTTGGACTTCAACCCGATTCAGACCAACCTGATCGCGTCGGGTGCCGTCAGCGGCGAGGTGCGCTTTTTTCTACGGTACCGCAGCTTCTTTTCAGCTCTTCCGCCAGGTATACATATGGGACCTTAATTCCCCTTCTAAACCATACACTCCCACGCCTGGCGCGCGCTCCACCAAACTGGACGAAATGACCTCGGTCGCATGGAATCGCCAGGTGCAGTACGTCCTGGCAGGTGCTAGCAACACCGGGTACACCGTCGTGTGGGATCTGCGTGGTAAGCGCGAAGTCGTCGCGTTGGCCTATGGCGGCACCGGCGGCTCGGGTGGTGGGATGAGCGATATCAAATGGCACCCGGATAACCCGACACGACTCGTTACCGCCTCTGAGGATGACTCTTCGCCCATTATCATGCTCTGGGATCTGCGTAACGCGCGTGCGCCCGAAAAAGTACGCGTTTCCGCATTTACCATACCGCGTTACTGAACTTTTTTAATTCTAGATTTTAACCGGCCACGAGAAGGGTATTCTCTCCCTGTCTTGGTGTGCTCAAGATGCAGACCTTCTCTTGTCCTGTGGCAAAGACAACCGCACGTTATGCTGGAACCCTCAGACTGGTGACGCACTCGGTGAACTTCCGCGCGCGCAGAACTGGGCGTTCCAGGTCGAGTGGTGCCCACGCAACCCAGATCTCCTTGCCGCGGCCTTCTTCGATGGCACGGTTGGCCTCCACTCCTTGCAAGGCACAAATGAATCCGCTGCACCCACTTCCGAGGCCCACGCTGCGTCTGGTGCGGATATATTCGATCTGCAGTCAGGAGGAAACGCTGGCGCAGGCGCCGCGGGCACCCTGTCTCTCGCCCACCCTCCCAAGTGGTTCCGTCGCCCTGTCTCCGCATCCTTTGGGTTTGGTGGGAAGTTGGTCAGCGTCTCCAACCTCCCCAGTGCGGCAGGCAAACACCAGAGCGGGTCGGTGCATATGAGGACGGTACACGTGGAAGAAGCCGTCGGAGAAAGGGCAAAGGGGTTGAGAAGCGCTTTGGACAAAGATGCCGCATCCAGTGAAGGCGAGCGAGCGGTGGCAGCATGGGCGCGCGACCAATTTAAAGAGGGGGAAGCGGAAGGTGGATGGATGGCCTTGATGAGTCTGTTCAAGACCGATTCGAGGGAAGAATTGGTTGCTTTGCTGGGTTTTGAGAAGGCCGAGGTGGAAAGAAAGGTTAGGGAGGCTGTTGAGGCGTTGGCGTTGACCATTGATGGAGACGCGACGATGAAAGAGGAGGATTTGGAGATCACGGAGCGGGAGGCCGTCGTTTCGTTTGCTGAACGTGAGGACGGAAGCGAGAAGGCGCCGTCGGAAGTGAGCGCTGTCACGAGCGTCAGCGTCAGTGGGACGTCGCAGACAGCAACCACGGCGAGCGAGTCGGAGAGCACCACGACTGCACCGAGCTTGTTCGGGGACGACAACGTTGCTCCCGCCGTCGCAGACGGCGACGGAACCGACGCATCGGACTTCTTCAGCACCGTCGTCCCACACACCAACTACCAGCTCGACTCCTCGGTCGCGGCGACCGTCGGTTCGCGGCCTTCTTCCGCCGCATCCGAGAACGTCAAGGGCGCCGGGGCTTTCAATATCTACCCTGCGACATCATCGCCCACCGATCGGCTCATCACGCAAGCGCTGGTCCTCGGGGATTTCGAGTCCGCCGTTTCGCTCTGCCTTGCTTCTTCACGCTTTGCCGACGCTATACTCCTTGCTGTACGCGGTGGAGCAACCCTCCTGCGCCGTACCCAAGACGCCTACTTTGCGCACACACTTTCTCAGCAGGGCGGGAACGGTGGTAGCGGGCGGGTCTTGCAGGCAGTAGTCAACGCGGACCTTGGGGACGTCGTAAAAAACGCAGATGTGAAGGAGTGGAGGGAAGTGTTCGTTGTTTTGTGCACATTCGCAGGGCGGGAGAAGGGCGAGTTCGAGGGACTAGTAGAGGAGCTAGCCGGCCGGTTGGAGAGCCAAGGGCGGCACGTCAAGGAAGAGGGAGACGATGCAGATGGGAAAGAGTGGAGAAAGAACGCGACCCTTGCGTATCTGGCGGCGGGTAAATTGGAAAGGCTTGTTGGTATATGGGGCGAGGAGATGGCGGAAGATGAAGAGAAGGGGCTCAGTACGGGCGCGGGAAGCAGCGCCTCCGTCTATTCCGCCAGAGCGCACGCGCTGCAAACTTTCATCGAGAAAGTGACAGTGTTTCGTGCTGCTACCGGGTATGTCGACTCCGACCTCGCGGCTTCATCTGAAGAGACGGAGAAGACCTACAAACTTGCCGGGCTGTATGACCGCTACTATGAGTATGCAGCGCTGTTGGCCGCGCAGGGACTTGTGGACGAAGCTGTCAAGTTCTTACAGCTTACGCCTGGCGCTTATGGCGACAGCGAGGTGAAGGGAGAGAGGGAGAGGCTCATCAAAGCTAGTTCTAAAGCACCTGCTGCCGCGCCTGTCCCTGCTGCTTTACCTGCTACAGTGATCCGCTCGGGCGCGGCAGCGGCTCCGCGTGCACTACACAACTATCAAGCACCGACTCAACCCACCCAAGCATCCACAGGAGGGCAGTATTCTCAGGCTAGCACGCCGTACAATGCGCCCTTCCGAACAGCTCCGCATATGCGCCGCTACCTTCGCAAACCATGAATTCCGGGTATGCTCCTCCCGCAATGGCGACGAATACATATACCACCCCTGTCCAGAACTCTGGCTATGCCCCTCCTCCAACAAATCCAGCCTATGCTCCCGCTCAGCCAAACAACTCTCCGTACCCACAGGCTCAAACGAACAACGCGCCTTACAGAAATGGTACCGCTTCATATCCGACCCAGGCGTCGCTTATGCGCGAGCCACCCCACATGGCACCACCCCCTCCTCGCAGTAACTCTTTGGTGCACAACATGGGTCCACCAGCTCCCCCACCCAAACGACAGGAAAAAGGAGGCTGGAACGACGCGCCAATCATGCCCAACTCGCGCTTGACGCCTGGACCAATCAACCCTCCCAAACCTTCTGCTATCACCGCCCCTTTCCCGAACTCTATGCCGGCGTCGCCCGGATTTAATACCCCGGTATCTCCCTATATGAACCCTGGCCAACAGCAGAGCTTCCCGCCTCCCCCGCGTCCTGGAAGTGTACAAGGACCACCGCCGCCTCGTGGTATGCCTCCCCAAGGCCGGCCCACGTCCGCCGCCCCTCCACCGCCGACTCGTATGATGTCCCCGCCCCAAGGACTTACGGGCGGCGGCCCTCCCCGGCTCCCCACGCCAAGCCAGTACGGCCCTCCGCCCTCCCGTGCACCTGCTCCGGGGCAGACGGCACCCGCTGCGCCCGGCCAATTCGCGCGGCAGGCTCCTCCCCCCGGTCAGCAACCGCCGGCTGGGTACGCCCGCCCCACGCCGCCTCCGGGCCAGGCGTCGTACGGACGTACGACGCCTCCTCCGCAGCAGCAGCAACAACATCCGGGGCCCTATGGTCCCCCTTCGGGGTCGCAACAAAGACCTGGCCCGCCGCAAGGTCTAGGCGGCCAGCCTCCTCCCGCGGGGCCACCTCCTGCGGCGGCGTCGGCCGCTGCTGCGCGGGCGCCACTCAAAGGACCCCCGCCTCCCAAGTACCGTAAGTTCGTTCCTTTGCGTTATATGGCTTTCTCTTACGGGGATTATCCGTTCTCAGCCCCAGGTGATAGAAGCCATATCCCCGAAGCTGCGCAGCCTGTGTTTGTGGTGATCTCGCAGCAGCTGGCGCAGATGCGGCAGACGACTCCCGTGCGTATTCCGGCTTCCTGGGCGGTCGAGTTTGTGAGCTTACGCTGATGTAGCCCCAACAAAAACGGCTCGTGGACGACCTCGAGCGCCGCATCAACCCGCTCTTCGATGCACTCAACTGCGAGACGCTGTCGCCGCCCGTCGCCGAGCAGCTACTTGTGCTTACCCGAGGTGGGATTCTCCTCGTTGTACCGTCGTATCGCTGACTGATGTTTTGCAGCGATGGAATCCCACGATCGCCAAGCCGCACTCGCGATCCACGTCGACCTGCTGACGCGGGGCTCGCAGACGGACGACATCGGGCTCTGGATGTCGGGCATCAAGCAGCTCATCATGCGATTGTAGAACACGAATGGACAACGGTCGCAGTAGAGCATAAAATGGATGGCGTCGTATAGTGCATAGTGTCTATAGTCTTATTTTCTTCAATGCCAGGTTTTTCTGTGTCCCGTGGTGTGCATGGTATTAGACAGGATGATTATTATTTAAGGCATGTACAGAGGCCGATGGAACTTTTATATTACATTTTGCGAACATGACCACCGATTCTAACAACCTCCCTTAGCCCACAGCGCGACTCGGCACGAATGCGGTGCGTTCGGCCGCCTCGGCGTCGTCGTCCGTGCTGGAGCTGCTCTCCGTGCCGACCTTGGACGGCGCCTTGGACGTGGAGCCTGAGCTCGCGTAGGGGTACTCGTCATCGAAGAGCACCTCGTCGGTCCCGTCGTCCGGCGGGGGCTTGGTCAGGTTGTACGACGCGGCTGCGGCTGCGGGGGCAGTCATTGAGATCGGTTTGCGCACGCGGTGGGGGCTGTCACCGACAAAGTCTGCACTGGAGTCCCTGAGATGTGCGCCAACATGCTTGTTCGGCGTAGGCGGCGGACGGAGCGGGACACGGTAGAAGTCCTCGATGTCCTCGTCCTCGTCGTCGGGGAGGGCCATCGTCTGCACGGGCGCGGGCGGCGCGGTACGGGCGAGCGCGCGGTACGAGCCTTTGCGGAGGTGCGTAGCGTAGGAGTAGAGGAGGAGGGAGAAGTAGATCTATGATATAGCTGGTTAGCCAAAGCAGGAAGGCAGAATGAAGTAGGAAGTCAGAGTGAGTGATTCCAGATTGATTCACGGTCGATTCTATTGTGATTCGTGTCCCAGACTCGAGTTGAACCCTGACGGATCCGACTCAGCGTCGGTTATCGTGTCCATTCACCCATCACTTTCATCAAAATCGACGAATCGACACGAAAATCGGGTCGGTCAGAGCTGAATTGGTTCTCATTCGGGTCTGGGAAACAAATCACAACCGAATTGGTGACAGAACAGCCATGAATCGATTCGGAATCGTTCGTCCTGACTTCCTGTATTATGAAGATGAGATGGACATGCCTTCGACAGCCAGGCGAGGGTGATGACGATGAACGCCATGCGCTTCTCCCGGTTCCAAATCTGCAGCGCGGCAGCGGCGCGCTGCTCGCTGGTGAGGGGCGGGTCAGTGAGCTGCGCGACCTCGATCATGTCCAACTGCGCGGGCGAGTTGGCCTGCCGCGCGCCGTCGTGCGGCGTGTGCCACCACCACGTCACGCCGAAGAAGACGGTCCACGCGGTGGAGAGGATGTAGTCTGCGCAGAAGAGGTGCGCGAAGTAGAGCGTCTGGCGGGCGTCTTCCTGGATGCGAGTGTTCAGTAGGGTGTTGTGAACGCGTAGAGGTCAAACGGACCGCTTTGACGACATTGAGGCCCCAGCCGAGGGCAATAAGGCCCGCGACAGAGTAGATGTACAGACTAAGCTGCGCGAAGGAGCCCCCTGCACCCGTCAGCACCGCGATGAGGCCGTAGACACCGGCGACCTTGTTTAGCAGCTGAAAAAAGGTAGGACTGCGAGGTTCTACAGAACGATAGAGGTGAACGTACTGCAAAGAGGAGGGCGATTGTTACGCCCGTTTTGAGGTCGAGGATGCCGAGAAATGAGGTGAATGGCCAGAGGCGCCATTCATGTCGCAACGTCAGTTTCATGGTGGAGGAAGGGTTGGTCACGTGAGGCATCGAGGCTTTGACTTGGACGCGTCTTTAGCCTAGGCCTCAGACTAAGGGCTGCCTTACCTTCACTTTGACTTTGCTCGTTCTAGTTGTCAACAACCTAATGTTTTGTGACAAATATCAGATTGGATTCGTTGGCTTACTTATCAGAACTTAGAAGACCTTGCGCCGGAGTACGCGCACGCATCGGCAAGAATCAGCAAGAATCAAGTCTCCTTTATTATGAGAGGCGTCGTCTGGTGCTCATCCGCTGGTTTCTGTATCGGATTATCAGAAGATCTACCTTCCACCGGAGTACGTGCACGTATCGGCAACAAACCAAGTCTCCTATTAGAGTCGCTCATCCACAGTTTTCTGTGTCTTTGACTGCAACTCGCCGAAATGGTCTCGCAAACAACTAAGCTGGGCGGAACCGCCTCCGATGTTACTGTTGGCCGCGTCGCGGTAATTATTTTCTCTTCGTGCAACAGGTTGGTAAACTGACACGCCACAAAGCATGGCCTGATGATGATGACGTGCGTCGCGCCTCGTGCTAATATCATTTCGGTATTCGAAACTCTGCAGGTGGATCCCGACGCCCGTGCCCGAGGAACAGTGTTTCGAGGCGATCAAGGCCGGCGTCGACGCGCTGCCGGCGGGCACCAAGATGTTTCTGAACAGCGGTAAGATACAAAGTGCGACATATTTGAGCCGGGCTGAACTCCCGCTCCAGGCGAATTCTACGCGATGGATATGGGAACTCTCAACCTCGAGATGCTCTCGCGGTTCTACGCGAAGTTCCCCGAATACGCGGACAAGACGTTCCTGTCCGTCAAGGGCGGCATCAACATCAAAGACCGCGCGCCAGACGTGGCGTACGTAGCCGCAGCCGTCGTTCCGTGCATAAATCATAAATTAACACTATCGTACACGCAGACCCGACAGCTTAAGGCGCAGCATCAAAAACATCCAGCGCGCGCTCGGAACCGTCAAGAAGGTCGACCTGTACCAGCCCGCGCGCATCGACCGTAACGTACCCGTCGAGGATATGATGCGCAGCTTGGTCGCGCTAGTGCAGGAGGGCAAGTTTGCGCATATTGGGTTGTCGGAGTGCAATGCGGACACGCTGCGGAAGGCGCACGCTGTGGGTGGCTTGACCCTCACTTTGATTTATCATGGATTGCTTACCGGCGTTGGGGTAGATACACCCCGTGACGGCGGTGGAGATCGAGGTCAGCCCGTTCTCGTACGAGGGGAACCAGAAGATGGTCATTGCGACGGCTGCGGAGCTGAACATTTCCGTCGTTGCCTACTCGTGAGTGGGGAGGAGTCTGGAGGTTTACAGCACATGCTGACTGAGTCATTATTGTGAAGTCCCCTCGGTAGGGGATTCCTCGCTGGGAAGGTCAAGACTTCCACGGACTTGGAACGTACGTCATCAGCACAAGAGGATCAATCACGACAACTGAGACACGAATTTAACAGAGGGCGACATCCGCTTGAACTACAGCCGCTTCAAGGAGGAGAACATGCAGCACAACCGTGCTATCATCGCCGCGCTCGAGGCGATGGCGGCGACCAAGGGCATTACCGTCGCGCAGCTGTGCATTGCGTGGGTAGCGGCGCTTGGCCCGCAGGTCATCCCGCTCCCGGGATCGTCGTGCGTTCTGTGCCTCGTGCCTTTCCTGATTCTTTATTAACGCGCGTATAGGAAATCGACGCGCACGCTGGAGAATCTCGCGGCCGGCGATATTGTGTTGTCTACGGGCGAGTTGAAGGAGATCGGTAAGATCATCGAGAGCCATGGGGTGAAGGGGGATCGGTCGGTGGGGCTTTCGGATGAGCAGATGCACCTTTGGGGATGAGTGTATGATGATAGAAAGCTGTTTCCCCAGTTCCGTCAAATCGAATATACTTCCACTGTTATATTGGACCCGTCATCTGTAACGCCTCAGCGACCTTGTCGACACTCACCGCCAGCCCATAATTACTTGATTTGGAAGTGGGCCGGAGCGGACCGGGAACTGTACAGTTGGAATTAAGGTTCAGGATGTGGCTTGTTACGTAATCTCTTGAGTGACTCGCGCTTGACGCTACCGACAACATCCTCATCCTCAAGGCACGTCCTTTTTCGTTTCTTGCCCTTTTCTTACTGACTCTTCCTGCAGACCCACCACGGACGATGGGTATTCTCCCCTCTGTTTTGTCGTTTTCTCCCAATAACTTGTCCCCCAGTTAATCTCCGTTCACAAAAACGCCTCGCTGCCTCCGTCAAGGGCGTCGGCCAGCGCAAAATCTGGCTCAACCCTGCTGAGCAGTCTGAAATCGGCAATGCCAACTCGCGTGCGCACGTCAAGAAGCTGATAAAGGAGGGCGACATCATCGTCAAGCCCACGACCGTGCACTCACGCGCACGGACCCGGGCGCTGCTCGCTGCGAAGCGAAAGGGGCGCCACACCGGCACGGGTAAAAGAAAGGGTACGAGCGAGGCGCGCATGCCGACGAAGGTCCTCTGGATGCGGCGGCAGCGTGTCCTGCGGCGGCTGCTGAGGAAGTACAGAGAGGCTGGCAAGATCGACAAGCACCTGTGCGTCGCTCGTCGCTTGTCTCGTTGTCTCAGCTGACGTTCATCCCAGGTACCACTCGCTCTACCAAAAATCCAAGGGTAACGTCTTCAAGAACAAGCGCGTGCTAATGGAGTACATCCACAAGGCGAAGGCCGAGAAGACCCGCACCAAGGTCCTCACTGACCAGATGGAGGCCCGGCGTGTCAAGAACAAGGTGCGCTCTCCCCGCTTGCCCTTTTTTAAAAAATCATGCGCCGACGCCGTTTGCAGGCTGCCCGCGAGCGTCGCGCAGCGCGCGTGCAGGAGAAGCGCTCCGGGTTCCTCGCTGTGGAGGAGGGTGCCGTCAAGGAGTAGATGCAGTCTGCCTCGTGTTTTTTATGCATGCATGCCCTTGTCGAATACTATGCTTTCCTTTATGCATCGCCGGAAAGCGACCTGGGAATAATAGTCCGAAGTCCATGTTTTTGGTGCTAGTGTGGTCGCAGGAGTGTTTTACTATGCGACCTTGGTATTGGCCTATGGTGCTTCGTACTCAAGCAGAGTCGTTCGTCAAGCCATTTGTAAATCAGTGTTTGCCATTTCTGGTCGCCAACGTCATCGAGGTGACTCAAAGAGTTGAGACGAGACGGCGAAGTCCAAGGACACCCTCCCTATTAATCATCTCATTCTTCCTCCGGAAGAAGTGTACAAGGAGATCGCTACATAAGTAGCATTGGCCCATATAAAAACATATTATTCTCTCAGAACAGTAGACTGTGACAATGGCAAGACCTAGAGTGCAGATCAGATATTCATCGATTAATATTCATCCCTCGCACGGCTTGGTCTCTTTCTTCGTGTCCGCGTCGGACGCACTGCACGCATTCCATGTTTTCAAGCGCGTAGCAACACTTTGAATCCCCTTGTATACAGGATCAAGACAAAACACAAGATGGGAGGCGGCTGCAGAATCCGGTCAGCCGTGGAACGAGCCGAGCATGCATAGCAGTTTTAACATGTTTACTCACGTAAAAAAACACGGTCTGAAGATATTTGTTAGACCCGGATCTGGACGCGAAGCAGGGAGAATGGGACTGACCAAGCAGAGGGAGCATGACGATGATGATGGAGACCGCGTATTGGAAATGCCACAGGTGGGGCACGTTGGGCTGGCAGCGTGGCGACGTTATAGCTGCGGAAGCGCAGGCGAACATGCTGCAGATGTGGATATTAAATATCATGGTTAGCGTACCACAGCGACGCGACGCGCTCACCCCGCTGCGCCGGCACCAGACAGAAGCCCGGCGGTCATTATTTTAGGTTGACTGCGAGAGGAGAGTGCGTGGATGACACAGCCCAGCTGGAAAATGGCGAGGTACACCGCCAACTGGGAATTTTGTCAAGAAAAGGTTGGACTCATGACAGAAAACAAACGTCTGCCGTAGACCGCAATTTGTTGTAGTTATAAGCTAATTCTGAGGTCCTATTCGTCGGGCTCATTATGACATCAATTTCAATGTAAGCCAAACATGCACATCTCGACACCAAATGGGCATCGGCCATTCGACCTTGGATTGAGCCTCATGCTGACCCCGGCGTCCTGTTCCTACTTGGACATGCATACAATGTCTGGTTCTCTTGCCGTGCTGCCCATGCCACTCACTGTATTCTCATCTTTTGCTTTCATCACCCTCATCTTAACGGCGACATCGGATTCGGTAATAAACGATGTCTACTGTGCCCGCAACTACGAATACCATCTCCTCTGGAGTAACTTTCGTAATAAATACTCAAGGACCGGGGCCCTTTGTGAGTCCTGCTTTCACAATTCTGATCCATTTCCAATTTTGTTCCCAAGACGTTCAATGTTAATTTGGCTGGTGCTTCGACGGTTGAGCATCTGACTTTCAACGTTGGTCCTGCATCCAACGGCTCGGATGCTGTGCAGAATGCAACTCTCATCGCTCGATCCACCACTGCTCACCCGGAAAGTAGGAGTGGGGCCAATGTATCCTCAGCTTCTATTACTACTACACCCCTGGCACGTCCCCAGCGGCAATTCTTACAGTCACGGAAAGTTGCGGACAATGCAAGTCAAGAAGTCGAGGTCCCTGAGACGCCACAGAGCCCACTCGCAGATTGTTCCGATACAGAAGATGAAGACGAGCTCATCGACCAGCGCCATGCAGCCGAGCCGGTTGCTATCTTCAGTCCCAATTGTCAGGTGCACATTCCGTTACTATGTCTATTCAATATCCTTAATTTACTGTGTATTACAACTTGTGACACCATCTCGGAAGCGTAAACTGCATTTAATGAAGTCAGAGGACTAAATTTCATTGTCATGGTTGTAATATAATTCTGAGTTATTGAGACCTTTTAACCTTCTTGCGTGGTCGTTTCTTGGAAGTCGCCGAGGGTCCTGGTACATCATCATCGTCAATATCATCGTCCGAACACTCATCTCCCGCCCCGTCAGGCTCATCTTGAACTTGCCCCGCCATGCCCTTTTTCAATGCCTTTGCAGCCATAGTTGCTTTCCTCTTCTCCTGCGTCCGTGCTCTTTTCATCACCTGTGAGACTCGCAAGCCGGTTGCAATGCCATAATGGTGAGCTCGTCGGTCCAAATAAATTGGTCGTGGAACTGTCAATGCGATTGGTAGGGCTCGACGGAGTAATGTCGCATTATGGAGGGCTGCCATGTTGATGAGAAAGTGATCATCGTCTCCGTGAGATATGAGTTGAGTAGACTGCGATGTTTCCTGCCTTTCCTGTACCACCGGACGAAGCGCTGTCGGCTGGCAATCCACCAGTCGGCAATCATGCTGGGCTGAGAACCGGAAGAGGACAGCCTGTACAAAGAAATCAGTCAACCAGGCAATGCACATTTTACAGTGGATAATCTCACATTTGACAGGACTGTGATGCTGTGGAGGTCAGTGTCAACCGGCCTCTGCAGGACTGGCATCTCAAATTCCGGATGAAGTTGTTCAGATACAAGAAAGTGTTCCATGGTAACAATGCCACTGGGCACGCCGTCAACGTCACCATCTTGCGCAAGAAGCTCAGTGATGCGTCCGATTAATATTGAATTCTGCAATGGAATTATAATGAGCATTGGATGGGACGGGCAAGCGGAATCTTACGTTGCTGTTGCGTGCAAAAATCCAAGACCCTTTCGAACAAATGTCCCCGGATTGGGCTGTAACACTGAGTGCAGATCGCCAACGAGCAGAGCTGCAAATCGCGAAGGTTTTGTTTGCTGAAGCAGACACTGTGTCTTTCCAGCGCATTGGCAAAGACTTCTTTTTCGCGGCAAGGCGCATGTTCCCTGCAAGGGATCAGAGTCCAAGGTTCGTTCATTTGGCAAGAAACTCACCGGCGACCAATTTTCGGGGAGGTACCCATCCCAAATGACTTTGGATGATGGGCATGGTCTGCAAAATGTCACGTACATTTGATGCTGCCCGGACCCACTCGTCACCCTGCCTCCAATATCCCCCGCTCAAGATATGCTTTAATCGATCCATGGATCCGAATTTATAAGCGATATCGCGGCTCGGTGCTTGATGGTTGCTGAGGATAGAACAGAGACGAAATATTGCATTGAAACATTCGAAGACCTCCGTAGAATTGCGGATAGCTGGTCCGAAACGAACAACGTCCTCCACGATGTGGGGTAAGAGGTGAAGTTTGATTTTCAGAAGGATCTTGGCAGGATCATGGTCTCCGAAAGCATCTAGCACATTCCCAATGAGAATAGTTAAATGCTCCTGGTTGAATTGAGAGTCAGCGGATGGTCAGAGATTAAATAACTCCAAATACCGTGTATTCTGCCATATTGTCGATTTCGTGGACCCAGAGGAGGGATCCTAAGGCAGATACTGCCTTTACGAGGGTGAATACTTCGGGGGAGACAAGGCCATGCATGTGGAACACCATAGTTTGCATGAGTGTCTTGAAATGCTTCCCGATTAAACCGTTTTTGTACTGCATCATATACGCAGCCCGGATCGCGGGGATAGTGAGTCCATCAATGTCTGTGGATTGAAGCCGTATAACGAAGAGATTTCGTTCTGCCTCTGTCCAGCCAGTGTGGAGAAGATGCCAAACATACTTGATAATCCCGAGCAGAATTGTATGAAGGAGCTCGACAGGTGTATCTCGGTTGGGATCCAAACCTTGAACAATTGAATTACTGACAGAGGTGAAAGTAGACACTGAAATTTACCGGCAATATCTAGAAGCGGATTGACCTTATCCCCAGGCTGCTGGTCAAGCCACGTCTTGAGTTCTTCTGCAATCGAATCCGCAGTACGACCAGGATTATCCGCTTTCATTTGCCGCGCTTTTTCGAGAAGTATGTTGATCCAGTATTGAGCAACCTTATCCTTCACGCCGGTAGCGGTTTGAAGTTTTGAAATTGGAGCTTCCACCCCGTACATTGCTAACTTAATTTGCTCTTCCAGGGTGCGTTTTGTGTCCGCAGCGAATCGGGGAAGGCCAGCCTGGAAAAATCTGTTACTTCCATACCGTACATTTGAAAATTAGGACTCGCTCACATAGTGCATTGAATGGTAACCCGCGTCAGACTCGGTATGCTCATGGGGTCCACCAGCCTTACAACGGCGACACCCACAATTTGCGTTACCGCCCATGTGTGATGCCTCTTCAGACTGTTGAGGATTATCGGCCGGAAGACTTGGGACGCGCAAAATTACACGACAATTTCGATGTGTTTCGGCATTGTAGCAAGGAATTGGATCTGTATGTGTGGCTCTAGGATACGGTGTCATGCAGGCGACCAAGAAAGAATCAGGGAGCATACTGGATTTGTTCCTTGATGGCAGAAAATTGCTCAGGAGAGCCGGCATGTGGAGAGGTTGAAACAAAGCGAACGAAATATTCCTGCTGAAGAAGTTGGCCAGGGAGATTCGAGTTCGCCATATACATGTTCATATGCTTGTTGTACTGCTTCGATTTATTGCCCGAGACGTCGTCTGCCCACATGGGAACCATTACAACATACAGGTCATCCCCACCAGCAATTTCTCGGAGGGGATTGGGCATTTCTGGTGCATTTGAACCGGCTTTGAAACTGTTAATGTACTGCATCGTGTCAGGATTAATTTACATACCTTCCCACGTAATTTGGTCTCCGATGCGCTCAACAACATCGTGGTAGTTGAATTGGAACTCAGTGGCTGTGACACTTCGAACGTCCTGGCCGATCTGCCACCCGGTCTGAGATCATATTGTTTCTTCAGCTATTATTTGATTGAGCCTAATGATTCACTCACGGTGGCAGGAATAACATCAAGACAATCTGCACAAAGGACTCCCCCACGTTTTATCCATGCCAAAGGTATGACACATTTACCGTTGTCGAGCTCTGCAACTTCTTCGATATAGAATTGGCGTAAACCTCGAGAATACATTGGTGTTAATTCGGACGGTTTAAATTCTTTCCATCGTTCAGCTTGCCAGACCTCTGAGATCGGCCCAGATGTTTCTTCGGGATAGAAATTGAGATGTTTGACAACTTCGGGATTTGCGAAGTCCTGATGTAAGGAATATTCATGCTAATGTAAAATGAGAGATGGAATGTAGTTGGCTTACACGTGCGATGGATTCGCGGACATCGTTGACAAAAAATCTGTTGCCAATGCTCGATGTGTAAGCTTTTGGTTCACTGCCACAAAGCCTGCGAAGATGATCCTGCATGCGTCGAAATCCGGAATATGAGGGTACATTGGTAACTTTGCACTCATTCAAGATCCATAAAATCATTTTGAGCTGGTTGCTGGACATCCGAAGCCGGGGAAGATTATCTAGAATGTCGAGTAGCATACTCTAAAACAGTGTTGAGCCTCCAAGACAGCTCAATATTGTAAATTGATGTACAACTTTGTTTGGATACGGTGAATACTCTCGATTGATTGGGATACCGCTGAAACAAGTCTCTTCATCGTTCTCATCGTCCTCTGTTTCCAACCCTTGAGACAGGGAATTAGAATCGGTAAAAGGACAAGAGGATCAGGAACTAACCGAGATCTTTCAATGCATCAATAGTGTTACCGAGCATATCCTCGTCGTCCTCATCATTTTCCTCTGTTTGTGACAGCATTTTTTCGACTTGTTCTCGCAATCGTTCTCGCTCTGTACCTTGCTCGTGTGCAGTGCGAGTGATAAATGAGGGAATTACAGGAGGATTCAGTCCTGCCGCCGCATATTCCACCCATCCGGGACTTGGTGAACGGTAGCCATCATACATTTCAGCCCGAGAAGCCGGAGAAGGATCTACGCTGGACTGAATAGGATCGGCAGGAGCACCAGAGTAGGTCTCATTCAGTCTCTGACTCCTTTCTGCTTCTTCCTGGTGACGCTGGCGTGCATTTTCGACATGGGCTGAATGTTGGACAGACTCCAGATGGCCCTGGAGCGATTTCTTCTCAATCCACTTGCCATTATTCATCGGATCCGCTTCTTTGCAAGTTAGGCATCGCACTTTCTTCGTTATTTCGTCCTGCTCAATCCCTGACATATGTAACATAAGGTACACATCGATAAGTCAGCTGAAGATGTTTTACCTGCTGGTAGCGGCTTTGCAGACCGTGGCATAATAACTGAGTGAAATAAGTCCGGTAAGGAGATTCTAAGTGCGCAGCAAGCTATATTTCAAGCCAGAAACAGGTCCAGTGTGGTGGTTTAAAGCAAAGTAGGCCGGGCCCAAGCACAACGCGTGGTATTATTGTCTGACTGTGACATGGCCGAATATGGAACTGTGAACCTCAAGCTCAATCCAAGTCTGCCGTTCATAGGCCCAGAGTAAGGAGATGCATGAACGATCCAGAAATGTTGCATATTTTTGCGTTAATTTCTCAAAGTACCCCTCGGCAGTTGTGGTCATAACAAAATCTGAGTCTCGCAGAACAAGCCGTAAGCGAAGATCACGATGTGATGAAGTCACAGACATGTTACCTTTTCTGGCCGCCAATGCCACCTCCGCAAAACTATAAAGGCTGGCGCACATTGACAACAATGCCCACTCTTCCCCATGGCCAGCACATTCACTGACGAAAATATTGATCCCAATCTCCTTGCCCTGGATCCAACTAACGATATCTTGGCACGCATTCGCAATAATCGGACCACACCGCCAGTGCTTGATCCACCTCCAGCGCTTCCCTCTGGCGACGGCGATGACGTAGACGAGGACACACAGATGCCTCTGGTTTCGTTACTGCCACACTCCTCCAATTCCAACAGCGCATCCTCTCTGGTGGCTTATGGACGCTTAGTCAAGCACAAGATAACTCTCTCGGACACATCCTCGGTGGCATTCGACCAATTTTGCCAGGTAGATATTCGATTCCCTTTCCTCATCGTCACGATGCTCAATGCCCCTTTGAGACTCACTCGGCCGATGAGAGACAAGTCTTGCTACTTGCGCATATTCTCCAGTTACTCGATCTATCCAAGAAAAATGACAAGGGTGAAGTGTGGACTATACCCGATGGTCTCATGGTGTGTAATGCTATAACCTCCTCGCGTTTTCTTTGCTGATATGGTGTCATACAGAAAAAGATCAGTTCCTATGTTAAGGCTTTCGTGTTCTCACCAACGACAACATCGTATCGTGGGCTCAATGTTAGTGAACATATTATGGTGCGCACTTCTCTCTCCTTATTGTCTTGACGGTAACCTGTGCCTCCGATAGCAAGCCATGCGCGAGTGCAAAGTTAACGGCCTCCCCGAGGAGGATGATCTCGTTGCCGTTGATCTTGTCTTGGCGAGGATCCGCGACAAGGGGACAACCCTTCGGAATGTTTACAAGACCAAAGTTCGTGTCTCCAATTCGGAATTCCTCGATTCATTAACATTTGACGCATCTTATCAGGTTAAAGAGTCCATGGCTAAGAAATCACCTATCGCCAACATCGCAGCCGTATCTCACAAGCTCCTCAAGAATACGAGTATCAAGCCCACCCTTCAGTTCTACCAACGCGTAGCATTGATCGTAAGTCCAGCCACTCATCTCTGGTCCCTCCCAATTCATCTTTCGTTCAGCGTTGGTGCCTCTTCAAGTATCCGGCCATTTCCGATGAAGACTTTTGGCCGAAAGTGGACGAGATCATTGCCAAATTCCGCAAGGATAGCACCACCGATGAAGAACTTAATCTGTGCGCATCTTTACTGTGTCTATTACATAAATTTACTAATCCTTTCGCAGATGCCTTAACGCAATTTATGAGGACGACAAAGCCAAGTACGGAGATCCGTCGACCACCGATTACAAAACTGTCGATGTCGAGACCGTTCCTGGGTGGCAAGCCACCCTCATCAAACATGCCAAGAAAGTCCAGCCGGCACCAGCAGGCCCCGCACAGAAGAAGCGTAGGATTGGCGAGGTGGACGGCAGCGGTTCCGAGCCGGAGCTGGGGGACTGATGAGGCGCGGTGGCATTCCAGTTCAATACATGTACTCATTATTCCGCCCCGATAAATTCCTTTTCCCCACTATTTTGGGTTCCCTTGAATGGTCTATACTGCGGGGCCGTGCGATATTATATTGAGAGCAGCTCAATGGCCCAACAATCATGGTTACGAGGTACGGGTATACGTTCATTTGGGATGTGTTGTGATGAGACTAAGGTCCCCCTTCACTGCATGAATAATGTTCTTCTGCTCTTCTGAAGTCATTTCTCAGATATCAGGTTGAGACTGTGCGACAGTATTAATGTGACCTCCAACGGTCGGATGCCAATGCAATGTTTTTTTTGAAGAATGCCATCCGAGCATCAAGCATCAAGCAGACCTCAAAATGATTTTCTGATCACGGTCATTTTGCGCTCACATTGACTCCGTATCAACGTCCGGATCAGAATCCATATTGCTCATCGCATTGAGGTCTTAGAAACATCGCTCCCGGTTTGCGGTGTAGGCTGAGTATTGCAAGCGGAATGAAGGGCGGGGCGTTAAGGCCCGACTCCGCAGGACAAGCGCGGTGAAGATGTAGGCGGCGGCAATGGGGCCGAGCTCGTCCAAGATGCGCTGGTCAATAAAAGGCGGTGGGAAAGCTACGTCTTCTGCCCAAGGATTCATCCTGCGCGACTGCAGTCAGTTAGGGTCCGGGATACTAACCAGACGTCCGTGTATCAGTAGGCAATTGAGGGCGCCGATCCCAAATGTTAAATATGCCTGTATAGATCGCCAGTAAAATTGGCTCGCTTTCAGCCTGGTTTGGCTTGAGTCTGGTTTGCCGTACCGTTTGCGGTGCTTCATTTGAATCAACTCGAAGAGAACAGGACATCGCTGCATTCTCATCTGAGATCCGGGCCATCGTCGAAAAGCTGTGTGCCACGTAGCGCGTTCGGAGATGGAGAGGAAACCCGAACGGATGCGTTCTCCCGTGGAACAAGGCAACTGGCCATGAGGGAACTTCGATGTTCGGGAGAAGCAGGTCTAGTGTCATGGCTGCGGTGATTATGGTTGAGGCGGTAGACTGAGTGCCCTGGGTACATGTGCGACCAAAGGTTAAGATTTCCAAGTGCTGTGAGTCCTGTGGGGTCAAGTGTGGGTCGCGGCCCTGTGGCAAGTACTACTACTACTAGTGTGGGAGAGTTTGAAGCTCTGAAGATGGACCGTGACTACGACGGCGAGTGACTCCAGAGCTTGCCGAGAGCTTCAATTGGCACCCGCAGACGCCCAAGATTCCACCCGTTATTCATGATACCAAATTTGAACGACAATTCCATTACAGCAGGCCATGCGAATGCATCACGATTCACCGCGGCGTCTCGCTTGACTCTCACAGTCTGACTGTTACTGTACCTTCGTCCCCCTTCCGTCGCCCCTCCATCTGCGTACTATGGCTGTTTCAAGGGATGTCTACCTTGTCCTCGGTGGCGACGTGTTCGTCGGAAGACATGTCGTCGAGCGGCTCAAAGCGCGCGGAGAGACAGTCTCTGTGTTCGATACCTCGCAGAAACACGACGACGTTTCGTTTTATTCTGGAGACATCTGCGTTCCGGAGCAGATTGCTGGTGCAATCCAAAAGGTAGCTTGCCCTCCTGCATACAGGTCTGCTGTGTAATTGATCCACGCACAAGACAGGCGCCACATGTATCATCCACACTATCTCTCCGCTCTCTATCAGAAACCGCGACAACCTCTCAATTTTCCATCGCGTGAATGTCGAAGGGACGCGAAACGTGATTGCGGCCGCCAAAGCCGCGGGAGTTCGAAAACTGGTCTATCATAGTTCCTCCGGCGTCGTTTTCGATGGGAACGACATCGTACGTGGGGACGAGAGCCTTCCGTATGCCAAGGGACGTTTGGAGGCGTATACAGAGTCACGGATGCTGGCGGAGCAGCTCGTTCTTGCTGCCAACGACAAGCAAGGGTTGAGAACTGTCTGTATTCGCCCTACTGGCATATTCGGGTGCGCTTCATCTCACACAGCATGACCATGTCCGGCTACATATCTCTGACTTGTCTTTAGTCCAGGAGATCAAGAGACTCTTGTCGGTGCCTACGACTCGTGGAAGCGCGGAATGACCCATGTTCAGCTGGGAAGCAACAAAAATCTTTGCGACAAGACCTACGTGGGGAACGTTGCTCTGGCCCTCGTTCTTGCTGCCGACAAGCTCTACGATCCATCAGTCTCGGACGAAGTTGTTGGAGGGGTCTTCTTCATCAACAACAATGATCCCCGGTTTTTCTGGGACTTCATGCGCAGCCTGTGGGCAGGCTTCGATGATATCTTTCCGGATCACCCCAAGAAGAAGAAGGCCGTGGTGATTCCGCGCGCGTTCGCGTTGTTACTCGCGTACTTGATGAATTTCGTAGCCTGGATCAAGGGAACCCGGGAGCAGACCCTCACTCCGTACACAGTCAAATTCGCGACGGCTTCGATGTATTTCAACGGCGCAAAAGCCAAACGGGTGCTAGGATATGAGCCTGAGGTCGGAGTTGATGAAGGGATCCAGAAGACGATGGCGGTTCGTTTCCTTCAACATTCTTTGACACGATGCTCATCACACTCTTCTTGTGCAGTGGTTCAAGGCTGAGAAGGAGGCGGAGAATCACAAATAGTTTCGAAGGGACACTTCCCTCACTGCACCTGTATATCATGATTCTCTTTTACCTCTTTTCTTCTGCTACAAACACGTCATAGCCCGTTGATCTATACCATGGCTTAGAGATCAAATGGAGATGGCTGAGCGCTTCAGATGTGAGTGTCACGCCGCGTTTTTTACGATCAGTATCTTGGTGGTTTCAAGTAGCCCAGCCTTCTGGCTCCGTGTCCAAAAATACGACCTCCATCCTGATTCGTACAGTGCCAGAGGTCTTGCTGGGCTATCCACAAATAATCTAACCATTCGAACTTCGGTCAAACAGACCTCACACAGACATGTTCTCAGGGAGCGCTATTGCCATCACCCTTTTCCTCGCGTCTGCGGCGTGTATTTTCTATCGTTTCTCTGCATGGCGACGCAGGACTGCTCATCTATTTTGCTACGGTGCCCCTGGGATCTTTGGGTACTACTTCACTGCGCTGAAATATACATTTCACTCCGTTGAATGCATCGAGGACGCGACCTCTCAATCGGGAGGACGCCCTTTCATAATGCCCACACTCGTCAATGGGCCGCTCCTCATTGTGGGCCAGCAGTACATCGACTTTATGCGTACTAGTAACGAAGCAATTGTACGTTACCCCACCTTACTCTGTGAGTAAGTATGTATTAAAGCATCTTGTGTGCAGTTCAGCCAGAAGGCGGCCATAGTCGAGGCATTCCAGCCCTGTCTATCTCATGGATGTTTGCTAAATCTTTTCATAGGCAACTCAACTCGACTATACATTGGATCCTCACCAATTGACTAACCCATATGCAATCGGTGTCCTACTTGGCGAAGTCACCCGGGAAATTGACCGGTACATACCAGATATTGTTGAAGAAACCAATCAAGCACTCAACGAGCTGCTCTCCGACCATATGAGCGGTGTGTGATCTATTTCTCTAATGTATTGAGCAGGGATTCCTGATAAAGTTGTGTCAGGCTCCGCTCCTACTAGCGTAGTTCCGCTGTTCTCATCGATGACAGATGTCGTCGCGCGCGTGGTCAACCGCTCATTTGTTGGGGCTGAACTATGCCGCAAGCCGGACTATATCCAAGCCGTAGTGCGCTACGCCCAAACTTTCATATTCTACGGGATGGTTCTCAAGTTATTGCCAAAATTTCTCAAGCCGTATGTGCTCATTCTTTATGCACGATTCTTAATCTTGATGAGATATAGGCCTGCATATGCATTAATGACCACCTTATTCGGGGGGAAAAGGAAACCCGCTCGATACCTTCGGCCTCATATTGCCGAATACATCAAGCAGCGAGAGAACGGACAACATTCGGTGAGTGTTGAAGATACTGCTGGAAGGTTCTAATATCTCTGTTCGCAGCCAACTATTATGGAAGCCCTATTGGCCGCATCAGGGGAAAACGCTGAGCAATTGGCTATGCGCATCATAGCTTTGAACTTCGGCTCTATCCATACACTGTTCGTTGAAGTGGCTGATCCAATACTCCCTAGTTGACCATAGTCTACAGATCTATTGTCATTACACAGACACTATTCGAGATTGCAGCTATGTCTCCGGCGGAAGTGGATTTGATCTACGAGGAGCTGGATGAGATGCTCATCGGTGGCGAGGAATGGACAAAAGCAGCTCTCTCCCGTTGCCAGCGCCTCGACAGTCTTTTGCGTGAGGCGGGTCGTCTACACGGCGTCACCATCTGTGAGTAATTCAACGTACGAGATTTTGATACTCTTGATTTATTTATTTTCCGAGCTAGTTTCTGCAGAGCGGCGCACCGTTCAGGATGCTGCTTTCCCGGATGGAACCTTGGTTCCTGCGGACACGATGGTTTCTGTCCTCAACCATGCAGTACACTTGAACCCAAGCATCTACGCAGAGCCATACAAATTCAATGCCTTTCGCTTCTACAAGACGCAGAACGATGCCCACCACCTAGCTACTATTGATTCAAATAATGTATGGATATCATTTTATGGAGGTCATTGGGCGCCTGATATACCCTTCCCCAGTATCTATTATTTGGCCTGGGCATGTTCTGCATCCTGTTCAAATTTTGCTAACTACTAATAATGCAATATTCCAGGTCGCCATGCTTGTGCAGGACGATTCTTTGCTGCAGTATGTTGCACACTCCGAGTCTTTGATTCTACTCAATTACCATCCAATTCTCAGATCACCTTGAAGATTTTTATTGCTACGGTGTTGTTGCAGTACCACGTTGCTTTTGAAAATCCTCACGTTGGGCGACCAAGGAATCGAGTGTTCAGTGGAGTCATTTTGCCGGATGGTCGGGCGAAGCTCAAATTCATTAAAAGGGCTGTCTAGACTTGCAGTCGAATTACCTGGGTTTACACCTCATGTTTCTCATGTCAATCTTAAAATGAATGCGTGTTCGCGACTTGGAGTGAATAATCCACATGCAATTCGTGGCATGAGCAAGTAGCTGTGCGAGTGTAAGCACGGATCCGCGGAGGAACGCGTTGTGGATGCAGATATCATGACAGCTGTACGAGCTCGGGAGAAGCTGATGCACTAGTAGTGATTTGCGGACCCACACAGCACAGGGGCTGTATTCGTAATCGCACCACCGATCTGGTGCAAGGCAGCTGTTAGCTTCTGGATTGATCTTACGCCCTGTTCGAGATCCCCGTCTTCCTCCATCTCCCAACATTTCGCCCTGTACAGCCAACAGGTCACCAGTCATGGGATCAGGTCCGATTGTCCGATCAGCCAACCAACAAAGCTCCGCACATCGTCAGATCAACATTCTTGCTCGTCGTTGGCGACGACGAGCTCTATGATCTTGCTATCCCCCATTTTGACAGCGGGATTTCTTTGCAAATATATTATCTAGTTTATGTTGTCTTTGCTATATAGTTGGATTGCTGCAATCACTGCGATAGACCTTGGCGCGGATGGGGCAGGAATGGGTGGGAAGAGATCCGATGGAAGAGTGACTGATGGTGACTTCCGGATTGAGCCTAAATGTGGCCTGTACAGCTATTTTTTGGCGGGGCACATCTTGGATCCTGTAGATATACTGGGGATCCCAAACAGGACCTTAGAAGTTCTCAGGCTGAACTTGAAGCTGACATTCATATAATGCATCATGATGTGGCCGCAGTGAACACCTGTACTTTGTGGACAATCTTAGAAGTTCAGTAGAAGTTCTGAAGTTGGGACTCCTTAAAAGCCGATTCGTCAGGACAACTTGGACGAACATTCGGATTCGCCGACGGCATACTTACATGTTCAAGTTGGACAATGGACATCAGAAAGCTGCGGAGCGGCTGATTCAGTACTGGCGAAGCTTACACCATGGCGCAGTGCTTTACGCTTGACATCCAACTTCGGCACAACTTCGGCTGACTTGATACACAAGCCGCTTAGCCGGCTCTGGCCAGCATAACCTTATCAGGCAACCGTTCGGAAGGACAACCGCTGGCGCTGTGCTAAGTTAGGTGAAATCGAGATGTGCACGGAGTTGGTCAATGGCTGCGCCGGGACCCAAGTAAGTCATACTAGTAGTTGATGTGGAGTCTCTTCCCTTGTCTATCATTCCTACAGTGCAGCTCGACACCACACGATAATGACTGGGAACGAAAATTCGCTGGACATCTGTATTGTTCTGGGCGGCGACGGGTTCATAGGGCGGCACATTGTGGAGTCCTTACTAGAACATGGATTTCAAGTCTCGGTGTTCGATATGTGCCAGACACACGATGATGTGGACTATCATCTAGGTGATATACGTGATGAGAGGCAACTTTTGAGTGCCCTAAAAAAGGTCTGCGTTGTCTCAACACATACTTGCGACAAATACACTGTTGACTGAATTTGACCTCTTGAATATATCCAGTCCGGAGCGAACTGTATTATCCACACTGTCTCGCCCCTTTCAACCAAGCACTTGCTTGACAACCCTGCCATCTATCACTCCGTCAATGTCGACGGTACCAACTCCGTGATTTCCGTCGCCTTGGCCCAAAACATCCGGAAACTGATCTATACCAGCACATCTGCGGTCGTTTTCCATGGAAAAGACATTATCAATGGCGACGAAACACTTCCCTATCCACTGAAGCACCTTGATGCTTACACTGAATCCAAGGCTCTTGCCGAAAAACTAATCCTGGATGTGAATGGGAAAAACGGCCTGATGACTATTGCCCTGCGGCCAGGTGGCGTTTTTGGGTATGTTGGAAAAGCTTTTCCCTGCCAATTCTTCTGACCGACACTGAGCATAGGCCAAGAGACCGCGAGACTGTTATTGGTGCCTATGTCGCATTCAAGCGAGGGCTTACTTGCATTCAACTCGGAGACAATTCCAACCTCTTTGACAGAACATATGTCGCCAATGTTGCGAATGCTCATGTATTGGCAATCAAAAGGTTGGACAACCCAGTTGAAATCTGCGAGGCTGCCGGTCATACATTTTTCATTAATGATGGCCAACCTGTGCCTTTCTGGGACCATATGCAAGATATATGGGATATCTTTTACCAAATGTTCCCATCCACTCCAAAACCCAGATATACCATTGTCATTCCACGAGCTATTGCTTTGATCTTGGCCAACATTGTGTTGTTCTTATCTTGGATGACCTGCAGAAAGGAGTTAACATTCACTCCCCATAACGTGATGTTTGCTACGACCACCATGTATTTCAACAACGACAAGGCAAGAAGGGTGCTTGGTTATGAGCCCAAATTCAGCATAGATGAAGGAATGCGGAGAACTGCCAAGGTATGCTTTGATTTTGTTCAGAGAAGTGTTGCGACAATTCAACATGTTGGCAGTGGTTCGAGTCCGAATACAGTGAAAAAAAAGCATCATCAATTTTGAAGTAGATACAGAACAATATTGTTGCTACATATGCATGCAATCAAACTCGCTTTCGAATTAATAACTTTAGGTCTTGGACAGGTTTCACAGTTCCAAAGCTTGGAGAATTCAGATGCAACTGAGGGACAGTCTCTCCTTCGCAAGAAGATCGTATCGGTGAATGATGCTACCAACCACCGATAAAACCTCCCGGATAGCAAGAACCGGCCTGGACATATCCTCGGTGCATTTCCGAAAGCTCGCAGATTTTTGACACTACCTCTAACACCAGAGGTGCGAATGAAGGATCTGGGACAAATTGATTAACATCTGGGCCCCAGATGCTCGGGTCAAAATGAAGTAGGCGAGCAGGGCACAAGACAACAGCACCCTGGCAAAATGTGTAGCCAGACAAGATGGTGTCTTCGGATACCATGCGAGCGATGGTAGCAGACGATGTGAATCGGAGAGTTTCATAATAATAAGTTCCAAAATGAAGTCAAGATCTGGAAGCTTCGAATCAACACTTTCAAATGCAGGGTCAATTTCTGTGCGTAGGAGCAGCAGGAGCGGTGTTGAACAGATAATGTGGGCTAACATCCAGAAAACAATGTTGTTGGGATTGCTCTGGAGTCTTAACATGACAAAGTTAGATATTTCATAACAAGGGGGATTCAATCTGGACACTCACGCATGCCACAATCCAAAAGTTGGTGTTGCAACTTCACGGTCATTTTCGGTTTGACCAGCATCCGAAGTCAAGCCTTCACTCCGGTCCACCCACCAAGCTGCATCCGAATACTCTGTCAAAATGCGGCCACTGTACCGTGCACCGAATGCATCATGGATACGAGATCGATTTGACCAGGCATCATGAATGATAAAACGGGGAAGACCAAGCGCGAAGAGGAAAAAATCATCCTCAAACTGTCGATTTCTCTCGAGTAACGTGGGGTCGTATTTGAGGAGCCCAGTTCCCATCATGGCATGGGTGGAGCTAGTGCCCACAAGACTGTATATCCACGAAAAAATGTTGATGCGCAACTCATTTCCCTTGAGAAGATAGTCCACTTCTTCTAGTTGTCCCCAAGATGGGTCAAGAATACTGCGGTGAAGTCGTCCAAGGATGGCCCTGGCTTTAGTGCACCACGCACTATTGCCATGCTATTTTCGAAAACGCTGGTATGCGGACCATTTATATCTTTTCTGAAGGTATGAAGGCTAGTGCTGGATATTCCAAGAATTCTGGGAAGTGCCCAATCAAGAAGTGGTCCATAGGGAAGTCGTTTTTGTTCCCTACAAACAGTGTTCGTGTCGGTTTGTGACAGAACGAGCTCAAAGAGGTGAAATATGAGACGGATATCTTGTTTTGATCTTGCATACTCACATATACCCGCCGGCCAAAGAAATCCAGGGAAACGGGACGAGAATCCACGGCGAATTTCTGGGATAATATTAGCACCGTAGACACACAATAAGGTTCTTGCTCACCTAGCGTCCCTGTACAGATTTTCTAGGTCGAATGCATATCTATATATGTGGTGAAAGATGGGTATAGGAGAGGGGAGAAGAGGTGGTTCATTGATAGTTGGATCCCGGGCCCTTGTATTATGCAGAACGAGCCCGAGCAGGAAACCCAGTACAATAATGCCAACGGGGATGGCGAAGCCCATGATTCAAGATACTTTCGGAACTTGAGGCCTGTGGGCAATTTATACATTTTCCGGGGTAAGAACTCCGGCAAGCTGGATCGAGCCAGATCGAGCCGAATTTCGTGAGTTCGATGTGGCTCCATAAATAGCCGGAGGCTCGTTCTGGCTCTACGATTTTTTACAACTAAATCGAACTACATCGATTTCCACACAACTATATACATGCAACTAACTGTACCAGGCTATATGCACACACCCCGCCGCGCTCCCACGCATCCCTCTCGTTGCTGCCATCCTGCTCCTCATCCCGCCCTTCCTCAGCAGAGTCTGGATCTGGAAGAGATAAGCGCGAAACGACCAGGTGCCGTACACAAATGCAGGGTATATGCGCCGATGAGTGAGAAAGACAGGGGACTGGGACCACAGGGAAAGCCGCGCGGCACGGCTCGTTGGGAAGATGCAGGAAGGTCACGGTAGACACATGGAATAACAGCATGCAGCCAGATATTAGTTAGTAAATAATCACCGATACCCGTTTAGTGGATGTACCTGGATTAATACACCCAGAGAGGTGTGTGTGCTTAACGGGCGGAAACATATCTCTAAAGCACTTTGGAATGAAAATTGGACAAGAAAGCATATGGCTACGTACCGAAGTGATTTTCCGATATTATACCGGCATGTCCAGGGTTGTGTCAAGCTGAGGAGATCTACGTGCGTCAGTGTAACGTAGCCTGCCTAGAATGGGGTTAACACACTACGTCGTCGCCGATATGGCACAAAGATCCCATACGATAGTTCAGAGACTCGATAGTACAGTCGGCTGAATCACGAATGTGATTGACCCGGCTCAAGAGCCCCAGAGGGGGCGGCGCCAATGGGCGGGAACGGGACGTGGGGCAGTGGGCGGGGTTCAGAGAGAGCGATGGTGGTAAGAGGCAGGCGTGGGACAAAGTAGCAGGGTGTACGACTTGAGCATATTTTTTCGTCAAGACAGCCGAGGTGCGTGACTGTATGCTGCATCTGAACGAGGTCAAACAATGAACAATTTCGTCGACGACGGACAAGGTTATGAGGCAGATGTCCAAAAAACGACCCACCACGTCATCTTAGTTCGTTTTGGCTTGTTCTCATGTGTGTGGCTCGATCTGGCTCGATCTAGCTTGCCGGAGTTCTTCACGAGTATCATTTTGTTGAACCAGACTGTACCCAGGCTGTGCCACACTGAACAAGGTGCGACAGATCCAACCTGAACTCCACAGCCAGAAATCAGGGAGAGACAAAATGGGCAAGAAGCAAATGTTCCCGGGGTCCTCGCCTGTAACACTCTTCCTGGACCTTCGACCACAGTTCAATCAGAATCGCGGAGAAGATCTTCCCGAAACCACAGCATTTGATTCTCAGAGCTACTAAAGCATGACCAGAGCTCATAGGTCAGTAAATATAGAGAGATACTGGTATGAAATCAGCCGTGATCGTCCCTCAATGTAATCCCAGTCACGTTTCAGATGTCCTTTCCGGTCAGACCGATATGCCCTGTCAACTTCTTTTTAACGCTGGTCGTGGCTGGGTGTGAATATATTTTCAGCCGCCAGCGTACTAGATAAACCAACTGGCGCTTCAAGTTCTCTCGACCATCTCTTCTCCAGTATGGCATTTCCCATCAGCCCCCAGGCTCAGGCAGCTCTTTTACAGCAGTATGCCAATGCTCGTATAATCAATGCTGCAATGGGTTAGCTCTGTTTCCCTAAACGAAATTGATCTCCTTCTGAATGACCCACAATTAGCGTCAAGCCTAACATGGGTCACATACGATTTTCTTTTGACATTCTCTCGAGAGGTGCGCGAGTTGCTATAGAAATTTTATAGCAACTCCCCTGTCTTTTTCCTCTATACTATCTCACCCCATACGCCTGCAGTATAAATACATCTGGCAGTAAGTATTTCGCTCTTATCACGAAGCTGTGGTTTATTCGCAATTTCTAGTTCGAAAATGTCGCTTCCCAAATGTCTCTACATCTTCATTCGAGTTTACGTCCTAGCTTTCATTGCGTATGTCACATACATCTTTTCTCATCTGCTTTCCTGAGTCGGTAATCCAGTTCGAATTTGTATAGTACGTCTCTTGGAACATTGTCGGCTCGTCGTATATGTTCAATGTTTGCTATCGGCAGTTCGTGATCGTGTAAATTATAGCGACGAAGTGAGTGTTGATTTCCGAGTCAGCTATATCCATTAATTATCCTATTTATTCTAGTTGTTTGTGTTACGGACTTTGTCAGGAATTTTCTGTTTGCTCACGTCTCCACTCAGCTGCAAAGCTTATCATTGGTGGGAGATAATGTAGGTAGCTGCCTTATTCTTGAACAAGGTTCAGCTCAACCTTCATCAGGGGTGTGCCTGTGATAACTAATATCACCACGAATATATTGCTTTGCATGCGCCTGCATGCTTTGTACGGTCGGAGTCGCAAGGGCAAGTTACAGATTTATCTTCTTTTTGATAACTACTCACACGATTATCAAGTTCTTATGTTCTTGTGCTTTATATTCTTGGGATCACTTTTTGTCCGTATCGCTGCTCTTCTCTGTTCCCAACATGGTTTTGAGTGTTGACATCACAGGCCGAGTTTTATATGTGTGTACAATACGGGATCAACTCAGCGAAGGGTCCTGGAACTGTTTTGCCACCTCCAATCCCCGGTTGTATCCCAACGTCTATTCCAATCGGGTTTCCCGCCGTCATTGCGTGGTACGTTTCTAGCGACAACCCGTTGATCCGGGATGACTGATGTCATGGCTCCATATAGGGGCCCAACTGTGTCGGCGCAAGGTAGCGTAACAGCCATTAAACCCCGATAGCATGGTGCCGACTCACGACATAGTGATTTTCTTTCTCATGTCGTTGTACCATTTGTTTCGGTCAAGGGCAGCTGAGACAGAAGATGAAATATCTGGTTGGAGAATATTATTCTACGTACAACACAAAACTCCACTGATCATCTGGTTTGTTCGTGACGGGGCTTTCTTCTTCTTCATGTGAGATCATCTCCTATCTTTTGCAGTACTGTGAGCTGACTTGCTTCTCTGTCTTGCAATCTAGGATCCTTGGTATGTCGGCCATTTCACTTGTCAAGGCGTCCCGCGTTATCATAAGAGCAGTCTCTCTTATCGTCGGATTGGTGATCATGATACATGATACATCTTTGACGTCCTTGGCTGTATGGTGAGACATACTTTTCCCGTCTATTAATCGGCTGAGACGGAAGTTTAGCTTTATTATGGCAACATACTCATTCGCGGTAGGCGACACCGAAAAGGTTTCACGAAATGTTGAGTTTAAGTAACTTATCAGGGGACCCGATTGATCCTTAATCTTCGGCAAAACGCATCGAATGGCCTCGTAGGTGCCACTTGGGATGACACTCTTGAGCTTCAGACTCGTAGTATCATGTTCGCGGCCAGCAGGCAAGGGGAGGGGGAGGGGGAAGATGATTCCGAGCTCTACGGCTCAGTCACTACCAGTAACATCTAGCAAATCTCCTCTGATCTTTTTTATCGTTTATTGAGAATGTATACTACACTAGTCTTCCCAGCAGCCTAGGTCAGTGAGAAACAAGTGAGAAAGCCGAGATATTGAAGCAGAGAAAGAGCACATTTTAGCTCTGGCCGGTTGGGAACGAACCCCTCCGGTCCAGTGATTGACACGGGTACGTGTATACTTGCGGTGTTAAGGCTCTGGATGACCCTAAGACATGGTTCGTTTGCGTCAAGGAAAGATATGATTAGCACAAATTGACGATCAATTACGATTCTCGATTTGCCAATATTAATGCCAAAGCCTTTGTTCACCAGCACCAGCCTCCAAATAAAAGCCGCATAGGCCAGATCAGCTGCGAAATCGCAGCTGAATCTGCTCATGCGGCTTTGTGTGCCTGGCATAGACGGTGGTGAATACTGAGGGTTTTTTTTCATCAACAACAATGATCCCCGGTTTTTCTGGGACTTCATGCGCAGCCTGTGGGCAGGTTTCGATGAAATATTTCTGGATCATCCTAAGAAGAAGGCCGTGGTGATCCCGTGCGCGTTCGCGTTGTTGCTCGCGTACCTGATGGGATTCGTAGCTTGGATCAAGGAAACCAGGGGGAAGACCCTACTCACTCCGTACACGGTCAAATTCGCGACAGCTGTGATGTATTTCAGCAGCGCGAAATCTAGACAGGTGCTGGGATACGAGCCTGAGGTCGGGGCTGATGAGGGGATTCAAAAGACGATGGCTGTTTGTTTTCTTTTAATATCCTTTGACGCGATCATATATGGTCTGCTTGTGCAGTGGTTCAAGCCTGAGGCCGAGATGGAGGCGGGAAACCAGCATTAGTTTTGAAGAGACAGTCAGGCACGGCGCCCGAATGTGCGTGCTCCCATTCGGCAGACTGAGATCCAGGGAACGGAATAAAGTGGTAGCTCAGGTGAAACGCACCCTGCTCACTTTTTAGGCCAGAGCGGGATTAGAGTTTGTGCTTCACGAATCATATTGTATTGCCACTGGCGGTCGCAACGATGTCGAATACTATCACTTCTTGAAACATTCTAACCTTCAAGCTTCACGGCCAGCTGTCAGAGGGAAGCCTCATTTTTCTTGTAACTGAATTGCGACCAATTAGCTTATGTAAGGGAATATGAACACGGTCACAAGGGATCTCTCCTTGCTCCTTCCTCTCTCTTCTTTTCTCTCTTTCTCTATCTTGCCACGACCTGCGATACCTTCTCATACAACACAGAGGCTGAATAGCCCCCCCAGAGCTGCCTTATTTCCCCATGTCCGCCCAGAATACGAGGGCGGATCAGAGCGCTGATGTATTTTCTCCAACCGCGCCCCAACCGACCCTAAGCCTTCAACCTCAGCCAGACGGCCCGCGGTCATTTGCGAGGTATCTGACAAAATATACCTATTTTATGGCTTGTTCACGACACACCTAGTTCCCCCGAGGTCGGGGTGCCGGGGTTTCCCTCGGGGCGCACACATCTGCCCACACCGCAAAGGTGATATTCGCCCGCGGCCACCATTGCGTTCTAGCTCACCCTCAGCTCCAGCCCGGACTACCTTGGTCATTATGTCAATATGCAGGCGACCCCAGAGTCTCCTCTGGCGCAAGCGTCAGCAGCCGCTCCTTATCTCTCCATCTCCATTGTTCGCTGATATGTGTGTACCCCAGATCATATATGACATACGCTGCCTTGGCACGCCCGTCTTATGGAGTGCCTCCGCAGAGAGTGTGCGTGGGACACTGAAATAAAAATTTCGCTGTACTCATTTTCCGCCAGTATGAACGCCATGCAGGTAGGCCGTCCGCCTGGACAGCAGACTATGACCCCGGAATCAAGGTAAATCGGCCCAATTTCCGAAGTATTGCAGCCATTGACTTTTTCCTACAGTCCATATGCACCGCGCTATGATACGACTCGTTACAATATGACCCCTGCGATACCTTATTTCAAGTGCGTAGTCGTTGTCGTTCTTCGCCTTTCGCTCATAGTGGCGCTAGCCCCAATTTTGCGACACCCACGCCTAGAGCGTCTTCTTCGTGCGTCCGACTGGTTGTTTTGGTGTTCTTTTGCTGATCTGCATGGACAGAACGACCCTACAGTCACCGGTCACAGCGACCAGGGTTGCTCCTCCCCGAACCACCACCCCACTGTCCTCCACCCCGAATTCCCTTCACCTCTCTTCCCCGTTCATGGACAAACTTACGATACCAGATAATTCACCCACGCCCGTCCGATCGCCTGCAACTGGGCGACCCACCCAAATTCCCGCCCACATTGACGATATGTTTACCTCTTCCTCATCCTCAGCTACCCCGAGCTCAGCGCCACCCCAAACGACCGCTTCATCCACCTCTGCACCAATATCAACACCCCGCGTCTCTCCGACTCCCCCCGCAGCTGCCCCCATTCCCCTGGCTGCGCCGACCCCCGTGGCGGGCGGTGAGATGGAGCGCATCCGGCAGGCGATGATGGAGACCCAGCTGGCGCAACACCAAGAAGCCGAGGCACGGCGACCGGACTACCTCAAGCGCGCAAAACGGCCGCTTTCGGAGACTGATCATGCAACAGTCGTCGACGACGACAACGCCCAGCGGGAACGACGCATGGGCATCATGGATAGCCCGCACAAGGGCCGGCGAATCACGCTGTTCCAGGAGACATCTGAGGAGAGCTTCGAGGAGAGTCTGATGGCGGGCGGGTATGGGCGCTACGTGAGTTTTTTGTTGTAGAAGTCGGGGCGCGTTTTAGTGACACGTTGGGTAGAGGACAGCAGATTGGGTGCGACAGCCGCAGCCGATGGTGGTGCAAACGCCCGGTCCCCCGGGGCCATCGAACCTCATCTCGCGGCTCGAGGAGGCCGAGGCGTCCCGTGCACCGACTGAGAAGGAGCTCCGGAAGCGCAAGCGGTTGGAAGCGTTCCGCTCCAACGAGACAACCAACACGAGCGACGTCACTGTGACCAAGCTGTTCCCCGTAAATCTGGAGGGCAAGGGCCGCGTGTTGATTGATGCGTTGAGCGAGGACCGCGGGCTCACTTCCTCCCCCGTGGACACGTCGCCTGCCAAGAACGGCGGCAAACGTGCGGCGGTTGTGCCGACACCCGGCAAAAAGGGCAAGAGGAAGACGCAGGAGCCGAGCGCGCGAGAGAAAAAGGCGATGCTGATCGCGGCGGCCGCGCTCGAAGACGCTGCGGAGAAGCCCAACTGGCCGGACGCGGAGTTCCCGTGGCGGCTGCGCAGCGAGGAGCGGGCGGAGAACGCGAGGGAGGAGGAGGAGCAACGCATGCAGTGGATCGAGAAGTTCTTGGACCGCGATACCGACGAGGAGGATGTGAGCGACGAAGAGGGCGGGAGCGGGGGCAAGGAGGACGACGAACTGCTGCCCGCGACGGCGCTCGGAAAGGTCTATGAAGAGGGCGCGGAGAGACCTGTCCCGGTGCGGGGAGGGCGGGGGAAGATGGTGCCGCTGCCGGCGGATCCCTATGCTGGGCTCAGAGACCGGCGTGCGGGTGGTGGGCGCAAGCGGAGCACCTTTTTCCCGAGCGACCCTGCTGATGCACGCGCGGCGCTACTGGCGAAAAGGAGCGTTCGGGCGTTGTCATATCGGCAGCGGCGGCGGCAGCGGGAGCAGGAAGAGGACAGCGACGAGGAGGTGCTGTGCATATGCGACTCGAAGGACGACAACAGCGAGGTTGTCCAGTGCGACCACTGCCAGACGTGGTACCACTTGCACTGCATCGGCATCCGCAATATCGCCCAGCTGGGACGAGAAGAGGATCCGTGGTACTGCGACGGTTGTGTGGTAGTCGAACGGTCAGAGTCGTCGGACTCGGAGGGGGAGTTGAATGTTCGCGCGCCTGAGCCGACGTTCGTGCCGACGGACGACGAGCCTGCGCGGGTGAGTCGGTCGCATGACACGCCCCTTTTCCAGCCGTCAGCGCTGCAGGACTCTCCCATTCCGTGGAGCGCACCGCGGCTGCCCACGACACCCACGCGGGGCTCGGGGGCCGTGCGGGAGTTTGGGCCCGCGTTTTCACCCGCGTCTGTGTCTGACTCGCGGCACGGGCCATTCACGCCGTCGACGCCGCACAACTCTAACCGGCGCGGGTCGGTGCAGATCTTCAACATCGACACGCCAGGGCCATTTGACGTGGACGACGCACCGTTCGACCCGACGTCGACGCCGTCGCGGGGGATCAAGTTTGGTGGGCCGTTCACGACGCCGAAGAACAGCTGGGCGACTCGGCCGAACGGGCTATTCCAGACGCCATCAAAGCGGCGGGACTCGTCGAGCCGACTGTTTGGAGGGCCCGGGACGCTGGACGAGAGCGCGGGCGGCGGTGGTGTGTTTAGTAGTCCTTTTGGGAGGCTGCCCGCGTATGACGATTCTCCGATTAGGCGTGACACGGCACCGGCTGGCGACGGAGCGCGAGCGCGCAGGCTACTGGAGTCGCCGCTTGCGCCGGTGGCTGGTGGAAGATATCTGGGCCATGCGCTGATGTTGGAGGAGTCGCCGGTGATGTGGTCGGGCAAGGGCAAAGAGCGGGTGCACGACGGTGTGTGCGATTTATTTGCACGGATGCGCTCACCGAGTTGACGATTGTGCACGCAGCTCCGTGACCGTGCCGGTGTTCTGTTCTTCTTACTCGTCTATGGATCCTTACTTATTAGCTGTCTAATGGGGGTCGCGCCCTCGCTGTATTTGTTGTATACACGGAGGGCGCGACCCCCCGTTGACTGCTACTGTACGTACTGCTGGTTGCTGTTTCTGCTTTTGTTCTCCTGTCACGTTCGGCTGGATGATTGTGGTCCATACGATCGTCTATGTTTTGCTTGCTGTGGCGTATATGTACTTAGATATAGTGAATACGTGAATACGTGAATACATATGCATGCATCGTCGTGCTGGATGGCAGTTAGCTTTGGCGCAGAGTGGGGTGATCCCCACCCACCTCAGAGATAATTGTCCAACACATGGTGCGTGCCCCCACCGCGCTCATGGACCTCTGCCTTGACGACGAGGCGCCAGGGGATGAGGACCTGGCCGACGTAGCGGCCGTCAGGGTTCTCGCCGGGGCCAAGACGGAACTCGTCGGTGTTGAGGAGCAGGATGTTGAGAGGCTGGTCGGTGCCGGCGAAGGAGCCGATGAAGATGCGCCCGTCGGCGACGGTGACGCGGAGGGTCTCGCACAGGAGGCCCTTGAGCCGGTGCACGGCGGCCATGGCGGTGGTGCGTTGCAAGACGCGCTGTCACGCACGCGTGACAATGCATCACGCATGAACCCATTCGAGAGCAACGTATCGCTGATGATGCAGGGCCAGTTCGCGACGTCCGACACCCACAAGTACTCTGTCATTCTCCCCACCTACAACGAGCGCAAGAACCTGCCTATCATCGTCTGGCTCCTCTCGAATGTCTTTGAGAAGCAGTGCGTTGCGTTATGCCTTTCCAAGTTCTTCAAGGCGGGGCGCTGACGGCGGGCAGGCAGCTGGCGTGGGAGGTGATTGTGGTGGACGACGCGAGCCCGGACGGGACGCAGGAGGTTGCGACACAACTGGCGCGCGTGTATGGGGAGGACAAGATCGTGAGTGTGGCGGTTGGATGCGTACTCATTTATTTATTTTGGGCAGGTTCTGAAACCGCGGGCGGGGAAGTTGGGGCTTGGGTAGGGCACATCTCGTCCTGGCTACTTGTATCTTATGCGCCCCTCTAGGACGGCGTACATCCACGGCCTGAATTTCTGCACGGGCGACTTTGTGATCATCATGGACGCGGACTTTTCTCATCATGTGCGCACGGTCCGACGCTCGTTCGTCTAACAGCTAACACGTTCGTGCAGCCCAAATTCATCCCGCAGTTCATTAGGTAGGTGTGCGTGCGCGGAGGGACATCCACGTCACTGAGCCTATACATAGCCTACAGAAGGCGCACAACCTGGACATCGTGACGGGGACGCGCTACCGGTCCACGTCGAAGCCGTTCCTGCGCGAGGCAACGCCCGGCGGCGTGCACGGGTGGGACCTCAAACGCAAGCTCGTCTCGCGCGGGGCGAACTTTCTCGCGGACACGGTGCTGAACCCTGGCGTCAGTGACCTCACAGGGAGCTTCCGGTAAGCGCGTCGTCGGCGTTCCCTGCAGTCGGTTGATTATTATACGCCAGGCTGTATCGGCTGCCGGTGCTGCGGCATATTATTGCAGAGACGCAGTCGAAGGGGTATGTGTTCCAGATGGAGATGATGGTGCGGGCGCGTGCGTTGGGGTACAGTGTGGGGGAGGTGCCGATCACGTTCGTGGACCGGATATTCGGCGAGAGCAAGCTGGGTGCAGACGAGATTGTGTCGTATGCAAAGGGCGTCTGGGCCCTTTTTGTTGGAATTTAATTTTATGTGAATATTTTATCTTGTCAGGCTTAGTCAGCGCGCGTCCCCTAATCCATCTCTCTCTCCGCCACCACGATGAGTCTGCTGCAGGACGTCCTTCGCTCCCATGTCCCCGACTTCAAGGCAATAGAGAAACGCCTCGATAGGTTGCACAGGGATCCCTGTCCGACGAGTCGGACGATGAGCTCGTCAATGTTGTGAGTCACCCGTGAAATCGCTTCCGGCACGGGTTACTCATCGGTGCGCCTTGCTTAGGTCTCGCTCCCAGGCACCCCCGCACGCACCCGGCCACCGTCGCCCACACGCAACGGCGCCGCTGCGCGCCCCCTCCCGGGCCCGCTCCACCTCTCCTCGCGGCGCGACCCGCTCAAGGCGCTGCCGACCGAGATCTCGCAACGCATCTTCGGCCGCCTCACACTCAAGGAGCTCGCGCGCTGCGCCCTTGTGTCCAAAAAATGGAACAGAAGTCAGACGATAAACTACGGTGCGTCCCTGCGCCCGATCGCTGATGTCATCGCAATCACAACTAACGGATCGGCGCGCAGTGTGGTTCCAGCACTATAGAAATGAGAACTTTCACGATGCGAGCTTGCCGCCGGGCAAGTGGACGAAGCGCGAGTCTAAGCAGAACTGGGTGCGTCGTGGCAGCCTGATTCATGAATCCTAACAATATTTTTATTGATCTGACTTTTGGCAGCGCGTCATGCATCTGCAGAACAACGGGAGACGGTCGCCTGGGGGCACGACGACAGGCGTGAATGGGTTCGCGCGTGGGTCGGGGTACACATCGCCAGCATTATCCGGTGCGCAGACGCCGCGTGAGCTCAAGGAGGAGAAGTGGCGGCAGGAGGCGGAGGTCGCAGCGCCGGGAAAGCTCGAGATGCGCGGCATGTATAAGGAGCTTGGTGGCCGCAAGTCCAAGGGGAAGAACAAGTGGGGTGGCAGCTCAGCCGCGGGCGTGCGCGATAAGGGCGGTTGGGGTGGCGACGACGACGGGTACTAGGTTTTGGATATAGGCGATGTAAAGAAAGCCTGCTTTTTGTTGTACAATACCATCGAATATACACGATGACTCGATATTGCTGAAAGCGGATGTGAGGCGGTTATTTGGAGAGGAGTGGGATGGCAAACAACATGCAGAGGCCAGTCATCTCGTACGACGATATCTCCCTCCCTTACCAGTCCCCACCCCGGCAGAGCGCCCGCGGTCCACCCCCGGCCTCGAAGCGCAAATGGACGGGCCGCAAGGTCGGCCAACAGGGGAATAAAAGCAACGCGCAATACGCGGATAAAAGCACCGCGTCGACCAGCGCGAATGGACCAAAAGAGGATGTGGAGGGGGAGGACGACGTGGAGGAGGGCGAAGATGGGGAGAGCCGCTACCTGACGTCCGAGGAGGTCTGGGACGACTCGGCGCTAATCGACGCGTGGAATGCTGCGACGGAGGAGTACGAGGTGCGCTCAAGTTGCGTGTCTTTTATTCATCATCGTCTGCTAACGTGATACAGGCATACAACGGCCCCGACAAGGGCTGGAAGAACGAGCCCGTGCACAAGTCCCCGCTGTGCGTCGCTGACCCTGCTACTACTACTTATTACGGCTCATGCATTCCCTTCGCAGATGGTACAACGTCCCGCCCTCCAAGCCCCCCAAGAAGAAGCTGAGAACCGACACCGCACCCGCTGAGGTGGAGGACGAGGGCGGCGACTCGCAGCCGCTCAACTTCGACACGTTCGTGCCGAGCCACGACCCGTCGCTCGCGCTCCCGGCGTCGCTGCAACCGGACTACGTGCCAACGCATAACTGGGGCGAGCTGCCGCCGTCACCTGCGGGCGCGATGCCGGGGCAGGACGAGGCGTTTGCGCGTGCGCTGGGCGCCATGTACTGGGGCGGGTACTGGACCGCGGTGTATCATGCGAGTGCAGCCGCTTTCGTGTCTGGCTTAAATTGACTGTCTTGCAGTGTCATCGGAACGCACAGCGGACGGAGGCAGAGGAGGGGGCGGTGGATGGCGAGGGAGACGGAGAGGGGGAAGAGGAGGAAGTAGAGGAGGAGTTGGAGGAGGAGTTTGTTTCCACTCAGCGGTAAAAGTAAATCTACTTGTCGGGTTAGGGTTCGTTTACGCTTTCCTTTTCCCAATGTTGGCCGCGACGAGGAGCGGTGAGTGTCGTTCTTTCTGGTGGCTGCTACGTATCCTCAGTAATACCCAGTCCGATGTAGCACCGGTCTGCAGCGACTCGTGCACACCGGCAGCGCCATCCCCGACTCGACGTCCGCCGCGCTCGAGCTCATCCGCTCACAGCCCTCGCGCTATGTAATCGCCACCCTCGGTGGCCGCAGACACATCCTCGCCCCGCGCGACCTGCTCACCATCCCCCGCATGGGCGACGTCAAAGTCGGCGACGTCGTTGCCCTCTCCGCCATCCACGAGCTCGGCTCGCGCGAGTACACCCTCCGCGGCAACCCCACCATCCCACCCAGCATCGGTGTCCGCGTCCGCGCCACCGTCGTCGAGCACACAAAGGGCGCGATGGAGTTCATCTTCAAGAAAAAGCGCAGAAAGGGCTACCAGAAGCTCATCCAGCACAAGCAACCGTACACGCGTCTGCGCATCGGCGACATCGAGGTCGAACCTCCCAAACAGCGTAACACTGCAGTCACTAGCGGTAACGATAGCGATGTACATAGTTGGCTTTAACTGTTTTTTACTGCGTATCACAACCGTCGATTTCACTTCAAATCTCGCCCTCCTCTGGCGTCTCTGCCCGCCCGTTTTCGGTCTTAGGCTTTGACACCCCCTTGTCCGCCTCATCGACCTGCATCGCGTCGCGGTCGTCCGACGGCGCGTCGTATCGAGCTCGCTAAGAAAAGGGAATCAGTATGTAAGTCGTGAAGGGAAGATGAAAGCAAATACCTTTTCGACACGGTCATCGCTCCCCCTGTCGTCATACATGTCCCGCTTCTCCCTCTCCCGCTGTGGACTGCTCCTGCTCCTCCGTCTCGCATCCCGCTTGCCATCATCCCAGTCCTTCGCGTTCGAGCTTTTGCGGCCCCGCTCCCTGCGCCGCGGCGGCTCGTCCTTGTCGTCCCGGTGGTGCTTCCCATTGTACTCCCGCTCGCGTTCGTCTCGATCCCGGTCCCCGTAGTCCCGAGACGACCGGTGCACCGGCCCAGGGCCCCCGTGGTCATAGTCGTCCCGCCGGTGGTACCCGCGCCCACCCCTGCCATCCCGCCCGCCGTCGCGCTCGCGCTCGTACCCCTTGCCCCGATCCCGCTCATGGCCACCGTCCCGTGCAGGTTCCTTCCGTCGTCGGCTCCCCACGCTCCCACCGTCCTCGTCCTCCACCGCCTCTCGCTGCCGCTCCTTCTGCCGCTTGACGTACTTGCTCCACGCCGCCCGCCGCCCCTCCTCGTCTTCGAGCGCCTTGAACTCGGGCAGCCCCTCAATGAGTGGCACCGCTGCCTCGTACTCGACCATCTCTGCGGGGAACGCGAGCTTCTTCAGCGCGTAACGCAGATCGTCTTGCAGGTGCCGCTGTCGGCGCTCTAGGCGGCGCTTTTCGTCGGCGCGTTTCTTCAGCGCGGCATCTCTCAACTATCGGACAGATCAACCGGGGCACAACAGGGAAAAGAAGGGCAGGACGCACAGTCGTAAACACCAGCTGCAGGTCCTCCGTGCTCAACGCCTCGACGGCGTCGCCCTCGCTGCCTACCTTCACGACCGCGAAGAATTCGTCCTCGGTCGTCTCGGGATTCACGACGAAGCCCGCATCTTTTTCCCTTTCTTTCTCCTTCTCCTTCTCACCGTCTGCCGTCTCGTCTGCCGTGCCGTCGGCCATCTCTACATCCCCGCCCTTCGTCCCCTCCTGCGCCGCACGCGCCGTATTGTACCGTCCCACTGCGTCCTCAACCACGGCGATCTTCTCCTCCAGCTTCTGGTCGAACGCGGCGACGGCGTCCCAGAACAGCTCGAGCGGATTCGACCCGGGGTTCCCCAGCATCCCCAGATAGCGTTGGTCAGTACGGAAGAGTGGGTACACCTCCTTCCACTTGGTGCGTGCCTTGATTTCCCCCGCGCCAACGAGCTCCTGCAGGAGATCCTGTAGCATCACGTAGCATTAGCACAGCGCAAAAGAGCGAGGACGTCGGTACGCACCTTGAATGCCTCTCGCGCCTTGCGCTCCTTGCGCGTCTTCTCGACCTGCGCGCGCCGCATCTGCTCCTCGTACTCACGCTCGCGCACACGGCTGTAATCCTCGAAAGCGAGCAGGATGTCGAGCGTCGGCAGCTTCTGTAGCTCCAGGTCCTCGCGCCACGCGCTCGACGACAGAACGAGGTCCTGTGCGTCGCGCCAGCGCGTGACGACGTCAACATTCAGCTCCTTGAACAGCGCGACAACCTTGGAGATACTGCGCGCACGCGCGGCACGTGTCTCCTGCACCTCGCGCTGCTTAAGTTCCGCCACGTACTCCTCGAAGATCAGCCGTCGCTCCGCCTCGATGCGCGCCTGCTGCCAGATCGGGTGCTGCGCGAACAGCTTGTCGGCCGTCGCGAACGTCGTGTAGTGGAACACGTTCGGGTTGCCTTTGAGCATATTGCGTAACGCCGGGCGTAGCTTCGCGAGCCGCGCCTCCTTGTCCTCTTGCTCTTTGATTTTGAGATTCGTCGTGTACTGCGTCGCTGTGTAATTAATTGCCTACGAAGATATGAGTCAGACACGCGCACCTTCTGGTACGTCGCCTTCTTTTCTGCGAGCGTGTTGAGCGCCTTGTACAGCGGGTCTGTGATAATCGCGCGCATCGTCTTCTCCCACGTCCAGGTGGGATCTACCCCCGCCTTGCGCAAGAGGTGTGTGAACGCCTTTTCGCCCTCCTCCACCGTCGCGAAGCCGTTGTGCGGGATCGCAGGGTCATCGGGCAGGTTTGGTCGCGTCGGGAGGATGCTCGTCGGCGTGAAGGGCACCCCGCCGGTATGCGGACCCACGGCGAGGTCGCCGTTTCCGTTCGTCTGCACGGCGGAGAGGGCGGACAGGTCGGCACCAGCGACCACGAGCGCGCCTGGGCCAACGGGGGTAAATCCCGGAGCAGATGTCCTTGCGGGGCTGGGCTGATGAGTGGGGAGCGGAGAGTGGAGCAGAGGACTCACGTCGCGGCAGCCTCTTTTTCTACCTTTTCGAGAACCAGCAGAAGCTCGTCGGGCATATCCCATTTTGATTCTTTCGTCTCGGTCTAGAGGATGGCCGGTAAAAAAAATGCCCGCAGAAGGTCGGGGGCACGACACGTACGTTGTAGTAGTACTTTCTGCCGCCCGAAAAGTATTCCTTCCACTTGGTTTGATTTAGGGCGCGCTGCAGCATGATAAGTCTCTGCAACACACCGACGAAAGAGGCGCACCTCGAAGGGCGACTTGAGGTCTGCACGGGCCGAGTCAGTACGGAACGCAGGTAGCAGTATGTCGCATAGACAGACCATCTGGCTTCTCCCATACGCTCTCCTTGGTTCCGGTGTTGAACCAGTACGTGCGGCCGTCAGGATTGCGGTGCTCAGTCTGCCGAATTCTATGTCAGCTATGATTGGATTGAGGGAGTCGATGAAAGGGAATAAGAACCCATATATTGAGAGTGGCCTGCGCAGGTGTAGCCTGGATAAGGGTTCAGCGGGTACGGGTCAAAGACATCGATTGCTTACCATGAGCGATTCTCGAGGACGTTGTTTGTTTGCGACCTTGTTCTCAAGCTGAACCAAGTAAGGGAATGCGCGATCTTAATAATGGTGGTCGGCAACCCTGCCGGAAATCGGTGATCAAAGATGTGGTATTGCCGGATTTGGCGAATCTGCTCTGGTTTTGCTCTCGCAAGGCCCCCGGATGTGTACAATTGAGCCAAAATTCCTCAATAAGCATTGAGAAACACTTGGAGAGGTGTTTGCACAGTTTTTAAAGGGTGGAAACAGCATAAATCCCAAGATTTGGAATTGGGCCAAATGACCCTCCACCAAACTTTTGTGTGCTACAGGCATCGCACGGACACGATTTAGAGTCTAGTCTTATGTATTTGGACCTCAGGAACACGTTCTATTTACCCGAATTTTGAATTTGCTCTTTGTTCTCTTGCAGTGAGCGATTTTGTCAACCAGAGTAGGTGTTTCTCATACATCCAATCAACTTGGAGAAAAAGGGCCAAATAGAAGCTGATTGTATGCCCATGCCGTTCGTTTTTCTCCATACAAAGTTTACTCAAATGCGGGTGCATCGCCCACAATTTACTCTGACCATCGTTTAGGCCAAGGTCGGAGTTTGAATTTGGCGGTGCATTGCCGACCACCATTAATAATAAGATTGGTGGACACAGCCAAATTCAAACTCCGACGCATGCTCGCATGATGGTCAGAGGAAATTGCGGGCTATCTATGCATCATTGCACAAAGTTTATATGACAATAAATGAATGGCAAATGTATATGAACATCGTCTACTTTCCCGTTTTTCTCTAAGTTTCCCTGATGTATGAGAAATTGGAATTCTGCCATACAAAATAGCCACCTGCAGGAGAAGAAAGCAAAAATTCAAAAATAGAGAAAGTAGACCTTGTTCCTGAGTCCATAATACATAGGATTAGCACTTTACAGCATGTTTATACGAGGCCTGTAGCTCATGAAAGTTTGGTTGGGAGTCATCCAGCTCAATTGAAGATCTCAGCTTCAAGACCTTCTGTACACACTGGGAGCATCTAGAATACTTCAAATAGCTCTCAAAATGTATTCTAGGTGTTTTTTGTCCTTCTGCAGTCCCTTTTAGGGCCCTAGGAGAGCGAAAGTAGCGCAGACAGGGGTAAATTTCCGAATCTGGCAATACCACATTCTCCATCACGGATTTCCGGCAGGGTTGCCGACCACCAATAAGATACAGTCACTCTCTACCAGCGGTCACGTGCATTTGTCACGTAACGCGTAACGCGGCAAAAATCTCGAGACATGAATTATTATTATTATTATTTGGAGGGCAGCAGGGCAGCGACAGGGTGTGAAATAATATGAATATGCCCACTAACTTTAGGTAGTGGGTAGTCGCAAAGTACTCCAAGTTCTTGTGGTCCATGACAACGTCGACCGGAAATGTGGATCCCTCGAGATAATGTCGCCAAATGGTGAAGGCATCAAAAATAGCGAGGAGTTCCTTGTCGTGTGTGTCGTAGTTGAGTTCCGTGGGACCGAGAGTCCGCAACCGGAACGCAACCCGGTGGATATCACCATTGTCTCCTTCAATTGAGAGGATGGCTGCGATCACATAATCAGAAGCATCCGATTCGACAGTAACTTGTCGACCCGGAATCCAGTGGTGAAGGACCGGAGCCTCCGTATAGGCTTGTTTTAATGTGTCAAAAGATAGTTGACAATCTTCTGACCAATTCCATCGGACGTTCGACTGGGTGAGCTGAGTGAGAGGAATCGTGATAGAAGCATAATTCCATATAAAACACCGATAGAAATTGCAGAACCCAAGGAAAGATTGAATATCCTTGACTTTGCGGGGAGTTGGCCAGTCCATAATAGCTGAAACCTTCTCTGGAGACATCTGGAAACCTTCTGGCGACAGGATGAATCCGAGATACTCACAAGACGCTGAACTCGCATTTTGGAAGTTTGCAATAGAGTCCTGCATTCCTCAGGTGTCGTAAAACTTCCCAGACGTGACTAGTATGTTGGGAAGGGTCGTCAGAGTAGATGAGGATATCATTCAAGTAAACGACAACGTAAATGTCCAGCAAATCAGTGAAAATAGTGTTCAGGAATCGCTGAAAAGCAGCTGGAGCATTTGTAAGTCCTTCCGGAACTACCCGGAAGTTGTACAAGCCATAGCGAGTATGGAAAGCTGTTTTGGGCTCATCGCCTGGAGCAATCCGGAGAAGATGGTAAGCGTGCTGGAGATCAAGTTTGGTATAAATTCGTGCTTTTCCGGGAGTGTCAAGGAGATCTGTGATAAGTGGAAGTGGATAGGTATCCTTCTTTGTGATCCGGTTAAGGCCACAGTAATTGACGAAAAGCCAGAGAGAACCGTCCTTCTTTTTGGCGAAGAGAATCGGAGCCCCATGACTAGACCGGGATGGATATATGAATCCGGCCTTAAGGTTGTTGTCAATGAACTCCCAAAGGGCAGCTAACTCGTTCTGGGAAAGGGAGTAGATGTGGCCGACCAGAGGAACTTCACCTTCCTGGGTTTCAATTTTAAGGTCATATTCTTGATGAGGAGGAAGATTGTACGCCTCCTTCTCCGAGAACACGTCGGTGAGGTTGTGGTATTCCGGAGGAAGACCAGAAAGGTCCGGAACGTCAGCTGAAGTAGAACAAGCCTGAGCTTCTTCAGTAGGACAAGCACGCAAGGTATTGTTATATCCATGCATCTTGGAGTTCCTCGGAGCTCCGATCGGACTTCCTTCGGAATTTCCGAGGGGGACTTCTATTCATCGCACGGGACATTATGCGATGAGGAATTACCAAGCGGATTCCTTTTACTCATAATCCCTTACTTCACTCTCGGAGTTTATCCGGACATCCACTTATTGTCCACGGAGAAATACTTACTCATCGTTCACAAGATGTCTTAACGACTTATTGTCCATGGACTTATACTTACTAATCCTTCACAGGATTGTCTTGACGACTTATTGTCCACGGACTAATACTTACTAATCTTTCACACCTTATTGTACTTCACTAAACAATTAGCTTACTAGTATTTAAGCTAAGTAGTTTAGCCTCTGTTCTTCAGTTTGATAATTGTATATGTTATTGTGTTCCCCCTTCCCAACGCAACCTGAGTCGAACTCCGACCTATCAGATATTCCGTGCCTCCTCCAGCCCTCCTGCATCCTAACTCGTCCTCCCGTTATTATCTCTGGACTTGTCTCTCCTTGGTCACAACTCGGGTAGTCGCACACTCTTGTTTGTAGTGCTTGTGAGAACGACCTTCTGACCCTTTGGAACTCCGTGACGAACTCCGACATATTTCCTTTGGACTTTCTCGGCAATTCCGATCCCCTCGGCTCAGCGCTTAACAGTATTATCAAACTCAACTATCTGGGCTTGCATGGCTGATCAGTTTAACCCCTACAATCCAGCATCCATCGTGCTGGGCACGCCTGGCGCATCCCAATCTCTTGCTGGCAATAATCTTCTCCAACGGCGTGTTGATCGTGACCGCCGGCAATCCTGACTTCTTTCCAATATTCCTATTACTCCCATTGCCGCTCGATCGTCAAAAATCCCTCTGACTTTCCAGCCCATTCCTTACCCCACCATGAATCCACGTCCAGCTTCTTACCCAGTTGGAGGAGTACCATCGGAGGCTCTGCGTCGTGCTCCTAATCCATTCACAACTCCGCTTCCTCCTTCGGAAGATCCGATAGCTGAAGAAACCGATGAACCGGAACCACCTATCGAAGAAGAGGAAGTTATTGATGAGGAGACAAGATTTGGCCGACAAATTCTGGCCAATATCGGAGACCTCACAGAGGTACTTTGGAGTTTGAAAGGTCCTCAGTCTGGATCTAAGAGCTCTCGCTCTAACCTTCGGAACCCCAATACTTTCGATGGTTCTGATCCTCAGAAACTCCGACCATTCCTCGCTCAGTGCTATCTGAACTTTGCTGAACGTGACCAGGACTTTACCACGGACGACGACAAAATCATTTATCTTATGTCGTATCTCCAAGGCACTGCCCTAGATTGGTTTGAACCCCAGCTCTTCGACCCCGACCCAAACACTGTACCAGCCTGGGACAGCAATTTTCCTCAGTTCCTTCAAGAGCTGCAGGACAATTTTGGGCCGCACGATCCTGTCGGAGATGCCGAGGACCAGCTTCGGAATCTCCAAATGAAACCCACGGACCGTATCACCACTTACACCATCGAATTCAATAAGCTTTCAGCTTATACTGGTTGGGGAATGACTGCCCTTCGTTTCCAATACTACGAAGGATTGCCAAGGAGGATTAAGGATCCCCTTGTCAATATGGAGTATCCGAATACTCTTATCGGACTCCAGGCTGCGGCTCAACGGGTTGATACTCGCTATTGGAAGCGTGAATCTGAGAAGAAACACGAGCAGACCGGTACTCACGGAAATTCCGAGTCTTTTTCGACTTCCGCCTCTTCCAACCAGAAGGGTGGTAATCCGAAGAAAGCATTTAAACCTCAGCATTCTTCCACTCACACCACTTCGCGGTCTTCGGGAACTCCGAGAACTCCGAAGCCTTATGCCGACAAACTGGATAAGAGTGGACAGCTCAAGGATACTGAGAGGGAGCGTCGCAAGAAGTTCAACCTCTGCATGTATTGTGGAGGCAGCGGTCATTCCGCTGCGGAGTGTAACAAAAAGAGACCCAACGCCACAGGCAGGGCCTCTAGAGCAGAAACTCCGAGGAACCCGACACTGCTACCACGGAGTCAAAAAAATAGTCAGCAGCTCTGAAACCTCCGCGCACGATCAGAGCTGTGTTGACTCTAGTGTGCTTCCCGAGGTCTTCCTCAACGCGTCCTCTCTTTCATCTAATGCTTTATACCTCGACCTTTATGCTGCACCTTCGGACTTGCTCGGAGATTCCTTTGGAAACTCCGAAGCTTATGCATCTACAAAATTTACGATTCCTTCATCCCTCGTTGCGAGGTTCATTATCCGCCTTCGGACTCTTGTCGATTCCGGATCTTCACATTGTTTCATATCTCCTAATATTTGTGAAATGAATGGTTTTGTTCCTTACTCGATACCTCCGATAAGGCTCCGATACCTCGACGGCACTTCCTCCATAATTAATCGGCAAATCCGCCTTCCAATCCTATTCCCTACTGAAGACGTCCAAATATTGGAATTCTACGTCACCCATCTGGATGCCCCTAGTGACCTGGTTCTTGGATTCAACTGGCTCCACCGCTTCAATCCGTTGATTGACTGGTCAGCAGGCCTAATATCTTTCCGTTCCTCCGACACCACCGGGGTATCAATGTCGACTCCTCAGACTATACAGTCTAATTCTGTTCCGGTTAATTCCTCTTCGGAAAGACCTTCGGAAACTCCGACTCCGAAGCCCATCTCGGAATCTCCGACGTTGTCTCTCAGTTCTGATCCTTCTATGGATATTCCTTCCCCTTCGGCTTCTCCGGAGCCATCCGGTACTTCACCACCTTCGGCCTCTCCGAAGCCATTTGGTTCTCCTCCCCACATATCCCTGGTTTCGGCCGCTGCCTACTCTGCTATTATTGGGCAGAAAGGTACCACTCAATATACACTTCGCACTTGTCCTAGAAGCGACATATCTGGTCATTCAACTTTCTTGGACGGAGATCTTTCGGATATTCCGACCAGTATCAAGACTTTGCCGACGTTTTCTCGGAGTCCGAAGCCTACAATCTACCTCCACATCGCGAATACGACCTCCAAATTGACACCGAGGAGGGTGAAATACCACCTATCGGTCACATATATTCTCTATCGCAAGCTGAACTATCGGCACTCCGAGAATTCATCGATAAGAATTTAAAGGCCAACTTCATCTATCCCTCGAAATCGACTCACAGAGCTCCGATACTTTTCGCGAAGAAAAAAGACGGCTCTCTTGGCTCTGCGTCGACTACCGTGGTCTTAACCGAATCACTAAGAAAGACCGATATCCGCTTCCATTAATTTCGGACTTGCTAGATGCTCCGAGCAAGGCTTGCATCTATACAAAGCTCGATCTCCGACATGCTTATCACCTTCTCTGAATTGAAGAAGGCGACAAGCCCAAAACTGCTTTTCGTACTCGCTATGGGTCTTATGACTGGATAGTGGTTCCTGAAGGCCTCACTAATGCCCCTGCGGCATTTCAACGCTTTCTCAATACCATCTTCTCGGACCTCCTTGACGTCTGCGTCGTAGTCTACTTGGATGACATCCTCGTATACTCCGAAGACGAATCGAAACATACCGAGCATGTCCAGAAGTACTTCGGAGACTCCGAGCATCCAGACTTTTTTGCAAACTTCTGAAATGTGAATTCAGCATCACCACTTGTGAATACCTTGGATATATTCTCTCCCCCGACGGCTTCCGAATGGCCCCCGAGAAAATCGCTGCAGTTGCTCAATGGCCTACTCCTCGAAAAGTGAAGGATGTTCAATCCTTCCTAGGCTTTTGCAATTTCTATCGGCGTTTTATCTGGAACTATTCGGATATTACTATCCCACTCACTCGGCTTACCCGATCTAGCTAAATGGAACTGGTCCGAAAACTGTCAATCAGCCTTTGACGGTCTGAAGACTGCTTTCTCGGAAGCTCCGATACTTCACCATTGGGTTCCCAATAGTCAAATTACAGTGGAAGCGGACGCCTCTGACTATGCTATTGCCGCTATTCTTTCAATTATTGGCGATGACGGCGACATTCATCCTGTGGCATTCCGAAGCCGCACACTCGGACCTTCCAAGTCAACTACGACATCCACGATAAAGAGCTACTTGCGATTTTTGATGCCTTTAAACATTGGCGACATTACCTTGAAGGCTCAGCAACTCCGGTGGAAGTCGTTACTGATCACAAGAACTTGGAGTACTTTGCCACTACTAAAGTGCTTACTCGTCGACAAGTTCGGTGGTCCGAGTACCTTTGCCGTTTCAATATGGTTATTCGTTTCCGCCCGGGCAGGCTCGGCGGAAAACCCGACGCCTTAACTAGACGATGGGACGTCTACCCTAAAGAGGGGGATAAGGGCTATGGCCAAGTCAACCCTCACAATTTTCGTCCCGTTTTCACTCAAGATCAGCTTTCGGCGTTGCTTTGGGCCACTTATCTCGAGGACATTTGTCTCCAAGCTACGGTTGTTATGGATGTAGACAAGCTTCATTCGACATCCGAAGCCACCTCCGAGATGATCCTTCGGCCTTACTCGGAATTACCGCGGCAACTTCTGGCAACTCACCTCGTTGGACTATTGACGACACTGGCCTACTTCGCCATGACGAGCGCATCTATGTTCCTCTCCTTATCGGAAATTCCGAGGAACTCCGAGTTCGGGTTCTTCAACACTGTCATGATCACATCCTAGCTGGTCATTTCGGTCAGAACCGCACTCTTCAGCTCGTTCGACGCGAATATACTTGGCCGGAGATCCGAACCTTTGTCCGAACGTATTGCCAATCTTGTGTCTTGTGCAAGCGCAACAAGCGGCCTCGACACAAACCTTATGGGTTACTCCAGCCCTTACCTGTTCCACTTTGCCCCTGGCATTCTATCTCCATGGACTTCATCGAGGAACTTCTGAATTCCAACAGTTACAACAGCATTCTAGTCATCATAGATCGTGCTTAAAAACAAGGAATTTTTATCCTTGCGACACAAAAATAACCTCTTCGGACCTCGCTCGGCTTTTCCTTATTCATGTCTTTTCTAAGCATGGAGTCCCTTCGCACGTCACTTCGGATCGAGGATCCGAATTCATTTCTGCGTTCTTTCGGTCCTTGGGTCAACTCTTGAGTATGGAATTGCATTTCACTTTGGGGTATCACCCGGAGGCCGATGGACAAACCGAACGTGCCAACCAGACTTTGGAGCAATATATTCTCATGTACACTTCCTATCAACAAGACGACTGGGATCGTCTTCTTCCTCTGGCTGAGTTCGCTTACAACAATGCTCCGAATGCTTCTACAGGAGTTACACCATTTTTTGCGAACAAGGGATATCATCCTTCCTTAACTATTCATCCGGAACGTGATGTGGCCAACACTTATGCTAAGGACTTCGCTGTCGACCTTCACGGACTTCACGAGTTTCTCCGAGAGCAAATTACGGATGCTCAGAAGAGATACAAGGCCACTGCTGATACTTGTCGAAACCCTTCACCAGAATTCAAAATTGGTGATCAAGTCTTTGTTTCCGCAAAGCACATTCTGACAACCCGACCAACTCTGAAGTTTTCTGAGCAGACTCTAGGTCCCTACGAAATTATCGCCCATCCCAGTTCCAATTCTTACACACTTTGGCTTCTGAAGCAACTCCGAGGCATTCATCCGGTCTTTCACGTTTCTCAACTTGAACCGCACACTCCGAACCCTTTTCCCAGCTGCATCGAGGAACCTCCAGGTGCAGTTGAAGTGGTGAACGGAGATGAGCACTTCGAGATCAAAGAAATTGTTGACTCAAAGCTTGATCGGAGATACCGAGTGAAACTCCGATACTTGGTCGAATGGCTTGGTTATGAAGAAACCGATGAACAGTTCTCCTGGATGGGAGCTGACGACGTTCATGCAGATGAACTTGTCGAAAGCTTTCATAAACGCTATCCCGGAAAACCAGGTCCTGATTATTAAGTCGGACTTCCTTCGGAAATTTCGAATTTTTGAGCTCGCCACAAAGAACATTCAAAAAAAATTACAAACTATTGTATGTTACATTTTTGGATACTTCAACTGTTGAAGTGGGGTTTGGTAGTGTTTGGTTCAGACGGGTCCGCCTTCCTTATTTGTACTCTGTCACATATTTAGTCATAGTGTGACAATGTGACAAGGCTTTTCACCTGCCATCTGGTGCTATATCTGCCTTTTCGGCTTCCATCTGGTGATCTCATTGCAACAGGTTACGGGCCCTGTCTCAGAGTCTTCTATACATCATATCATCTTCCTCTGCCTCTTTTCTTTCAAAAATCTGTCTGTCTTTGGGTGGATTCATCCTTTACCTTCTGGATAACCTCCTCTTGCGCTTTTCTGTCACGTCACGCGTCACGCGTCACAGATCACATGTCCCCTCCCTACATCACCTCTGCTCTTACGTCTGTGCTCACTGTCACTCTCAACTCATCCAACTGGGTGAAGTTTGGGAAGAATGTGAAAGTCTTCTTGCTGGGACTAGATGCTCTTTGGGTCCAGGATGGCACTGGGTCTGGCACAGATGCAGACAACATCGCCCTTGATCGCATGCTTGTTCCGTACCTGTATGGAAAGGTCAGCGATGACTTTCAGCATCTAGTCGAAGACCAGGTCTCTGCTACTGAGGCTTGGAAAGCACTCAAGGGTCTCTTCGAGAAGTCGAACATGACCAACCGTGTTGTTGCTCGTGCGGAGCTCAACGCCGTTCGGCATGATCCTTCTAAGGACATCACCGTCTATATCCGCACTATGGCTGCTGCCGTATCGAGGCTCACTGCGATGGGTGTCGTTGTCGATGCAACTACCCATAAGGATCTCCTCCTTATCAACCTCGACTCATCCTTCAGTGCAGTTCGCACCGTCCTCCTCGCACGTGCAACTGAGCCTGCGCTGGAAGAAATCACCAGCCTACTCTCCGCCTCTGCTGCTGATCCTGGGATCAAGCAGGAGGATGACGGGATTTCGTCCATCGCCCTTGTCGCCCGTGGTTCTGCCCCCCGCCGTGTTGCTGCCGCTACCTCCTCTTCCCCCTTGACTGGCACCATCTCTGATGGCTTCCCTCTCGACTCACAGGGACATCGCTGGTGCGATCCTACCAATTTGGACTGTCATCGGTGCGGTCGTGCAGGCCATATTGCTTACAAATGCATGCATTCGATGCCTGCATTTGTCAAGGATTGGATTAATTCCAATCTGCGCACTCCTCAGTCGCACGCTGCGGCTTTCGCTTCTGCCATCGACGCTGGTCTCGATGTGGATTCATTCTTGGGGTTGTGGGAGAAACACATGGGAGGTGGCTACGGCGATGTTTCTGGCCCTGGTCTTCCACCGATTCGCACCTAGTTGGGAGAGGATTGTAGAATTGGGTGGGAGTTGTCGCATTCGGTGGGAGTTGTGATGTTTTCTTTTTCTTCTGTGTTTGGTGTTCCGTCTGTCCCAGGTGGGAGTGTTGAAGTGGGGTTTGGTAGTGTTTGGTTCAGACGGGTCCGCCTTCCTTATTTGTACTCTGTCACATATTTAGTCATGGTGTGACAATGTGATGCTATATCTGCCTTTTCGGCTTCCATCTGGTGATCTCATTGCAACATTCTACAACTCCCCCTGCAGCTGCGAGATAGCCCTCTCCGAGGATTAGGCTAGTGCTCCTTTGACTACTATGGTGCGGGGACGGGCTCAACGTTTCCCTTAGCACAGTGTTGTCTGTTCGAGTAAACCACGCAAGATGGGCGCTGCAATTGTTTAACGTCGGTGTGGACGACGTGAGGTGTTGGTGGGGGAAGTGGATCTGCAGGTAAGAGACTGCCGCAGTGGCAAAAAGGGTAAAGAGGTAACGTGGGTAGGTGGGGAGAAAGGGAAAGGAGGTTGGTAAGGGACAGTACGATGGTATGAGGGGTAACCTTTTATTATGTCACGCTGCCTCAACCAGTCACCAGGGGGTGGCGGTTGCATGGCCAAAGTGAGCACCAACGTCGGCGACGGCGGTTCGTTGTCTGCTACTTCTGGCCAGGCATCACGGACGTCTGGTAAGTCGGTAAGTGGAGGGGGGAGAGGGTCCGAGCCGCTTGCACGTGAGGCTCTCAGTGTGCGTAGAATGTCTAGGTTTGTTGTGAGTGTTTCAATGAGAGCGAGTCCCGTGCTAAACCCAATTAGTAAGAGAACTAATCTGTTACACAACACCTACTGGTGTTCTGTCGTGTCGGAAATTTTAATTGTATTGTAGGTGCCAGTTGCCTGCCCTTCCAGTCTGATAACCAGTGGGGACTCATCGCAACAACAGTTGCGAAGTAACCCTTGTACGGCCCTCCCATAACCTTGATTTCCTGCCCCACAAATTTATCCTTGACGACCTTTTCCTTTGGTTTCACAATGAAGGGTGGTGTTGTCCACTCACACTATTGTTAGTAACGGGGGTGTTACGACCTGGCAGCGACCACCAACCTGAGCTTCGACATCTGCACTCTGATCGCGGTGCGGGAGATGATGTCCCTGCCAGAATTCATGCCCAGCACCCTGATTCCAGTTCATCCAGGCCATGGACTGCATAGGCAGCTCGTCACTTTCTTGATTGGGACTCTGTTGGAAGGCTTCTATATAGTTGGATTTTGATAGCTGCGCCGCTCTCAATGCAGGTTTGAGACACTCTGTGATATTGGGATTTTTTTCTGAGCAGTCTGAGGTTCGTGATAAGTCATACGAGAGGTAAGGGGACATGTCACCAGTATGCGACATGCGAATGATGCTGTTAGTGTTAACCTCTAGTTCTATTCTGTGCTGTTTGGTAGGGCTTTCGTTCTGTAATAGTGTGTTCAGCCTACTACATTGGCGTCCTCGTATGCAGGTGTACAGACATTTGACATTATACAGTACGGTACTTAGGGGATGTGGCGGTTAGATCGAAGAAGCTAGAAAGTCGAAGCTCGTGACTGTGGAGCTGTCAAACTTTGAAATTGAAACTCAGTCCAGTCTTAACCGGCACATGTGACGTGTGAATGTGCACACATGCTGCCCCTTCTAAGCCCTTTCTGATGAATGCCGAGGCATGCCAAAGTGCGGCAAATAGCGACCAAACAGACCAAACAGAAGGGGGTTGCTTCAAACTGCGTCAAACGGAGGACATGGGACAACGCGTCTAGTACGTTTTCCGAGTCTCCAAACCCCATGGTCAAGCAGGGAAATGTGTAGTTCATAAGCATGGCTACAACCTCCTCGCAGACCGCTGCCCCATAACCTCAATGTAGAGTCCGTTTGAAGCCATGCAAAAGTGGTGTAAACACAGTTTTTCAAGGAGGGTCACAAATATTTATTTTTGGTTGGAGAAAAAATTCTAGCTCATCCAATATACCTAAAGTATACATCTAAACATAACACACCAGATTTCCGTGCCAAGTCAAGTTCATACAAAGATTTATCCCATTCTAGTCCAAAGTCTCCAGGGAGGATATAGAGCCAAGCCGTTCGAACCCGTGTAAAAACAGCTGTTTTTTCTGCTTAAAATTGATGATATGTTACAGGGGCATAACCGTATTTACAGCCCGTCACCGTGTTATTTTACGGGACCGGTTGATGCCCTAGCTCAGGCAGACTCCATGTCTGCAGAGGATTCTGTCAAATCCTCCAATATGACAGCCTCTCGCGCCACCTTTGTCCCGTTTAAGAACAAGGCACAACTTCCTAAACCACAGAAGGACGAATTGGCGCAACGACTTGATGAGTGGCGGACGAAATGACAGGCTGCCCGCTCAAATGGCAGATCACTTTGTCCAAGCGAGTAGATCTTCTGGACAAGGAGCTTAATGAAATTGCAGATCACGGCGGCGACTTTCTTCGCCCCTCACGAGTGATACCAGACTTAATTTGTAAGCTCGTGCCGTTAGATCTGGCATCCGCCGAAGAGTTGGAGGGTATTCCTGGGGTGATCATGGATTGGCGCCCCAATGCGGAGCTTGAACTCGGTGTAACACCGAGAGATGGGCAAAACAAAAGGAAGCGAGCTGAGCAGAACATTTGCCATCCTGACCTTCCACCAGTTAATCTCGTACGTGGCCGTGGCCATGGCAGAGGCCATGGACCCGGACGTGGACGTGGACAGGTCCGGAGCACACTGGCTGTTATGGATGGTGAATTCTTCGCACCTGGATCTCAATCGTCGATACCACCCCGAATTATGTCCCCGTGCTCGAACCCCACACTTTCTGTTGAAGTGTGGGACTTCCAGCATTCTCATTTGTCATGTTGTGTTTCATGGACACTTAGTTTATGTTAGAATCAGGCAAGCACAGTGGTCTGAGTCAACAGTGAGAAACTCGAATTGAAGAGAGAGACAAGACAACTAACCTGAGTCAACAGTGAGAAACTGGGGACTCAGGCTCTACACTAGGCTACTTATATACACAACGGCATGCACAACCTCGAGGCTGTGCCTGTCACAATGCGCAGCAACAATCAGACACCATGGAAACCATCAGGTCCATCAGGATACTGATGGATACTACAATCAGACACCATGGAAACCATCAGATCCATCAGGATACTGGTGTTTCACATGTCTAAACTAAGTGTCCATGAAACACAACATGACAAATGAGAATGCTGGAAGTCCCACACTTCAACAGTTTAGACATGTGAAACACCAGTATCCTGATGGATCTGATGGTTTCCATGGTGTCTGATTGTAGTATCCATCAGTATCCTGATGGACCTGATGGTTTCCATGGTGTCTGATTGTTGCTGTGCATTGTGACAGGTACAGCCTCGAGGCTGTGCATGCCATTGTGTATATAAGTAGCCTAGTGTAAAGCCTGAGTCCCCAGTTTCTCACTGTTGACTCAGGTTAGTTGTCTTGTCTCTCTCTTCAATTCGAGTTTCTCACTGTTGACTCAGACCACTGTGCTTGCCTGATTCTAACAATCATTGTTGAAGTGGGGTTTGGTAGTGTTTGGTTCAGACGGGTCCGCCTTCCTTATTTGTACTCTGTCACATATTTAGTCATGGTGTGACAATGTGACAGGGCTTTTCGCCTTCCATCTGGTGCTGTTTCTGCCTTTTCGGCTTCCATCTGGTGATCTCATTGCAACAGGTTACGGGCCCTGTCTCAGAGTCTTCTATACCTCATATCATCTTCCTCTGCCTCTTTTCTTTCAAGAATCTGTCTGTCTTTGGGTGGATTCATCCTTTACCTTCTGGATAACCTCCTCTTGCGCTTTTCTGTCACGTCACACATCACGCGTCACAGATCACATGTCCCCTCCCTACATTACCTCTGCTCTTACGTCTGTGCTCACTGTCACTCTCGACTCATCCAACTGGGTGAAGTTTGGGAAGAATGTGAAAGTCTTCTTGCTGGGACTAGATGCTCTTTGGGTCCAGGATGGCACTGGGCCTGGCACAGATGCAGACAACATCACCCTTGATCGCATGCTTGTTCCGTACCTGTATGGAAAGGTCAGCGATGACTTTCAGCATCTAGTCGAAGACCAGGTCTCTGCTACTGAGGCTTGGAAAGCACTCAAGGGTCACTTCGAGAAGTCGAACATGACCAACCGTGTTGTTGCTCGTGCGGAGCTCAACGCCGTTCGGCATGATCCTTCTAAGGACATCACCGTCTATATCCGCGCTATGGCTGCTGCCGTATCGAGGCTCACTGCGATGGGTGTCGTTGTCGATGCGACTACCCATAAGGATCTCCTCCTTATCAACCTCGACTCATCCTTCAGTGCAGTTCGCACCGTCCTCCTCGCACGTGCAACTGAGCCTGCACTGGAAGAAATCACCAGCCTACTCTCCGCCTCTGCTGCTGATCCTGGGATCAAGCAGGAGGATGACGGGATTTCGTCCATCGCCCTTGTCGCCCGTGGTTCTGCCCCCCGCCGTGTTGCTGCAGCTACCTCCTCTTCCCCCTTGACTGGCACCATCTCTGATGGCTTCCCTCTCGACTCACAGGGACATCGCTGGTGCGATCCTACCAATTTGGACTGTCATCGGTGCGGTCGTGCAGGCCATATTGCTTACAAATGCATGCATTCGATGCCTGCGTTTGTCAAGGATTGGATCAATTCCAATCTGCGCACTCCTCAGTCGCACGCTGCGGCTTTCGCTTCTGCCATCGACGCTGGTCTCGACGTGGATTCATTCTTGGGGTTGTGGGAGAAACACATGGGAGGTGGCTACGGCGATGTTTCTGGCCCTGGTCTTCCACCGATTCGCACCTAGTTGGGAGAGGATTGTAGAATTGGGTGGGAGTTGTCGCATTCGGTGGGAGTTGTGATGTTTTCTTTTTCTTCTGTGTTTGGCGTTCCGTCTGTCCCAGGTGGGAGTGTTGAAGTGGGGTTTGGTAGTGTTTGGTTCAGACGGGTCCGCCTTCCTTATTTGTACTCTGTCACATATTTAGTCATGGTGTGACAATGTGACAGGGCTTTTCGCCTTCCATCTGGTGCTGTTTCTGCCTTTTCGGCTTCCATCTGGTGATCTCATTGCAACAATCATGTCTTCCATTGCGCTCGTCATGCCTGTCTTGGACAACCAGTCCATCTTCTCTGACTGGAGGAGTGATGCAAAAGCTTATCTCAAAGCCAAAGAGTGCTTCTTCTATTGCACTACCACTTTTGGTGGTCAAGGGCACACTGAACTTGAACGGGACAAGTGTGCTGGCATCTTGTGGTCCATGTTGTCCAAGGGTGTTAAGCCGCTTGTAAAGCAGTATGAGGACGACCCAAAAGCTTTATGGGAGGCCTTGGAGAAAATCTTAGCTCCAAGGAAGGCTGGTGGAGCTCGCTTCAATGCCTACAGGACACTCACCTCCATTAAACTAAAGGAGGATGAGTCGCTTCTGTCTCTCACTGGTCGTGTCTCAGATGCTATGAGATCCTTGAAGGACTCTAGACCCGCCGACTTCAAGTTGGATCAAGCTGATGCAGAGCTCCATGCAGTGGTCCTGCTTATGGCCCTTCCTGATGAGGGTCGTTACAACTCTCTCAAGGCGCCTTTCAAGACGTCTACTGACACCCTCAGCCCCAGTGCAGTCGAGAATGCCTATGCCAACTATCAGGTGTTCAAGAACGCTGGGCAGGAAGGAGACTCCACTGAGAGAAATCCTCTCTCTGGAGCAGCCATGGCCACTGTATCCAGTGCCCCCACACCCTCTGCTGCACTGGCATTTGCACCTGCAGTCACTTGCACTGCATGCTCTGAAACTGGCCATACCTTCCTTAAATGCAAACAGTTCCACAATCTCATCAGGAGCATTGCAAAGGACAAGGGGAATGCCAAAGGCAATGGTGCAAATGCAAAGTCCCAAGTGGCTTCAAACGCAAGTCTGCTCTCCCACTTTGCATTCTCTGTTGTTGACTTTCGATGGAATGCGGATTCAGGAACCACATCGCACGTGACGAACCACAAGGATCGTCTCAAAAACACCCGCTACTACAGGGTTGCCATCGAAGTTGCCAACGGAGTTGTTGTTTATTCTGAACTAGTGGGAGAGATAGAGTTGAAGCCACTTATACATGGACACAGTGCTCGGCCTGTTATCCTTACCAATGTCCTGTTTGTTCCTCAATTGTCTCATAATCTGATATCTATCACCTACCTCACCAAACATCATGGCTATTGTGCCACCTTTGACGGAGATCTTGTTTCATTCACCAGAAACAACGAACTCTTGTTTGAGGCAGATATCAATGAGAGGAACCAGGCATTTGTGAGAGAGGTCGAGATCCCCTCTTCTGGTTCAGCTCTGTTCACCTCTGGGACCTTGCCTATGGATTTGAACTTGTTGCATCGTCAACTTGGCCATCACTCTTATGCTGATACCAAAACCATCCTTAGCAAGAATCTGGTCACTGGTGTGAAGTTGACTTCAAACCAGAAACCAGATCCCATCTGTGAACCCTGCCTTGCAGGAAAGCTGAATGCCGGTCCTTTTCCATCCACTGGTCATCGTTCTGAACATCCTCTTGATCTCATTCATTCTGATCTGAAGGAATACAAGCTGCACACTCGTGAGGGGTGGAAGCATCGTATTACCTTCATTGATGATCACACTAGCTTCAAAGTGTGTTACCACATGCAATGCAAGAGTCACGCGTTCCATGCATTCAAGTTGTTCAAAGCTTATGCTGAGAACCACTTTGGACAAAAGAGCAAAGGATTTCAAGACGATAAGGGTGGCAAGTACATGTCCAACGAGTTCAGGAACTTCCTTGCTTCAGAGGGCATGTACATGTCCAACGAGTTCAGGAACTTCCTTGCTTCAGAGGGCATTGTGCATCGCCATGCTAATCGCACCATAGATGAGCACACTACTATGATGCTACATGAAGCAAATCTCCCTGCTTCATTCAAGGCTATTGCTGTTGGTGCATATATTCACGTGTCCAACATGCATCCCTCTGCTCACATTGGAGGGAACACTACTCCACATGAGCTCTGGCACAAGCAGAAACCAGATGTGGCTCATCTCAAGGTGTGGGGCTGCCTTGCCTATGTGCATGTGCAGAAAGATAAACGGGATGCCTCTGGCTCCCATATCGAGAAATGTATCTTTATGGGTTATCCCTCCGAGTACAAGGCCTGGGAATTCTACAACCCAGTGACGCGCAAGATGGTGATCTCAGAGCGAGCTGTGTTTGATGAACACTATTTCCCTGGGTGCAGTGCTGAGCAGATGAGGAAATGTCCTCGGATAGATCCCTCTGCACTTCACAGCCTGCCTTTGCTGCCTAATCCTCTCACTGTTGTTGTTATCAACGAGGAGGATGACAGACCCAAACAGCATCATGCAGCTGCTCCTCCAGCATCCCCTGTGCCTTCCCACCCTCCATCCCTGCCCGAATCAAGGGCTCCTTCACCACAACCAAATCCTCCTTCACCATCGCCTCCTGCTTCACCAACTCCAGCAGCTTCACCTGTTGGTGTTGCTGCATGTCGCCGCTTCCACAATTAAACTACGGAGCATAGACCCCCTAACGAGTGGTGGAAAACACACAGGGAGCTTCTGCCGGCTGTACCTTCAGATTCAGAGTCATCTGATGATGAGTTGTTATTACAGCCAGGCAGTGCTCTTGTTGTTGCGCATGAAGGAGATCCAACAAGTGAAACACTTCAGCAAGCTAACATTGCAGCTGTTCAGTTTGCACAAGCAGCTGTTCAGTCTGGTCATCCTCGCACTTACTATGAGGCAATGAAACGCTCTGATGCTCATTTGTGGAAGGATGCAGCAGTCTCCGAGATTAACTCTCTTCTGGAGAACTGCACTTGGGATGTTGTTGATCCACCTCCTGGAGTGAAGCCCGTTCGCTCTCAGTGGGTCTTTGTGATCAAACACAAGTCTGATGGGACCATCGAGCACTACAAAGCCCGACTGGTTGCAGACGGCCGTGGACAACGCTTTGGTGTTGACTACAACAAAATCTTCTCCCCTACCATCAAACCAGCCACCCTTCACACCATCTTGGCTCTTGCTGCTCAGCATGATCTCCAGCTTCGTTCCATTGACTTTAGTTCTGCTTACCTCAATGGGGACCTTGATGAGAACGTCTACATGACGCAACCTGAAGGGTTTCCCCAAGGCAGACCTGGCCAGCTCCTTAAACTGCAAAAGTCACTTTATGGACTTAAGCAGGCTGGCAGGCAATGGCACAAGAAGCTGTGAGAGAAGCTCCAACAAATGGGCTTCAAGTGTCTCCAGTCTGATCGTTCATGCTTTATCTATTCAGATGGAGCTGTTCGCATCATCCTTCCCATCTATGTTGATGACGGTGTCATTGCATGTTAGAATCAGGCAAGCACAGTGGTCTGAGTCAACAGTGAGAAACTGCGGACTCAGGCTCTACACTAGGCTACTTATATACACAACGGCATGCACAACCTCGAGGCTGTGCCTGTCACAATGCGCAGCAACAATCAGACACCATGGAAACCATCAGGTCCATCAGGATACTGATGGATACTACAATCAGACACCATGGAAACCATCAGATCCATCAGGATACTGGTGTTTCACATGTCTAAACTAAGTGTCCATGAAACACAACAAGACAAATGAGAATGCTGGAAGTCCCACACTTCAACACTCCCCCTGAATGAGAGCAGTCTCATTGTCTCCCCCTTAATCCCATCATGTCTCGAAGTCGTTCCACCGCTGGCTTGGGCAGTGCTTTGGTCATGATATCTGCAAGTTGATCCTCAGTCGGAACATACTTTACATCAATCACACCAGCTTCAAGCTGTCCACGAAGCCAATGGTGCGCAAGGTCAAGATGACGCATGCGACCATGGTGCTCTGGATTCCGAGCAACAACAATGGCAGACTGATTGTCCATGAGAAGAGACGATGCACCGGTCAAACCATACTCTAGCTCTTGAAGCAAATGGCGCATCCATACAATCTCCTTGCCAGCATCAACTCCTGCAACGTACTCTGCCTCTGTAGTGGAAAGAGACACAGTTGTCTGCAGTTTGCTTCTCCAGCTCACTGGTCCACCAGCCATCATCACAATGAAACCACTGGTGCTTTTCATGGTGTCTTTATCACCACCATGATCAGCATCAGTGTATGTGAAGAACGACTCGTCAGGGTCGACATAGGTGGTAAACTTGTAAGGAGAAGGAGATTTGGAGTATGTGATGCGGTAATCAAGAGTGCCTTTGATGTAGCGGAACAAATGCTTCAGAGCGCTATAATGGGCTTCGCCAGGATTGCCGTTGAAGCGTGCAAGAACACCCACTGCATAGGAGATATCTGGACGAGTTTGGATAGCCAAGTACATCAGAGAGCCCACAGCACTGATATAAGTGCCTTTGGACTCGTCTTCAGACTTGGCTCCCATCTCCTTGGTCAGGCTAAGACCAGGCAGCATAGGGGTGGAAACAGGCTTGCAATCAGACATTCCATACTGCTCAAGCATGTTCACAGCATATTGGCGCTGTGAAATCGCAATGTCTCCAGTCTTGGAGTTGCGCTCTATCTTGATCCCCAGAAGCCACTCTGTAGGACCAAGATCCTTGACTCTGAATGCAGAGCCAAGTTCAGCAATAACTCGGTTGATATCAGCATCATGCTTGGATGCAATGTTGAAGTGTGGGACTTCCAGCATTCTCATTTGTCATGTTGTGTTTCATAGACACTTAGTTTAGACATGTGAAACACCAGTATCCTGATGGATCTGATGGTTTCCATGGTGTCTGATTGTAGTATTCATCAGTATCCTGATGGACCTGATGGTTTCCATGGTGTCTGATTGTAGTAGTGCATTGTGACAGTTACAGCCTGGAGGCTGTGCATGCCATTGTGTATATAAGTAGCCTAGTGTAGAGCCTGAGTCCCCAGTTTCTCACTGTTGACTCAGACCACTGTGCTTGCCTGATTCTAACAGTGGAACGACTTCAAGACATGATGGGATTAAGGGGGAGACAATGAGACTGCTCTCATTCAGGGGGAGTGTTGAAGTGTGGGACTTCCAGCTTTCTCATTTGTCTTGTTGTGTTTCATGGACACTTAGTTTAGACATGTGAAACACCAGTATCCTGATGGACCTGATGGTTTCCATGGTGTCTGATTGTTGCTGTGCATTGTGACAGGTACAGTCTCGAGGCTGTGCATGCCATTGTGTATATAAGTAGCCTAGTGTAGAGCCTGAGTCCCCAGTTTCTCACTGTTGACTCAGGTTAGTTGTCTTGTCTCTCTCTTCAATTAGAGTTTCTCACTGTTGACTCAGACCACTGTGCTTGCCTGATTCCAACAATACCCATGTGAGTCCATTCTTCAGTTGCTCTTCCAGTTCGTTCTCCAGTCACTTTTCAAGTTCGTTTTTCAACATGCCGTTCATGAGACTGGCTCCAGTCCAAGCTCACCCCCCCCCCAGATTCCCAACCGTACTCGGTATCTGTCGTCCTCTCGCATTCCCTCCTGGTCTGATCAATTCACAAGCTATAAACTTACGTTGGATTGGCGGAGGAGGATCTGGGACGTTAGTTGTCTCCCCATTCATCGTCTGTTGCCTCTTCATGTTCATAGGGTTTTTGTTGGAAAAATGGCTGAACCAGGATTTGAACCCAGGACCTCCAAGTGATTGCACCACTGGTGCTCTAACCAACTGAGCTATTCTGCCTATAGTGTGAAAGGAACAATATTCCTACTTCCACAGTTTTCCACGCCGTTGATCGTAACAATGGCTCGCGTGTGGCCGCTTGCAAAGTCCCAGGGTGAAGGCAACAAGAGCACACTCAAGGCCGCCCAGCAGGAGGTTATGATCCATGGCCATCTCATCCCTCCAAATGTCGTCAAGTACATCGGCGGGGTGACTGTCGAGTTTCGCCATGCCGAGAAGTACACACCCGGATTCTATATACTGCTGGAGCTCGCCGCCGGCGGAGACCTCTTTGACAAGATTCGTAGGTGCTCCCTATTCCATTGTTCCACGTCATTCACCACTGCCCACAATAGCTTCCTGTTGGAATGAGATCACCAGATGGAAGCCGGAAAGGCAGATATAGCACCAGATGGAAGCCCTGTCACATTGTCAGACCATGACTAAATATGTGACAGAGTACAAATAAGGAAGGCGGACCCATCTGAACCAAACACTACCAAAACCCACTTCAACACTTCCAATGTCGGCGTTGGGCAGGAAGTCGCCCACTTCTACTTTCAGCAGCTGGTTTCTGGAATGGTATGTTTTCCCCAACCCCCCAAATTGCTCAACGCCGCTTTTAAATTTGTGCCCCACAGATATATGTACATAGTCGCAGCATTTGTCACCATGATCTTAAGCCTCAGAATGTACTCCTCGATGGTAGGGGTCACCTCAAAATTTCCGATTTCAGCATGGCGGCTGTCTTTCAACACCCCGACACCAGCAGAAAACGATTGTTTTCAAACGAGGGCGGAACCGTGCCATATATGGCTCCCGAAGTGTGTTTCGTCTTTCATCCCCTTGCTCTACTGATTCCATCGCAGATGTTTGCCGAGGGGAAGTATGACGGCATAGCCGTAGATCTGTGGGGCGTAGGTGTTCTTCTATTTTGCCTCCTTGCTGGCGGTTCGTCTACCACGTCTTCCTGCCGATGTTTTCTTACGGTCTACCACGTCTTCCTGCCGATGTTTTCTTACGGCTACTTCAGACATTCCGTGGGCACGAGCAACATCCCGCAGTCCTCACTACTCGGATTATATAAACAATCAGTCGGTCACAGATCCAGCCTGGTTCCGTCTTGGCTCAGCGACATGTAAGTCTTCTAACCCTATTTTCATGAGATCCTGAATCCAAAATTCTTCAGCATTGGTGCGCTCCCTTCTGGCAATCAACCCCTCCGAACGCATCAGTGTTCTCAATTGTCTCGCTCATCTGTGGGCTCAGCAGTCGGTGTGCTTCATCCTCTCCAGTTCTCTCTTTCTTAATTGAGTGACAGCGCCTCACCCTTGGCCGACGAAAGCCCTGATGTTTTGGTTGCTGCTCTTACACAATCTTTGCGTCGTAGTGGCGAACTCGCCATCGCCGCCCCTCCCCTGGAAAATATGCGGTCCGTGTTCTCTCTCTGTTTTGTTACTGCCTTGTCGAGACCTTTGCATTGTCTGTCGTCAGCTCCTGAGCTTGATCATACATACAGTGGGCAACTATCGCAGACACTCCTGGAATTTGTGAGCCTCTTGAATCCCTACCCATCGCGCTTGATGTCTCATCTGTTGTCAGACGACTCTCAGGGACCGGCACATTCCTCAACTTACGTGTTTCTACTCATATCTGGGACCGCGAGAGCTTCAAACGGCGGTTATGATTGCTCTAGATAATCTCAATGTTACATGTCATCCTGCCCTCGAAGAGGAACCGTCCGTTTTCCGCATTCACATCGTCGACAACAAGGACGAGGCCATCATGGGCCGTGTGGAGGTGGAGCACTTCGTTCACCCTACCATGCGCGACGGGTTGTGTATCATGGTCCGGAATGTGAGTTTTTAGCATCTATGAAACCGAAGCTGTTCTGACTTCTTGATGCAGGGAAACCCTCTAGCATGGCGCCGGCTCTTGAAATTGTTGATGGAGGCCTCCAGCCTGCAGCGGCACATTTTTCGTCCTTATCATCCTTTCTTTGCAGCGTGTTCCACATAATTCGTTTTTGGTTCACTGCCGTGTGCCTGAACTCCCTGCTCTTTTAGTCGTATCGTGTCGCATGTACATAGTATTCATTTTTCAATTGAAATGAATCACCTGGGTAGCCCGCTGCGTGGCAGTGCCCACCGTGTCGTCCGCCGTGGAGGAGTGAAGTCTTAGTCTATGGAATAAGTCGTAGCATACCAAACGACCCAAAAAAACAGCACATTTTTGGTCACATGCCAGCAACACGCGATCCACGGTCAATAGATCCAAATACGCTTACGCGTGGTCCAAGCGGTGTATAGGTCGATGCGAATCCGATCAAAAAAGATTACAATGTAATTCTACTTATCTCTCTGGGTCTCCACCAAACTGAATTTTCTGTCTGCCGACAAATATCTCATTCAGTCCTTATTTATGTCTTACACTGGGGGGCAAGCACCGTGGGCGTGGGTTCATGGCGTATGACTGACACTTGCCACAGCATCTGCCATTGACCTGCCGCACGTTTATCAACGGTCCGATTGTGCCGGCTTCGGGCCTAGGCCTACTGTGCACCCATCGGGGATATTCGGATGCCCAGGAATACCTGCTCCAGTGATCCCCGGGCGTTTCTTGGGATGTTTCTAAGTAATGGTCAAACTAGCGTCCCGTTCCACTAGCTTCGGTTCCACATCCAACGCTCCGCCTTTTTCGACGGTACCGAGGTCCCGCGGACCAGATGGAGCATTGGGACCAGTGCAGACTGCTCTAAGTATGGCAGTGTTTGGATCGGAGACTACCACCCAAACAACCGACACTTCTGTCTTCTGTGCCGACACCCACCTCAAACCCAGCTACTATTTATCCTCACCTCGACACTGAGCAAGGTTGGGGTGCGGGAGTAACGGCTTGGGTACTAGCCTCTTCTCTATTTACTCAGTTCCTTTCTAGTTCCTTTCTGGATTCGCCGCCCGCTGAAATTACTGCAAGACAAGCTGCAAGAGATCTGTCCTCAGCTCAGCACCCATGACCAGGATACACAAGATGGCTCAACCAGCTGTTAAACGGATGATCTCCAGAGTCCATGATGTGTTCTGGGCTTTACTTCAAGTTCTTGTTGTGCTCATAATACATCTCTGTAGCTCATCGGCATTTGCTTCATGCTTTTCTTGCATGCCAGCAACTGCCATCCATGTTGCAATGAGATCACCAGATGGAAGCCGAAAAGGCAGATATAGCACCAGATGGAAGGCGAAAAGCCCTGTCACATTGTCACACCATGACTAAATATGTGACAGAGTACAAATAAGGAAGGCGGACCCGTCTGAACCAAACACTACCAAACCCCACTTCAACAATCCATGCATCAACGAGCACTAGTTAGTGTTCCTTGCTACTTGGATGGCTGTTGTCGGCAGCACGACTGCATCTCACTGGCCTCGCCGCTGCTGTACGTGACAATTATTGCCTCGAGGCTCCCCGACATCAATGATCGTACTTTTATTAGACTCTCTTTCAGCCACCTCGTCTTTCATCGGCATTGCTTGTCGACTACTGCTTGTATTCATGGCAAACAACACCAAGAAAGGCTCCAAGCGCAAAGCGAAGCAGAACGTCCGGTTCTCTGCCACTGCCAAGAATGGGAAACACCGGAGCAGCCCATCCGAGCCATCCGAAAGCGATTCTGCTCCCAAGAAGCAGCGCACAGACGGCACCGGAGCCTCCAAAGACGGAGGCACATCGATGTTGCAATGAGATCACCAGATGGAAGCCGAAAAGGCAGATATAGCACCAGATTGAAGGCGAAAAGCCCTGTCACATTGTCACACCATGACTAAATATGTGACAGAGTACAAATAAGGAAGGCGGACCCGTCTGAACCAAACACTACCAAACCCCACTTCAACAATCGACTGCGGATGGGGCGACAGGTTCTGCTGGGCAGGATGGGACCTCAGCACGCACCGGCTCTGGCTCGGGTGGTGCGGATGGTGATAATGAGGAGGAACCTGCGAAGCGGGTCCGGAATCCTTGGGGTATCCGTCCCAAGGAAGTTCCTGTTGACACAAAGCCAACGCAGGTGAGTATTGTTCTTTATCCACTGAGGACAGCTAACATTCCTGAATCGCAGCGAGCATTCCAGCGCGTAATTCGGGCTATGTGTGGTCTTCTCACGCAGCACAATGTTCTTCCTTCCGCCACCGAGGCACGCCAACACTACGACAAGCGCTTCAACAAAGTCGACGATTACCGCTTGCATATGCGGAATCTCATCGACGAATCCCGAAAGGCAATGCAGGAAGGTATGGACCGCGCCACAAAGCTCACCTCTGAAGCAAAGAAGATTTCCGGGCCCATTGCTAACAACATTGCTCGCATCCCGGCAGAGCATCTCGCCACTGTCTTTACCATGGTGCTCAAAGCCGGGTTGCAAGGATTCATCCCTGACGTCGAGGGTCCCATGCAGTCGAATTACAACCAGCTTCATCGCCACTTGGCAGTCTCTGCCTTTCAATTTCTATCCTCATCATTTGTGCTCATGGCTTTGAACGTAAACAACCACTATGCTCAGCAGCACGAGCTTCTCTGCAACATGTACGACAACTATGTCTATGGAACGCTGGCACAGAAGACCAGGATGGAGAGGCGTCAGCCCGGAAGCCTCAGCCAGTCGCTCATCAACAGTGTTGCGTACAAGGCACGCACCCGTGTATGTCCTTGCTCCTGCTATTTCACGTCAACTAACCTGTAAGTTCCAGTTGGGTGACACACGATTCCAGACGGCCCACAGGCTCGATTTGCGGAAGCCTGTTCAGCGCATGGCATATATCAAAAAGGTTCATTCCGACGATGAACACTCTCCGCAAGGGCGTCGTGTGCGCGAGAAGCCAGGGCGCAATCCAGTCGTGGGGAAGTTCTTTATCAGTGAGCTCGATGTGAAGGCAGAGGAATACAGGCTACGCAATCCGAATAAAGGCCAGAAGTATGTCGAGCGCAACATATATACACATATTCCCAATTAATCTTCCAATAGGAGGCCCGATATTCGCCAGCGCAACGACCCTCTGCTTCCGGCCTCTGCCATATCTCAGGGACTGCCGCCAGACGCTCCCATCGACTTCTTCACTCCCGCATTTTTCAATGCCCTCACTGTCAAGGAACGTGCCCGTTATGCGAACACTGGTGTTGCTTTCCCTCTTGAGAAGTACGCTTTTGCCCCCAAGCATGCTGCCTGGAAGAAAATGGGAAAGGCGGATTTCATGAGCCAATATGGGAATGAGGTTCTGGCGCTCTACAATGTCCCGTCGGAGGAGGAACGTGCACAGCTCTCCGACTCCGATGCTGATGATGAAGACGACGAGGAGGACATCAATTTGGCCGACACGGATTCGGAGATGGAGGTCGACAAGGAGTTGAACGGTTAATTACAGTGTCTGTTTGTTTCACTCTAGACGTTTTTTATGTGCTCTGTAAGCTGACGCGACCGGGTTCATGAATTGAACTGAGTGGTTTTATCTGTTTGCGTTTGGGAACGGGAGAAATTCCTGACGCCATTGGGACGGCAGGAATGACCAGGGGATATCTTCACCAAGGCTGACGGACTGGCGGGATCGCTGATACCCAAACTTTAGGAGTGTATGCGACGCAGCGGAGATACCGCCAGCCCGAAAGCCGAGCTCCCCCAATCTAGCCGCAGAAGTGGCGCGTTCGGCAAGCCTGAAGGAACCAAGTCTGCCTAAAGGGGCGATAATATTAGTCAGCGGGTGCAGATTGCGCAAATTGCGACGCAGCGGAGATACCGCCAGCCCAAAAGCCGAGCTCCCCCAATCTAGCCGCAGAAGTGGCGCGTTCGGCAAGAGGGCAGTCAGTTATAGCGATTCAAACCAATGTACACACCTTCAGATAAAACTGCGGGTTTGGCAGATCAGAGAGAAATACAGCAGCATTCCCGCTGCCAGTTCGCAAGGATCCTATGAGATTCCGCAGGTGGGGAGCTTTACTCGCAGGAGGAGATGTGCGTTACTCACAAGAAGGGAGGTGCGTTATTCGCGTGAAGGGGGGGTGCGTTATTCGCAGGAAGTGGGGTGCGTTATTCGCATGAGGGGGTGTGTGTTACTTGTGGGGTGCGTTATTCGCATGGGGGAAGGTGCGTTATTCGCAAGAGGGGATGTGCGTTATTTGTGTGAGGGGGGGGGGTGTTGCAATGAGATCACCAGATGGAAGCTGAAAAGGCAGATATAGCACCAGATGGAAGGCGAAAAGCCCTGTCACATTGTCACACCATGACTAAATATGTGACAGAGTACAAATAAGGAAGGCGGACCCGTCTGAACCAAACACTACCAAACCCCACTTCAACACTCCCACCTGGGACAGACGGAACGCCAAACACAGAAGAAAAAGAAAACATCACAACTCCCACCGAATGCGACAACTCCCACCCAATTCTACAATCCTCTCCCAACTAGGTGCGAATCGGTGGAAGACCAGGGCCAGAAACATCGCCGTAGCCACCTCCCATGTGTTTCTCCCACAACCCCAAGAATGAATCCACGTCGAGACCAGCGTCAATGGCAGAAGCGAAAGCCGCAGCGTGCGACTGAGGAGTGCGCAGATTGGAATTGATCCAATCCTTGACAAACGCAGGCATCGAATGCATGCATTTGTAAGCAATATGGCCTGCACGACCGCACCGATGACAGTCCAAATTGGTAGGATCGCACCAGCGATGTCCCTGTGAGTCGAGAGGGAAGCCATCAGAGATGGTGCCAGTCAAGGGGGAAGAGGAGGTAGCTGCAGCAACACGGCGGGGGGCAGAACCACGGGCGACAAGGGCGATGGACGAAATCCCGTCATCCTCCTGCTTGATCCCAGGATCAGCAGCAGAGGCAGAGAGTAGGCTGGTGATTTCTTCCAGCGCAGGCTCAGTTGCACGTGCGAGGAGGACGGTGCGAACTGCACTGAAGGATGAGTCGAGGTTGATAAGGAGGAGATCCTTATGGGTAGTCGCATCGACAACGACACCCATCGCAGTGAGCCTCGATACGGCAGCAGCCATAGCACGGATATAGACGGTGATGTCCTTAGAAGGATCATGCCGAACGGCGTTGAGCTCCGCACGAGCAACAACACGGTTGGTCATGTTCGACTTCTCGAAGAGACCCTTGAGTGCTTTCCAAGCCTCAGTAGCAGAGACCTGGTCTTCGACTAGATGCTGAAAGTCATCGCTGACCTTTCCATACAGGTACGGAACAAGCATGCGATCAAGGGCGATGTTGTCTGCATCTGTGCCAGACCCAGTGCCATCCTGGACCCAAAGAGCATTTAGTCCCAGCAAGAAGACTTTCACATTCTTCCCAAACTTCACCCAGTTGGATGAGTTGAGAGTGACAGTGAGCACAGACGTAAGAGCAGAGGTGATGTAGGGAGGGGACATGTGATCTGTGACGCGTGATGCGTGACGTGACAGAAAAGCGCAAGAGGAGGTTATCCAGAAGGTAAAGGATGAATCCACCCAAAGACAGACAGATTTTTGAAAGAAAAGAGGCAGAGGAAGATGATATGATGTATAGAAGACTCTGAGACAGGGCCCGTAACCTGTTGCAATGAGATCACCAGATGGAAGCCGAAAAGGCAGATATAGCACCAGATGGAAGGTGAAAAGCCTTGTCACATTGTCACACTATGACTAAATATGTGACAGAGTACAAATAAGGAAGGCGGACCCGTCTGAACCAAACACTACCAAACCCCACTTCAACAGTTAATAGGTGAGTTGTGGAGATAAGAAAATTCGGATTGTATGAGCAATACGGTTCCCATTGAATTTAATTCAGCAAAAGAAGGTGACATGGGGCGGGCGACTTAACAAAGCGAGGAGACTTCAAGCCATGGAATGGGAAGAGAAAACGTGAATGATGGAGACAGAAAAAGAAGCAGGAAAACTCAGTGATAGTGCACCCTGACATGTCTATCCTTCGAGCGGACGCTTTGCATGAAGAGAACCACGGATCCCGAATGGGACCCGCTGCACAGATGGCTTCAATCGACCTCATTCACCGCAAGGACGATAGTGAAGAGGGTGCGTTATTTGGAAAGAGTTGTGTGAGTTCAGAGAGGAGAAAAAGAAACTCAGTCCGAGCCGGATGCGAAGGGTGGAGGACTGAGTCCTAGGAGGCTGATGGCAGCGAGACAGAAGAAGAGTTTGCTCACGTCAGCAGCCCATTGATCATAAACCATATTCTAGGCCCAACGATCGTGCCTCACGAGGGCATAGAAACCGACTTGTACGCAGACAATTCAGTTACTTCCCATAATGCATCACCATCCCTGCCATGTACCTAACGGCTCAAGAAAGTTCAAATGAAAATATAACATGTCCCAGAATGATTAATTCTGAATGAATGCAACATACAACTGGTTCAAAACATAAATACATCATGTCTACTACCGACGGCCTCGGTTCAAGGCCCAGCAGATGACAAGAATGGGTTCAGCAGTGCCGTATATATCTGCACTTCTTTTCCACGTAGTTAAATGAGTCACGATGTGCTTTGGTTCGATAACCATGAGATTTGGATCAGGTTTCGCATAGACTTCAGTTCTGGATGGTCGGAATAACGTCGGATGTTTAAGCGGCGATGCTTGCGGACAAGGAGGAAGGTTCGCAAAAAGCCATCCAGGGGGACTTTTAAAATTGTGTTGATAACCCCTGTCAGTGTGTTGTTCTGGGTTGGTTCCCTTCCTGGCTGGTAAAACTGGATTAAATTGTTTCCCGTATGCGAAGAGCTGGAGCTGTAGGTTCGCTTTGCCACAGTGCAGTTTTTGCATTGTTTGGCTCGTGGGGGGAGGATCATGGAACGATGCTCTGGGTCGGGAAGAGTGACAACACCCGCAGCATCGCGTGAACCCCAGAAATTGAGCTTGGGCTCGCCAATAAATTCCAGATACCCTAGGAGCAATGCGTAGAAAGGCTGGGGCATTTCGTGCTTCTTCTTGGCCAGAAAATTGGCTAGAGTAGCATCGTTCAGCTCTTTTGGCTTTCCCGCTTGGCGCTCCTCATCGGGTTCTAAGATTCTGTCCAGGGCTTTCAGTGCAGGGTCCCGTGCATCGTGCAGGTCATCATCATGCACCCGCGCAAATAATCGTGAACACCTTGCCATCTGCTTCAACATAGTATAATCCATGTCGTCTATCCAGGCCGACAGTGAGTAAGAGACTCCAGGCTTGTTAATAATCTAGAATCTTACAGAGACGGTCATTTGTCTTGATTTTCTGGAGCATTCCATTGATACGTTCACCCATGAACTCGTTTTGACATGCCAGTGGTCCCCAATTTTTTAAAATTTCCGGATCGTGCCATAATGGTGATTTGGGACTGTGTTGACATCCGGGAACAGCCGTTGAATGGAACCAAAATAATAATCGTAATGGGCCAAAAACGCATCCGCTGCAGAGTTTGAGGTTCTAAAAGAAGAGAGAATATTCGTGCAGGCGACCAGATTGCAGAAGCTTTTCAGCATTTCATCATGTCGCCCAGGGTCATCATCGAGCGTCATCTCCGGAATGACGAGAGGGAATATAACAGAGAATAGGGTAAGAAATTCTTCGGCTTTTAATTTTCCGTGGGCTTTTTCCCCAAGATTTCCTGGTGGACGGGAAACCGATGTCGGCAGAGAAACCTCTCTGATACAGCAGCGTAGTTGTTCAAGATGTTCTGGGGTGAACTTCCATGAGCCCCGCACAGCGACATCTTCATATTCTTCATCATTGTTGCCTTCCGAGTCTTGATCTGTCTCGTCCCGTGGAAGAGATTCTGGCACTGGGGTGTATGCAGAACCTGAACCATCCATTGGATCATCTGGGGCAGGGGTTCCTTTCGGGGTATTGGCGTCCTCTTCATCTTCCTGCTCCTGCTCCTGCCGCTCCTCCTCCTCCTCAGATTGTGTTGCCCGAATATATTCCTCTCTCCATTTAGTGAACTTATCCGCGTGTGTGAGGAGGCAGAATGAGCAGAACATGGTTGCAGCGTGGCCCAAAAAGCCGCCCGCTTCTCGAGCAGCTGGGAGATCTGCTATGAGAGGCACAATTCGGGCCGTCACCGTTGCGCCTTCTGGATGAAAGTGGGTTTTCACTGCCTTCCCGGGGAAGTCAAATGATTGGATGGTGGCCATGAGTGGATCTAGTAGATTCATGAGGTTGGTGGCCGTGGGTTTCTTTGGCGATGGGGTCAGGCCCACAATGAAAATATTCTCCGGCAGATATCAAACGTCAGGCGGAAGATTCAGGCAATACAGAACTATTGTCCCACATGAGACTGTCGGTCCTGTAAGTGAAACTGTTAGTGTGCCGTTGAGTAAGGTGGTGGATATTTACCTGCAAGCTTGTTCGACCGCGGGTTGAACCAATCAATATAAAGGCCAAACACCAGGTTGTATTTATCCTTCCCAGCAGCCTTGAGTCCCTGCCACCTGGGACTGTCTTGCAAATCACACATCTCTTCACCAGGTGCAGCGGGCGTTCTTTGGAAGGATTTCTGCAGATAATCCTCAATACTCTTTCGCGACAGAAACCACTCCAACCATGGCTCGAACTTCTGTGTATTGAAGGTAGTTTTTGGAACCCGTTTAAACTCCTTCCCGGAGCGCTGTGTATGCCAAAGCTCGGCTTTGCAGCTGATGCGTGATCTTTTGGAGACCTTTGCTGTACAACGTTCGAGCATAGTAGCCAGGGAGGGATAAAGTGTATAACACTTTGGACAGCACGGTGTCCGGACAATTTCCGGTTCCCTGGTGTAATTGCTATATGCTGTACGAATATCCTGAGGGATTTGCAACTTTGGGAGTTGAAGGGTAATTCCGTGAGCAAGCAGTGCTAGCTGTACGAGAACCAGGGTGGTAGACAAGATGAACTGAAGGGCCTTCAAGATAATGTTTGCGATGGCACGGCTGACACCCGCTTTCAAGTTGAGCCATACTACTAGAGCAGAGCAGAGCTGGACCACGAGTGAGCTGTCGATCTGGATACCTGTACATTTATATTAACAAGTAGTAATATGATTCTGTTGAGAAGACCGCACCCTGGGGATTGTCTGCCTTTCCAAAGCTAAAACCTTCATCGTCATCTTCGTTTGAGAGGTCTTTGGTGCCCACTGGGCTCGACCTTCCCGCAAAATCAGGTGATCGATTGACTGCTGCTGAAATCTCGTGCCGACGCCGAAGCTGTGAGCTGATTTTCCTGCCTGGAATTTTCTGTCCATCAACAGAGACCCATCGGGAGATGCATTCGGGGCAGGTGCAGACCACTTTTGTACCCATGAGGGAGGGTGAGGAGGGGAGACGGGACAGGAAGAAGTCGGGATACGAACATCTTATCTGTAATTCCTGCATCTGCATCTGTCACCAGTACTGCCCCAATTATCAAGATCGTTCCTCTATTCTCATGTCCGTGCGAGTCAATTAATTGTATTTGGCGGGCCGAGTCGATCGGAAATCACCGGGCCGACATGACTTGCCGAGCAGTATTATGTAAATCGGCGGACAAAGGACATCCGAATCCCATGGCAAGTGCCATGGCAGGTGTCGTCAGGATGGGGATGCATCAAACAAGTTTATTTACTTTATATACCAAACACTGTGAACTCACGCCCACGGGGCTTGCCCCCAGTGTCGGTATCAACCACTGACATCAGTATCGAGCCAGAAGAATTGCGGTATTTCCACGGACGTGCAAACAAAATATCAGCATTTGACCTAGATCTAGACCGAAGCACACGGGAATCTGATCTGGAAAGGCCCGGGCCGACTCTTCCAAATATGCCATGGCAAGTGTCATGGCAAGTGTAGGTGCACTGGCGATCAAATGCCATGAAACCACGCCCACGGGCGTTGCCCCCAGTGTTATTCTCGTGACTTCCAGCTCTGTTCTCCAACACATCTTATTTCCCCGACTTCCAGCACTATCCTGCAACTCTACCACCAACCACCACCGACATTATGGCGACTCTAGTGAGTTATTCTTTTTCTTCTCTTCACCCATCCATCGTTGGCTGTATACATTCCCGATCTCCCAAACATCATGAACAACCTGGTGAGTCCATGAGCTAATTAACGACTGATCCACCCACCCTTGACTCCTCAGATGCCGAACTTCCCTACCCACCTGGTCGTCAAGGAGGCGCTTGCACGTCCCGTCTCTTCAAGTGACAAGCTGGGCAAGACTTACCTGATGGAGGCAGACGGGGAAGACACCAAGTACGGGCAAACGAACAATATTTTCCGTCATCGGGGAGAATGGGCGAAACAATGCCCGGGACAGGTACAAGTGTGGCGACAGTGTTGCAATGAGATCACCAGATGGAAGCCGAAAAGGCAGAAACAGCACCAGATGGAAGGCGAAAAGCCCTGTCACATTGTCACACCATGACTAAATATGTGACAGAGTACAAATAAGGAAGGCGGACCCGTCTGAACCAAACACTACCAAACCCCACTTCAACAGACAGTGTTGGATAGTGCCATTTACGCACAAGTTTGGTACGTGTTGCGTCCCATCGTCATCCGCCGTTAATACCTTTCAGAACAAGTAATCCATTCACACTACAAGTTCATCGAGCCGACGTGGCGTGGGCCCACCCAGTGCGCGTATTGCCCCGTCAATCACCGGGAGCTTGTGACACTTGTGCCGCACTTGGGCACCTTGTGCCGCAGATCAGGTGTGTACACTACTAGGGTTAGGAATGTTGAAGTGTGGGACTTCCAGCATTCTCATTTGTCATGTTGTGTTTCATGGACACTTAGTTTAGACATGTGAAACACCAGTATCCTGATGGATCTGATGGTTTCCATGGTGTCTGATTGTAGTATCCATCAGTATCCTGATGGACCTGATGGTTTCCATGGTGTCTGATTGTTGCTGTGCATTGTGACAGGTACAGCCTCGAGGCTGTGCATGCCATTGTGTATAAGTAGCCTAGTGTAGAGCCTGAGTCCCCAGTTTCTCACTGTTGACTCAGGTTAGTTGTTTTGTCTCTCTCTTCAATACGAGTTTCTCACTGTTGACTCAGACCACTGTGCTTGCCTGATTCTAACAAGGAACCCCCTGTCGTTCTTCTCGTTCGCGTACAAGGTACATACATTGTTACTCCACGAGGACGTGAACTTTTATCCCCCCCACATCGTAGTCGCACGATACAACACGCAGGGTCACCGCATGAAGGCAGTGCTTTGCATCCTCTCCATCCCCGCCTCTCTTTTGATGTGCGTAATCACACAGTCTACGTCCACGACGTCGCCCAAGACAGCCGAGTCGCCCGGCATCTGTCCATACGTCGTGAGCACCAACTCGACCTCGGGGGATGATTCCGTCCCACCGCATCTCATGTCGTCCACAACAATGGTCTCGGTCTGCTGCGTTCAACGTGAGCAACAGTGGACCGCGGACGCTGCCGCTGCTCACCTCGGTCGTGCTCCTGCTCTCTGACCAAGCCAGGAACTCGGATATTTTCTTCAGTTGCGCGTTGTGCACACGTTTCCCGGCCCAAGGTGAAGGGATTGGATCCACTGTCAAGTGCTTGTCAGCCACGGAACCTCGTCAGCCAGCACTGTACCGTACATTGCCTTCTCCACGGTGTATCGCAACCACCACACCCTTGACGTGCACGTCGTGTTGAAGTGGGTTTTGGTAGTGTTTGGTTCAGACAGGTCTGCCTTCCTTATTTGTACTCTGTCACATATTTAGTCATGGTGTGACAATGTGACAGGGCTTTTCGCCTTCCATCTGGTGCTATTTCTGCCTTTTTGGCTTCCATCTGGTGATCTCATTGCAACACGTGGGTAATTTCAGAGCCGTCGGGGCTCCTGTACTCGTATGCAGTTCTGTGCTCCACTCGATTCGGGACCAGTAGCTCGTCCCCTAGCTCCAAGTCCCCAAGGTCCTTCACGCCTGCGGCAACAGCGCGTCTGGGGCTGGATTCCATCGTGGTTTGTGATGGGGGGAACTGTTTCTTCTTCTTCTTGATATCCTTTTCTTTTGCTTTGGCCAGGTTGACAAAATGAAGAAAAGAAGATGCTCAGTTTTCCCATTTGGCTAATGACATTATCGTGCTGCGCTCCCTGCCATGCCTCATGGCGCAACCCATGGCAGAGCCCATGGCACCGCCGATAGGTCCTCCGGCCTCGGCGCTCTCCCCAGGATTGGCCGCCATGGTGACCCAGGGGCTTCCTTATCGGGATTTCACATTGCCTAAAAAAGGCGACGCGACACGTCTGCATGCACCAGCATCAAGGAGCCAGGTGGATAATATATGTTGAGCTTCTTCCCTTTGGCATTCGTCTGTGGAGGGTTCCGTGAAATTTTCGTATATCCAGGACTATTGAGTCAGCTGCTCTGGTGTCTGCAAACACGTTAGTATTCATCTTATTTACGTTGCAATCAGGTATTCTCCTCGCTTGTTCGAACAAAAACTGGTAGTCAAATCCTGCCAACTGGCAGGTCGGCTCTAAACCTTGCTTAGACAATAATTCTCCGCTGATTGTCCTGTCGCTTGCCCTTCCAGAAATGGAATAGGAGGTTGTTGATTCTTCACCAGTCGAACTGTCTGATATACAGCAGTCCTGGCTCGCGCCTATCCATTGGGAGTTCTGATTCAATAACTTCAGCTCTGGGTCGTAATATTTTCGTTTGTAACATCCTACCTTTGTTGTTTGTTGTGACGTTATGTTCAGGTCATCGGCAAGATTGGCGGGATTAATATTATCAGGAACTTTGTCCACGTATGATCGCAAATTGGTAGACAGGCCGCTTGAAGAAAAGGAATGTGATGATGAAGACTGATGATGAACAGTTGGCTCGCTCATATCCCTCTCTGGAACGGGTTCTCTGTCGCCGCTACCAATTCCAACAGCCCATAAACTGGTATCCCATGTCGATGCTATATCGTCTTGATATGCGACCTCTCCACTGAAGTCGAAGTTGGATGTGTCCAGCTGCTCTCTAATGACAGCCATCCCGCGATCTGCTTGTGCTTTGTTAGAAGGTCCGCCCAAATATGTTAGGTGATTCCATACCATTGCCTCAGTGTTCTGATCTTGATTGTTGTGTCTGGATAGACATTGCACAGTCATTCGTCAAGCCATGCGGCACGGAACTTTCGGGACAAATTTGGTCAGTCCAATTTAATCATGCTCAACTTTACTGACCTAGCTACACTGACTCCATCATTTGTGCCAAAATATAGATGCTGATTGCCCTCAGAATATATGTTACTCTCTTGAAGCTATGGGCTCGAAAGATTAGTGCTCAATTTATAAACCCGACAATCGCAACGGACTTCGAAGTTGTTCGCCGAGCCAGAGATGGTCGACGGCTAAAGGTGTAAGTGGATCCACGGTGTTGTCGGGCGTATATGAAACCATACCTGACTGTCTTCTTCAGTCTCGTTTGAGCCCCAGATATCGTCTGCTATTATGTTGTGGCCTTCCTGGCGAGTTCTGGGTGCTTCTCAGTGCGTGGTCTGGGCCGTGAACGGTCATCATGGAAATCAGTCTCAGTGTCTATCGGTCTTGGTGTCTGCTTGTCTCCTTTTAGAAACCAGGAATCTATGGCTGTCTATGGCTTCGTCCCGCAGCCAGGGGCAGTCTCTGCGCTTATCGTCGCAGATGTATCGGAGACCAGGACAATAGCAAATACCACCGGTTACATCAACAGCATGCTCAGGTATTTGATGACAAACACGGTGCATGGAATACATCAAAATTTATTCAGATATGCGCATGTTTGGCCAATGTTTAGGATGCAATATCAATAGTCCCTCAAACCCGCTCATGCATCTCATCCCGGCGTATGCAATGACCCTCAGCGAGGTTGATGGAAAATGTTATATCCATGCAACTCGGAGTTCCTCGGAGCTCCGATCAGACTTACTTCGGAATTTCCGAGGGGGACTTCTATTCATCGCAAGGGACATTATGCGATGTGGGATTACCAAGCGGATTCCTCTTACTCATATTCCCTTACTTCACTCTCGGAGTTTATCCGACATCCACTTATTGTCCACGGACTTATACTTACTCATCATTCACAAGATGTCTTGACGACTTATTGTCCACGGACACTGGTTGAACATTTCAAGTTTTTTGGTGAAAAAACTAGTGAAAATGTTTTGAATTTTACAGCAATTTTTCAGTGAAAAACCAAGTGAAAAACTTGTAACTTCTTCATGAATTTTTTGAACTTCAAAACTTTTTCAGCACTTTTTCAGAAATTTTTCACAAGGTTCAAAAAGGTCACCAAAATGTTTCAAGTTTTTCACCTACTTTTTTGGCGAAAAATTACTGTAAAATTCAAAACATTTTTCACCAAAATTTTCAGTGCAAAACTTGAAATGTTCAACCAGTGGGACTTATACTTACTAATCCTTCACAGGATTGTCTTGATGCCTTATTGTCCACGGACTTATACTTACTAATCTTTCACGCCTTATTGTACTTCACCAAACAATTAGCTTACTAGTATTTAAGCTAAGTAGTTTAGCCTCTGTTTTTCAGTTTGATAATTATATATGTTATTGCGTTCTCCCTTCCCAACGCAACCTGAGTCAGACTTTCCGACCTATCGGATATTCCGTGCCTCCTCTGGCCCTCCTGCATCCTCACTTGTCCTCCCGTTCTTATCTCTGGACTTGACTCTCCTTGGTCGCAAGCCGGGTAGTCGCACACTCTTGTTTGTAGTGCTTGCGAGAATGTCCTTCTGACCCTTCAGAACTCTGTGACAAACTCCGACCTTTTACCTTCGGACTTTCTTGGCAATTCTGATCCCCTCGGCTCAGCACTTAACACACACTGATTCCGCGGAAACCATTACAGCATTCCCAAGGCCGGGTGGCACGCATCACGCAATAACCTGCAAAACCTCAAACTGCTGTCTAAGCCCTTCATCAGGTGTTTTTAAGCGGACCGCACCTCTTCGCTTGCAACAAACAAATATTACAACAGCCACTCCTTTCATTCTCTGCATATTGTGTCTTGGCAGCTGACATTTATTTATTTAAAAAAATGAAATCAACTTGTGTCATGTTTGGCCCTCCACTACTGTGCAACTCATTACAAAGGTAGCACCTCTTTGCTTGATTCATGCGTATAATTCACATAAATGCCACACACTCTGTGTTCAGTACAAATCTGGCTTTTTTATTTATTTGCCTAACTCAAGGAAATCACGTGATCTTTGCCTTCGGTTGAAAAAAAAAATCCAACTGCTGAAAGTTGTGTCATGTTTGGCCCTCCACTGATGTGCATCATCACCAAAGTAGCACATATTTGCTTGACTTATGAGTATAATTAACATAAATAACACACTGTGTTTCAGTTCAAATACGAACTTTTTCGTTTTTCCCTGTGAAATCACGTGATCTTTGCCTCCAGTCGAAAAAAAAAACTCTGACTGCTGGTCGTATGTAAAAGACAGTTTTGATGCTGATAGTTCTACAGTGAAAAGTCATCTGAACAATGCAAACTCCCTACACCGCCAAAGTGCCAGAATGTTGTCACTACCTGATTAGGTCAGGCGGTGAACAGCCGTTAGCACAGCTGGTGCCGGCTGTCGGACCCCTGGCTACCAGCTGTGAGGTTCACCCCATAACCAGCTTTCAACCACATGACCACACCTGAGGACCCACATGGCCACCATGTTTTCAGTACGGCTGGAACTACAGCTAAGCAAATAATATGCAGAAAGTCCCTATTGATTAATTGGAATAGTCATCCCCCGAGTTACTGTATATTTCACTTTCATCTGAGTCAGGATCCTCATCCTCTAATGCAATGGCCCTTGCGGTTTGAGTGCCTACCCGCTTTGGCCGCCCAGCCACCAGCCCATCTGGTACCACTGCCAGTTGGTCCACCACCTGTCTACGCTGAGTAGGTTTTGCACGCTTCCTCCATTTGCTTGGTCCTGTAGATTTCTCCTCATCGGTTTCGGACTCGGTAGTTTTCTGCTTCCTTTTTGCAAGTTGGCTGTCCCTTTTGGAACGGAGCTCTGCAGCCATTTCATCATGTTTACTTTTGCGGTCTTCAAATAGTGGTACTGGAGCGAGCAGATCTCGGGGGAGTGTTGCACAGAGAAGATGGGCATTGTGGAAGGAATGGGAATTGATGATGAAGCGGTCAAGAGGATTATGCACAATGTATTTTTCTGTGTTATTGGATTTGACACGCTCTTGCATTCGTGGGCGTTCACCAGTGGCATCACATTTAGCTGTGTGGCAATCATGCTGTACATTGAACTTGAACATGAGATTCTGGCAACAGATGAGTTGAGAAATCATGTTGAACAACGAGAATTAACAGCAGAATACCTTTGCTGGAAGGATGGAAAATATTGTTTCCCCATCACGTCAGACAAGGACCGGCATTCCGAATACTTCATCTCACGTGGATAAGACCTGAAAAAGCTCGAGAATAACAATGGCTTCACCGGTGTCCTTAACGAGGATTTCCGCGACACGGCCCGATTTCGTAGATCCCTAAATCAATGTGAGCTGACAATTATATTCAGGTATAAAACTCACCTCTGGCATGTCGGACTTGGCAAAAACCCAAGAGCCAACAAGACATTCATCAAGCGACTCACTGACGACCGAGGTGCATTGCTTCCACATAGAGTCAGCACTGTACAACCCAAAATTAAGAGCCCGTGCAGCGGTGGTAGCCTGAAGGGCATATTGAACCCTGTCCTTCTGCCCCTGTTTCAGCGTAACTAATTTTATGGCACCTGAGAGCAGAAGTTTTAGCAGACAGCTCAGTGAAATGAACCTCTTCATACCTGATTTTAAAAGTTTCCCCTCGCTCCATCCGAGGAGCCTTTGGAGAACTGGATGAGCTTGAAGGAAGTGTTGAACACCCGGTCCAGCATGCTGCCAGTGAACATCTTCACCACAGCTCCACCATCCGCCGGTGAGACGATGTTTGAGGCCTTCCTGATCTCCAAGTTGGATGGCTATATCACGGCTTGGGGCAAGGTGATTGGACAGTATGGAACAGTACCGAAATATCGCATTAAAGCATTCATATATCTCTGTTGCGACTCCAACCAGAGGGCCAAACTCGAGTGCGTCGTCATCAATGTGGGCCAGTAGGTGGTATTTAATCTTGGTGATGATTTTGGATGGGTCAATCACAGCAAAAATATCAAGGACATTGGCAATGGCAACCCGAAGGTCATGCTGAATCAAAATCAATGTCAGAACTTGTGTTGCACAAGGTAATAAGTTACAATACCCAATATTCTGCAAGATTCCGGATCTCTGGGAACCACAGAAGTGCAGCCAGCTCACCCGTCGCCTTCCAGGACAAAAATTTGTCCACCGAAACTATGTCATGAACATGGAACACATTTGTTTGTGCAATCATTTTGAGCTGTCGTCCGATCAGAGAGCCAGCATATTGCATGATATAATTCGCTTGGATGGCATGAATCGAGAGCCCATCCGTTTCTGTTGCTTGAAGGCGAACCGCGTACTTCTGTTTCTGCTCGGGAGTCCAGCGAGTATGCGAGATATGCCAAATATACTTGACAATACCAAGAAGTATGGTGTGAAGTATTTCAATGGGAGTATCTTTTGTAGGGTGGAAACCTACAACTGTATTAGCTGCGAACAATGTGCATCCACAAGGAACAGCACAAACCTTTCATTGTTAAAAATGCGCTGTAGATTTTCTCTTGATTGTCGAGTGTCCATTGAACTAACTCAGCTTGGATATCCTCATCAGAGCGATCCGGTTCTCCTTGCTTCAGTTGTTTGAAGCGGGAGATCAAGTTGTCAATCCAATACTGGGTATATACATCCTTGACTCCGGTTTGTGTTTGCAAGTCCTTGACATGGGACATGACCCCAGAACAGGCAAGTTTTACCTGCTTCTGGAGCTTGTCAATAATTTGCTCCTTTGTTCGAGGTGTTCCTGCCTGAAACAAATGCACCGATGACTTATCTATGTTGAAAAGAGAGACACAGGGAATACTTCAAATAATGCATGGTAACCGTCGTTCGTTGCCTTCTCCTTTTGGGTCCCACCAACTTCACATTTTCGGCAGAAGTGGTTGCCCTTGCCTCCTATGTGGCCAGTCACCTCACTCTGCATAGGATTATCAGATGGACCGGCATTCATGTGAAGGCAATAACACGTGGTATTCCCAGTCTCATCCTGAACTCGGACTGGATCAGTGTGCGTAGATCTAAGCAGGAGAATCAGTGATGAAATATTAATTGCAGAAAGGTCAATCACTCTACTGCGGCTTTGAACTCTCTGAACTGTTCCGAGACACTGGCATTTGGGGAGGTCGACACAAAATGAACGTGGAACTCCTGCTGAAGTAGCTTTTGTGGCAAGTTTCTGTGAGTGAAATATGCATTCCAGTGCTTGTTCCACGACTTGGTGCGATTTCCAGACACATCGTCACCGAAATAGTCAACAAAACTTGTGTAAATTGGATCACCTCCAGCGATTTCGCGTTTCGGGTTTGGCATTCGACTTGGATACCCAGCTTTGATTGTGGATGCTGTATAAGAGTATGAAAATCATCATGAGACTTGACACTTCCTCAAATTCTTACCAGACCACTTTGGGATTGCGCCAGCATGCTGGAGATTGAGATAGTTGGCATTGAAGTCATTCACACATATGATTGATGTCTTGTCATCAATTATAGTAGCCTCATTCTAACAATTACATATCAAAGCTTGCAGTGGAGATAATGAGATCAAGACAAACCTCGGAATTGAATGTGAGGGAAAAGGCATCGCAATAGACGTTTCCTCGAAACTTTACCCAGCGAACAGGGACAATAAAATCCCCATTCTTTAGACGCGAGACCTCATTCACATAATAATGAGATATTCCTGCATCATACATCGGGCTCAGAACATCAAGATCCATGCTTTTGCACCATTTTTGAGCATGCCAGATCTCACGGATGATGCCGTCGTCCAGGATCTCAGGATAGACATGTATAAGCTTGCGGGCTGTCGGATTTGCCCAGTCCTAGGCATTAATGGATGAACGTTCGATACCACCACTAAAGAAGACCAGTTTACCTGTGCCACAATTGCACAAGGATCATTCATAAAAATGATGTTGCCAAGCGGGGACTTGCACAGAATCGAAGGTATTCCGCTATCTGAACGGATTTTCTTCTGAGCCCGGCGAAGGCCATCAAAAGAGGGGATGTCTTTGCACCCAGCTTCTTTCAAAATCCAAAGAAAAACACGCATCAATGAACTGGAAATGCGCAATCTCGGAAGATTATCCAGGGTGTCAAGTAAAAACATCTATACCAGAATCACCGACTCAAATTCCAAGGAGGACAAGGCACGTACCATTCGCGAAGGATACAGGAACCATTTCGAACCAAACGGGCCGGCAAACGTCGAATTCTGCTTTTGGCCATTGATGTTGTTGGGTTCAGGCTCTTCCAGCCCTGATTGATGTCAGTCAGGATAGTTTACAACAGATTCATTCAAAATTTGGAGCCAAGAACAGTCAGCAAACGCAGGCAGCCTGCGCAGAAAAGAGAGACTCGGTCACAGTGGCAAATGTGGCATTTGCCGCTTGTGGCAGTGACTCCCACGTGACATCCAAATCGGGCCCAAACCAAACCATGAAAGCTCTTGCAAGTCAACGCTCACCTGCATTCCGCATGATCTCTGCAAGGAAGTCCTCTTCCTCATCCTCCTCAAGTATCTGGGCTGCCACATCTTCATCCCCAAGTCCCAGTTGCCTTGCCACTCCATTGGGATTCAACAAGCCGAATGTGCGCGCCTCTTCCCGCAATCACTCATGTCGGACGTGAGGATCTTCGGTGTCGTCTCCAGCATCGAAATCGGCACCATTGAGTGCATAGTTCTCCCACATTTCGGTCTCAGCAAGGCTTGGCTTGTGCGAGGAGGATACACCTCCAATTGGTCCTCGGACATTTGGCGCTGCTGCAAAGTGCAAGTTGCGAAGGTCTTCTGCTGCAGATGCAGCAAGTCTTTCTTTCTCCAACTCCTCGCGCTTTCGTTTTGCATCCTCGAGGAGTCCCAACGCTTTCTTGTGATCCTCTGACCCTAAATGCCTGGCCGCGCTTCTCGGGGCCATCCAGACACGGCGCTCTACTGGAACTCCTGTGGCGCACACTCTGCACTGGACCTTCGTCTTATCCTCATTGTACAAAAAGTCTAGTTGGTGCATGAGCTTCGGATCTGTGCTCTGGCGCTAAGATTCACCTTCTTCGTGGAGGGCTGCTCCGGATCCCTTGGGCAGCATCAGACAAGAGACGAAAACACGAGATTTGTGACGTGTTGATGCACTGTCTGGTTCCTGATTGTTGCGGAAACGGCTGACGGTCTCCGCGCCCAGCAGGGGCCACCCCTATATTGGTAATATCGGCAACTGTGTACCTGGAGACTACTGAGTCTGGCAACGTGTGGCCTTGTCTTAAAAGCTGGAGGGACCCTCACAAATATTCACCCCAATGTCTTCCCGTGCCACCACTCCCGAGGTTGACGACAACGATCCTCTGAGCGATGTCTATGGTGCGATGGCCCAAAGCTCTCCCATTTCCCCTCCTCATTCTAGCCGTCTCGACAAAAGGCCCCACAGTGCTGTGGATGATGAGAACTCCGACAACGAAGGCAGCCCTATGCAAACGGCGTCTACTTGCGACCAGAATGTAGTAGTGGCTGCTACCAGGTATGCTGAATGGAAGCGGCTCAAACGTGACCAGACCGCTGCTCTAGATGCTTTTCTCCAGGTGAGTCTGCTTTTGAATATGTATTCATATCTGACATGCACTCGTTACAGGATCCTGCTTCCCTTCGAGAGGCTAAGCTTCTGGTCCACCTCATGGTCATCGAGAACCAGATCGAGAAAATTGTCACTGCCACGGCCCCTTATCGAGTTAGTGCAGACCTCGAGGTATGATTCATTCTCCATTCGAAACCAGTTGGTGTATTTATCCTCTATAGAAAAATATTCAGAATTATGCTGCTGCTGTCCTCCTTTCAAGCAAAATCCTCACTTACAAGGGCACCGTGACGACAAACATCCTTCTTGTATGTGCACATTCCCTGTTAACATTCCACCCTAACAATGACCAGGAAATTCTCAAGAAGCATCGCTTTGACCTCCCGGCTGGTATTGAGCATAACCTCGCCGATTTCAGCAAGGTCATTGCAGCCGCTCAGGAGGTGCTTACACAGAAGCGGTCCAAGTTTAAAAAATTGGTGTGTCTTTTCTTCGCGTATCCTTTCCGCCTCGAATTGATTCGCACTGGATCCAGATCAAGTACAGTCTGAAGCCCCATGATTCGAAAAGCGTCGAAAATCCCCCAGCAGCCGATCATCTCAATATCTTTCAATTAGCGCAGGCCTTCATTGACGGCACGCAGTGCTCTGTCAACGTTCCTCTATGTGCTCGTGTCGCTCTGATGGTGAGTATTCTCTGTTTGTCCGTGGCTTCTTCTCACTCTGTCCCAGCGCAAGGTCTACCTCAAGGAGTCTGGCCAGAAGTTCTGGGACAAAGTCGACACAAACTTGGCCAACATTCGCAAGCATGCCAATGGCGATAGCAAGAAAATTGCCAAGTAAGTTCTGCCGTTACCCACCTCATTCATCTAGCTAACATACTTTCGAGGGCATTCCGCCACATTCTCTCGGTTGATCAGGATGCGCATGGCTCAAAGGACTACCAGCTCGACGATGAAAAGGTAGATGGATTCCAGCAAGAGGTTGATGATGTGATCAATGCTAATCTTGTGGATGCGGCGACATCGGCGTAGTCTTTTTTTTTGTGGCCCGTTCTTAATATATGCACTTCATTTCATTTGACATTTCGTCGATAACAGTCAAGATTCGGGGCCCAATGAATCCAAAATCCGAAGCAGGTAGTGGATATATATACGGACCAGGGGACTGTCCAGCCAGCACCCAGACGTGCATGACAGCTGGGAGCCAGCCAAACTGGGTACACTCTGGCTCCATTGGCGACGTAGGCTGGTACCCAGCTGCCTCAATGGTGGTCACCAGCTGCTGCGGGCATGTTGTTGTCATGTCGCCTGCAGCTGATGGCCACATGTCGGCCCGATGGCGGTGTAGTTAACAGAGGGTGACTAGGGTTTGGTTTTGATATTTACATTCCGTACTTTCCACAGCCTGACTAGAACGACAATGTCATCGGATCCTCTTTTGATGCTCCCTTTATCCCTTTTTTGAACCACATAACCCTAGGTGAATTTTATTTAATTGAATGCATCACTGTACAAATATTGCTACACATCCCTGAACACAGTGCCCCCCCTCCGACCTGCTCCTACTCCTGCACATGCACCATTACACTTGCATAGACGAGAGACACCTCACCCGTCTCTTCCACCGCAGCGACGCAACTCACTACATTCTTTGCGCCAGTCATTGGTATTTCCGTTGTCCTAACCTGGCGAACACGAATCATCAATCATTGATTGTTGCTGTACTTATTGGCTGAACATCCAACCTTGTTCGCATTTTCTGATATTTACCCATCTGGCTTCGTTTTCGTTCAACCTGCTCCCATGGACTCACTGCCACAGAGATTGCCCCTGATTGACAGCGGATGATGGTGATAAGATACCATTTTTGCTGATAGTGATCAAATGTCTAGGTGATGTATGCCTAGTGCTCTGAAAAATAGTGGAAGGCAGGGCAGCCAGATAAATGAGGAGCCACATGAGAACCGGCGCGCACATGGTTGACTTATTTTATTTTATTTTATTTTCGTATCCTCACGGACTCAAACTTTCATGATTCTTTATTGCAATGTGTACAACACATATTCATAGGCAAAAAAGGCCAGAAAAAACATCCGACTGCCGGGCTGAATTTCCAAGTAACGCGCGTTTGGCATTGACCCCACTGTGCCACCGGATTCTAAGTACATCGCCTGTGGTCGTATCGTCTGCATACGGCACTCGGGGAGGACAGTGAGATCACACCTTCTAAACCGACTCCCACTTTGCGTATGGTGTCGTCCTCCAGTATCCTCACCAATCTAGCAGGCAATACTAGCCATCCAATCAGGCCATGATTTCCCATACGAATAGAAAAAACCCCTAAAAAACACTCACCGAGCAGGTGGTATATGTCCAGCACAACGACGCTCGTGGTCAACGCAATCTGAACCAGCCTGATTTCATTCAAGGTACCCTTCAGCGGCCATTCCATGTCGAATCCCAGCAAGTTCTCGTTTTCTGTTAAGTGCTGAGCTGAGGGGATCAGAATTGCCGAGAAAGTCCGAAGGTAAAAGGTCGGAGTTTGTCACGGAGTTCCGAAGGGTCAGAAGGTCATTCTCGCAAGCACTACAAACAAGAGTGTGCGACTACCTGGCTTGCGACCAAGGAGAGTCAAGTCCAGAGATAAGAACGGGAGGATGAGTAAGGATGCAGGAGGGCCGGAGGAGGCACGGAATATCCGATAGGTTGGAAAGTCCGACTCAGGTTGTGTTGGGAAGGGAGAACGCAATAACATATATAATTATCAAACTGAAGAACAGAGGCTAAACTACTTAGCTTAAATACTAGTAAGCTAATTGTTTAGTGAAGTACAATAAGGTGTGAAAGATTAGTAAGTATAAGTCCGTGGACAATAAGGCATCAAGACAATCCTGTGAAGGATTAGTAAGTATAAGTCCGTGGACAATAAGTCGTCAAGACATCTTGTGAATGATGAGTAAGTATAAGTCCATGGACAATAAGTGGATGTCGGATAAACTCTGAGAGTGAAGTAAGGGAATATGAGTAAGAGGAATCCGCTTGGTAATCCCACATCGCGTAATGTCCCTTGCGATGAATAGAAGTCCCCCTCGGAAATTCCGAAGTAAGTCCGATCGGAGCTCCGAGGAACTCCGAGTTGCACGGATATAACAGCATGGCGTGAAGAGGCACAGGGGGTGTACACAGTGAAGGGTGGTATATGCAGTCGACCAGGGAGTGAAGGGTGGTATATGCAGTCAACCACCAGGACTATGTCGACTGGTGGAGACGGCAGAGGATATATTTGAGCTCGCCAAGAGATGGGAGTTGAGAGCATGGTGTGAAGGAGCAAACGGGGCTATGCATCCAGGAATGGGGGGCCTATTCCTCGACCTCGTGCGTATCACGAGTTAAGTGTCTCAAACGGGGCATTCAGGGTCGCTGATCATCGCCTCAGTTGTAGTTTTCGATACATGTTCAATTTGCGGGCGGGAGAGACAATTTTTTCTTGTCAGGATTTCCATATAAGGCAATTTTTACTGTAGCACTCCTCTGCGGTCTTTCGAGTAATCTGTGTTCCCTCACTCATTTGTACACTTTATTTGCGCTACTGACCCAAATCCTGGAATATTTGGCATTTCAATTTCATGTCTAACTGTCAAATTTCGGGTTTTAGCTCATTTTAGGCAATTGTGTCTCTAGCTCTCCCCTCCTCTCTGTTTTCCATATTCTGCATCGCCCAGCTCATTTGTACCCATTATTCACACTACCGACCCGAACCCTTGAATATTTGGCAGTTGATTTTCATGTCTTCCAATTGCATTTCGGGTTTTTACCAATTTTAGGGACCTTTGTCTCTAGCTCTCACCTGCTCTGCGTTTTCTGTATTCTGCGTTGGCCAGCTTATTAGTACGCATTATTCACACTATCCACCTGAATCATTTAATATTCAGCAGTCGATTTTCATGTCTTCCAATCGCATTTCGGGTTTTTACCTATTTTAGGCAACTTTGTCTCTAGCTCTCCCCTGCTCTCCGTTTTTCGTATTCTGCGTCTCCCAGCTCATTAGTACCCATTATTCACACTACCGACCCGAATCCTGTAATATTCTGCATTCGATTTTCATGTCTTCCAATCGCATTTCGGGTTTTACCTATTTTAGGGAACTTTGTCTATAGCTCTCCCTGGTCTGCATTTCCCGTATTCTGCATATGCCCACTCATTTGTATGCATTATTCACACTACCCACCCGAACCCTGTAATATTCAGCAGTTGATTTTCATGTCTTCCAATTGCATTTCGGGCTTTTGCCTAATTCAGGCAACTTTGTCTCTAGCGCTCCCCTGGTCTCCGTTTCTCGTATTCTGCATATGCCAACTCATTTGTACCCATTATTCACACTACCCACCCGAATCCTTGAATATTCAGCAGTTGATTTTCATGTCTTCCAATCACATTTCGGGCTTTTACCTGTTTTAGACAACTTTGTCTCTAGCACTCCCCTGGTCTCCGTTTCTCGTATTCTGCATACATGTTATATCCATGCTTTCCCGGTCCTTGACTTTCCGGTCCATGTCGGAGCCCCGAACCGGACGGATTATCTTTGGACCCATTGCAGATCATCGGGTTTTTACCCAATGAAGGATTACTGAGTGTTTCCCGTTTATCTGTGATATCCATGCTTTCTCGGTCCATGACTTTCCAGTGATGTCCGGAACCGGAGCGTGGAACTGGACGGAATATCCTCGGACTCATTGCGGATCATCGGGTTTTTACGCAATGAAGGATTACTGAGCGTTTCCCGTTTATCCGTCTTTATAATCCATCTTCTTATTGTCAATTTCTCTGACATCACTTCTCCATCCTCTTTGGGACTCGTATTATTGTTATGTCTGACAGGTCACCTGACTCGCACCTTTTTAGGAATACAATTAGGACTTAGCTATATAAACCCTTAACATATGCCATGTACTTCAGTTTGATAATTGTTATATACCGAGCCGAAGGAAGAACGAGATGAACGAGTCCGGAACCGGCACCAGGGACTGGAGGATCAGAACTTCCGGAAAGTATATGGGAGGATAATGCAAGCACCACAGGACAGTAGGATGTGCATACTACTGTGGCCGGTGAAGGAAAGAGGACCAGAGGAATTAACCGGAGGACGACTCAGTGCAGAGCGTAGAGCAAAGCAACGTTAATTATCAAACTGAAGTACATGGCATATGTTACGGGTTTATATAGCTAAGTCCTAATTGTATTCCTAAAACGGTGCGGGTCAGGTGACCTGTTGGACATAACAATAATACGAGTCCCAAAGAGGATGAAGAAGTGATGTTGGAGAAATGGACAATAAGAAGAAGGATTATAAAGACGGATAAACGGGAAACGCTCAGTAATCCTTCATTGCGTAAAAACCCGGTGATCCATGATGAGTCCAAGAATATTCCGTCCGGTTCCGGGATCCGGTTCCGGACATGACCGGAAAGTCATGGACCTAGAAAGCATGGATATAACAATAATTAACGTTGCTTTGCTCTCCGCTTTGCACTGAGTCGTCCTCCGGTTAATTCCCCGGTCTTCCTTCCTTCACTGGCCTCGGTAGTACGCACATCCTACTGTCCTGTGGTGCTTGCGTTATCTCCCCATATACTTTCCGGAAGTTCCGATCCTCCGGTTCCCGGTTCCAGTTCCGGAGTCTTTCATCTTGTTCTTCCTTCGGCTCAGTATATAACAGTATTATCAAACTCACCTATCCTGGCTGGTGTTATATCCATGCAGCCTCCCTCCGTTGACCGACTTCCTTCCGGCCGTTCCGGCACCTCTGGTCATCCCTAGGCTCCGGTCATTGACCGGAGCCACCCGGTCATCCGGACGAATCGGGTTTTTACGCAATGAAGGATTACTGAGCGTTTCCCGTTTATCCGTCTTCTCGTCTTCTTTCTTATTGTCCTACGACTTCCCATCAGCCCACCTGACTTGTCTTATTGTCAAGAACCACCCTCCTTCCTATTTGGGAATACAATTAGCTACTTAGTATATATATCACTTTAATACGTCTTGTACATCAGATTGATAATTAACGTTGCTTGGCTTTTCTCCTTGCACTGAGTCGCCCTAGCATTCTCTACTCCCCTCCGGTACTCCGACTCCTGTCCCCTCCTCGGATTACCTGCCGGTCAAGGTAGTCACTCACCCTTACCTTCCTGTGGTGTTGTGATTCCTCCGTATACAGCCCCGGACGATCTTCCGGTCCTCCGGTCCTCCGATCCTCCGGTCCTCCGGTCCCTCCGATCCTCCAGTCTCTCCGGTCCGGAGTTCCTTGGCTCGGTATATAACAGCTGGTTATGTCACACCTACCCTCTAATCCTGTGGCACCCAATATCTCTGAGGGTCGTTGCAAATCTCGTCTCTACTCGCAGATTGTTCCTTTGTCTTCACCCTCTGTTATATCTGTGCATCTTGATTCCAGTCACACTCCGGTCACACTCTGGTTTCCGGTAAACCGGAGTATCTCGGAATGATTCGGATCATCTCGGACCATCGGGCCTTTGACGCTACAACACTTTACTAAGTGTTTTCCTGTTTATCCGTACTTCTGTTCTTCTGACTGATTGTCTTGGACTTCTCTTCTCATGGTTGATTACATAACCATCACTTCTTCCGACACCATCTGACTCCGGTCGCATCACTGGTTGAACATTTCAAGTTTTGCACTGAAAATTTTGGTGAAAAATGTTTTGAATTTTACAGTAATTTTTCGCCAAAAAAGTAGGTGAACAACTTGAAACATTTTGGTGACCTTTTTGAACCTTGTGAAAAATTTCTGAAAAAGTGCTGAAAAAGTTTTGAAGTTCAAAAAATTCATGAAGAAGTTACAAGTTTTTCACTTGGTTTTTCACTGAAAAATTGCTGTAAAATTCAAAACATTTTTCACTAGTTTTTTCACCAAAAAACTTGAAATGTTCAACCAGTGTGGACAATAAGTCATCAAGACATCTTGTGAATGATTAGTAAGTATAAGTCCATAACACTGGTTGAGCATTTCAAAATTTTCACCTTCTTTTTCAGTGAAAAATGTTGTTTATTTTTCAGACATTTTTCAGTGAAAAAGAAGGTGAAAATTTTGAAACTTTTTCAGCACTTTCTCAATTCAAGGTGAAAATTTCGAAATAAAATAAGAAAGTGATGAAAATGTTTTGAAATTTTCACCTGCTTTTTCAGTGGAAAATGTGTGAAAAATAAACGACATTTTTCACTGAAAAAGAAGGTGAAAATTTTGAAATGTTCAACCAGTGTAAACAATAAGTCTGGTCGGAGTTGACAAACAGCCGGTGGGCTGGTGAGTAAGATTGAATGAGTAAGTCAGATGAACTCCGGAGGTGGTGGCATGATCGGCAGAGCTGACTAATTGCTGATATCCGGTTGGAGTTGCACATATGTAACATAAACCTAACAATATTGGATGTCCAGAAAATGGCCACAAAATATGTTCATGGTCGAGCAAAATTTGTGTTCTGCATCAGATCCAACAGATTAATTTATGAGAGCTAACAGAAGATCTCAATGGCCTCAGAATTTTAATAGGTGGTATCCAGTCAGTCTCCTACCCAACCACCTGTTACGGGGTTGGTGATTCTCAATAGCAGTATTGGTGGTCGAAATCTTAATAGGAATGCTTGAGTAATGATGTTGACAATTTAGTGATGGATTGATGGGCTATCGCTAAATTGTCATCATCATTACTCAAGCATTCCTACTAAGATTTCGACTGCCAATACTGCTACTGAGAATCACCAACCCCGTAACGTGTGGTTGGGTAGGAGACTGGTATCCAGTGTATGTATGATTGCAGTCAGAACTTCGTGACAAACTTTGGTCCCGATTTGGGAATTGCTACTGTTGCCTCAGTTTTGTATGAGACATTGAGGTGTTGCGTAAATAGCACCACAAGAAGCCCCTTTATAGATCCCCTGGAGCAAAAGTCCCAAAAGTTAAATAAAAAAGATTACCACGAGAGATTTTGTGTTTTCAGTCCGGCCTGACCATAGCCGGTGGCTGTGCTCCGCCATCAATTTTGCCCGTCGCCCCGTCCTCGCCCTCTGCAGCATGCCTCTCTCCCAAGCTGCGTCCCACCAGCACAGGGGTGCTGGTGGGATGTTTACCCCTGCTCAGACCCTCCCCAAGACCATTGTAACCGAATCAACTGACGGTGGTGACACTCTGTGGGAGACTGATACAGAATCGGAGATAGAGGAAGACACCGACTATCTAGAGGCCTGGGAAGCGCAGCCCAAGCCGCGGACGTATGACGAGCGACGGGAGAAGCATGAGAAAGCAGCCGCCAAGCACCATGCTGCCGAGATGCAAAGTGCCGAGAATCGGGAAGGCAGGGCACTGAATAATAATGCAGGCACATTTCCTTGCTGTAGAATTTGAGAATTGAGTTAATCTTAATGTGTAGGATCTCACAGAGGACCCTACGGTGTCGGTGGCTTGTCGACGCGATCGGTTCAAGCCAAAAAGAAAAAACTTCGAGATGAATTCAAAGTCGGCACTCTTCACATCTCCGAAGCCGAGCTGAAGCGTCAGTTGGCTGCAATCGATGCGCAGGAAGCTCCCTCTGCCGCTACCTCTGCTCCCAAACCTGCTTTTGCTGCTGCTGCTTCTGGTCAGTGCACCATTGCAGGCATGTTTGCACGGCAGAAACGAGCCCGTGCGCCCTCTCTTGACGACGAAATTGAAGAGATTCCATCCTTCCCTAGTTCTTCATCCAAGTGACTCCGAACGGAGCTGCCAGATCCTCTTATAGAAGAACCAGAGTCCTCATCCGACGAGCTAGCTGCCGACGAAGAGGAAGAACCCGTCCCCGAGCAGCTTGAGGAACAGGCACATGAAGAGCACGGTAACGAGGTGGTAGACTCTATAGTCTTAACCGACAATATTGCGGAATGGGTGGACACGATTCTTGACGACGCAGCTCCACTGGACCTGAAAGAACTTTCGTCTCTGGCTACTGCTTCGCTTAAGACAGCGCAGAAGGCAAAGGATTATCGCAGTGAGGTTCTCTTCGCTTCTCTGGCCGACTTTTATTGCTGGATGCCCCGCATGGGACATCTCAGGGCGGCGCTTCGTGTATCTAGATACCATGGCCATGGTGCTACCTTCCAGCGTGTTGTTGCAGCCCAGGCCCGTTTCTTCGAGGCAAACGGTGCTTTGAAACCCAGCCACCAGGGCCGGCGTGAGAAATCGAATGGCCTTCTCGATGATGAAGGGTTTTACATGGGGGTTCAAAGATGGTTGAGAACACTTGAGGTTGGCACCGTAATTAAATTTCGCTTCGTTCTCTGTCTGTGTCCGAATTACTGACAATTAATTGCAGGTCAATCCGAAACTATTGCAGCGTGATATCAACGAGACTTTGCTTCCCTCTCTCGCACTCAAAAAGAAGACTGTGTCTATCCGCCACTGTCAGCGATGGCTTTGGAGGCTCGGATATCGCCGCAAGCACCACCAAAAAGGTGTTTACTGGGACGGGCATGAACGTAAGGATGTCAAGCGGCGCCGCAAGGAATACCTTGCGGAGCTGCATGCATTTGAACAATTCCGAGCGGCATATGCTGAGCCAGATATGGCAGAGATTCTCCCCGAGCTTGCTGACGATGAGAGTGAGCATGTTGTCCTCGTGCATGACGAGGCCAGTTTTCATTCAAACGACTATCAAAATACTCAATACTGGTTGAAGCCCGGAGAGCAGGTCCTCAAAAAGAAAGGCCGTGGTCGTTTGATTATGGTGTCTGCAATTTTGTGCCAACGCTATGGTCTTCTTGCTCTCACCGAAAAGATGATAGCAGAGAACGAGAAACTGGCTGCCGAATTACGTTTAGAAATCATGGACTCCCCCAAGATAATATATCCTGACGGTAAAGCGGGTGGCGATGCCTACTGGAACATGGAGCAGATGATTGCACAGGTTCGTTCCTTATTTCACTGCTGCTAAGTTGACTCAGACTCCACCAGATCATCATAGCTATTCTCATCGCACGCTGCATGTTTCCGAAGGCTATTATTCACTGGGTGTTCGATAACTCCTCCGCACATGGGAGCCTTGCAAAAGATGCTCTCACCGCAACCAAAATGAATGTTGGCCCTGGCGGTAATGTTCCGGCGATGCACGACACCATCATTCCATCCGACAACCCACACGGCCATGGTGGTGAGCCCCAGAAAATGACCTTCGACGCTAACCTTCCAGATGATCACCCACACAAGAAATTCGAGGGTCTTCCGAAGGGTATGAAAATTATTCTTGCCGAGCGGGGCTATACGAAGGACACCAATGGTAAGACATTGATTGGTGACTGCAAAGGATGCAAACTCGCGAAGGCTCACAAGCCTCATCTCGAGGGTCCCTCGGCCAATGAAGAACGTGAAATGTACGGCGATGCTGGCAATGACATGGAGGAAGAAGACGAAGAGCGCCCCGTCGATTGTTGCTTGCGGCACTTACTCTCCCTTCAATCAGATTTCGCTCATCAAAAATCGCAGCTCCAGCTGGTGCGTTTCACCTCTTCCGTGACTCAGGATTTACTTATCTATTCGAAACCTAGATTATCAAGGCTGAACCAGGGATGGTGTGCCATTTCTTGCCCAAGTTCCACCCTGAGATGAATCCTATTGAATATTTCTGGGCTTGGGTCAAGCGATGGTTCCGGGAGCGTTCCAATGGAACCTGGCAAAAAGCCAAGGACCTCGTCGATGAGGGGCTTTGCCTCTGTCCCCTTCCAACCATCCGCCGCTTTTATCGACGTGCAGATCGCTACGCAAGTGTTTATCGACTGGGCGCGACCGGACCAATTGCCGAGTTTGCCGTCAAGAAATTCCGCTCACACCGTGGAGTGCGTGCAACAGAACTGGCTGAGTCAACAGCAGAATGGAAGGCCAAGGCAGAGGCAATATCTCGAGGGGTAGTCCCACTGGTCCGGGCCAAAGGAAAGGGCAAGGGCGAGCAGACGGCTCAATAGGTACACTTAATTCGAAAAAATTTGCTCCAGATTTTGCGTTTTTTTTCCCACGCTCTATAGCCCCCATTTTTTTTGAAACGAAAATTTTACCTACAAACTATACCTACTTTCCTGCCTAATATCGAGTCTCGAAGTGTCCGGGTCAAAATTGCAGCTTGTCATGAAGTTCTGACTGCAATCATATAGACATTGGACCAAAAAATGTAAGGGATACCATCAGAACTAGGGTAATGCGAGCCGTATGTGTCATGGACCCATAGTATACTGTACATGGTTCTCAAAGGGAGTGTACGAGCGGTGACCAAGTTCGATCCCAAGATTCTAGGATGGACATTACCAATGCCATGATGACTTGGATTAGGCCTCTTCGAGGCGGTAGCTGAACCTTTAGGAATTTATAGCATTATCTCTATCATGTTTATAGACACCAGGGGCACTTAGATAAAAGGCGCTCAGGCTTGATAGAGCATTCAGATGAATTTAAAGCCGAGAGCTGATCACGAGATCATTCGGAATCAGTGGCTCTTCAATTATTCAGTGCCCGAAATAAAAAGATAATTTGACTACACAGTCGGTCGCCCGCAGTGACCTCTAGAAAAAAACATCCTGACACATATTTTTCCAGCTTACATCGAGACCGACCTTAAAATCTGCCATAAGTGGAAGCCCCCACTTTCGTATCTGCAAAACCAACAATTTTAAACTCTGCTAAACTCTGACAACTATGCTACCATGATCAAACAAACAAACCCCCTCATGCGATTGAGATTACCAATAGTTAGTTGATTCAATAGGGTCTATATATCAATAGATAGGTCAACTATGGAAGTATCATAGAGTAGAGTAGAGCAGTAGAGTTAGAGCTTTTGGATGCACGTTGATGCAGAAGATTAAAGTGGTAAATTAAATGTGCGAGTCAGGCAACTATGTTAGCTGAGAGATCATGTATAGTATAGACCTGGATCCACAATAAGTCAAGTCAACAATAAATAGAGACCAGCTGGGAGTAAGCTTACATGAACAATGCCGTTGCTGTCGTCAGAATAGTCCAATCGAACGAGATCACAGACCACTACAGACATCATGTAGGCTAGAAAGATCAGTCTCCTACCCAGCCTCACGTTATGGGGTTGGGGCAAGACAGAGTAGTGGCAATATCAAGAGATTTTCTGTAGTAGCTTTTAGTAATACAAAAACACAAATACATGATTGCCGACATATAGCTTCCGAACTTCAACTACTGCCTCCACGGTGGCTGGCATTTAACAAGCGTAAACAACATAGCCACCCCCCTTGGCCCGATTTCTGTGAAGCTTCGAGGGGCTGTGGTGCCTCCTGAAAAATTTGCAGCTGAGACCCAGGACACCTCAGAAGACATTCTGGGTCAACCCCCACATTTTTCAGAGCGATAGCCATCGGGAACGAATATTCTCGCGGATTGTGGCTATGCTGTTTACACTTGTTAAATGCCAGCCGAGGTTGGGGTCTTCGGCTATCAGGGATTTGTCGTTTTGTATGACTACTACTGCTGCGAAACAGAGAATTCACTTTAAAGTCATTACTTTGTCTTCCCCGACCCCGTAACGTGCGGCTGGGTAGGAGACTGTAGAAAGATGTATTGTTAATACATTAGTCGGCCGAACTGTCACAGTTCGGCCCGAACACAAACCACAAATGACACATCAAAAAGAGGATTTGGACGTAACAACTTGTGCACCGAACAAAAACACCAGGGAGATATTGGCATTCGGTAAAGAGCCAGCAACTACCTTTTAACAAGGAAAAATATATACTTCTTGAATGATTTTGCATTAATTTTGTCCGATGACTAATTCTATGTGACGAATTCTTGTTTGTCTTTGTAGCAAAATGGCCCAAAATACGTTGATGTAACGGGGAATCGGAGGAAGATAAATTGGAGCCCCCCGATAGAGCATTCGGATACGAGGACACACTGGCAGCGCAGCCACAGAGAGCAGCATTTCAAGAGGTTTGGAACGAGAAATTATGGAGATAGTGAGAGAAGTTTGCACATGTTCGGCGATCCAGACGCTGATCAAGTTTTCGACAAGCACCCAAAGGAGGTCCTGATCCTGCCTTTCCTGGCCCAACGTTCCAAGTTTTGGGAGGCCCATGAGAAGCAGCAGACAAGACCTGTTTCGTGAGATGAGAGCGAGAAGAAAGGGACAAAGACTTCTTCTCCAAACACAGGCAAATCGCTACATCGATTGCTTCACGACCGTTTACGACATTTCCTTTGCCGGAGCCTCGACGCTATGTCGAACCTCGACGTACGTGCTCCCGTCTTGTTCTCCTCGAGATTCCGCTTCAACTTCGTCTAGCGCGCCATTGAGATTGTGCAAAAGGCTATCGAGGAAGATGTGAAGCAGAACTACGCAGAGGCTTACAAGCAATACCAGAACTCGCTCGACTATTTCATGCTCGCGATGAAGTGTGGGTGTTTATTCTATTGCGTGGCTATGGCTCAACTATCTTGCAGACGAGAAAAACGAAAAATCGCGTTCTTTAATTCGGGCCAAAATAAATGAGTATCTGGCACGGGCAGAAACCCTCAAGGAGCATTTGGTCAACGGAGAAAAGAACAAGAAGGCCGCGGTTGCCAATGGCGCGGGCGGTGGGACAAAGAAGTGTGTGCTTAGATTGAGCCTCTGTCATTTTGCTCACCGCCCTTCAGAGACGAGTCCGCTGACCCCGAACTGGACAAGCTACGGGGTGCTCTAACTCAGGCTATTGTATCTGAGAAGCCCAACGTCAAATGGGACGATGTTGCGGGCCTGGAAGGTGCCAAGGCCTCTCTGAAAGAGGCCGTTATCTTGCCAATAAAATTCCCTCATCTTTTCACTGGCAAGCGCACGCCCTGGAAGGGGATTCTACTCTACGGCCCACCGGGAACTGGAAAGAGTTACCTGGCAAAGGCCGTTGCCACGGAGGCAAAGAGCACGTTCTTCAGTGTCAGCTCTAGTGACCTTGTGAGCAAGTGGCAGGGAGACTCGGAGCGGTGAGCAGGTCCTCTTTCTGACCCACCGTGCATGACTCACATCTTTCAGACTCGTTAAGCAGCTATTTGAGCTCGCGCGCGAGTCTAAACCCTCAATTATCTTTATCGACGAGATCGATTCGCTGGCAGGGTCGCGGAGCGAGGCCGAATCTGAGGGGTCGCGACGAATCAAGACGGAGTTCCTTGTGCAGATGAACGGTGTCGGGCACGATGACACGGGCGTGCTCGTCCTTGGCGCGACGAACATCCCCTGGCAGCTCGACAACGCGATCAAGCGACGGTTCGAGAAGCGCATATACATCCCGCTGCCAGGCCCGAGGCGCGGCGGCACATGTTCGAGCTGCACGTCGGGGAGACGCCGTGCGAGATGGCACCGAAGGACTACCGCACGCTGGCCGACCAGACGGAGGGCTTCTCGGGCTCGGATATATCGGTCGTGGTGCGCGACGCGCTGATGCAGCCCGTGCGCAAGGTGCTGTCGGCGACGCACTTCAAGCGCGTGGGGCAGAAGTGGACGCCGTGCTCGCCCGGTGACCCAGACGCGGTGGAGAAGAGCTGGACGGACGTCGACTCGGACGAGTTGCTCGAGCCGCCGTTGAAGGTTGCGGATTTCTTGAAGAGCTTGTCGACGACGCGGCCTACTGTGACGGAGTCCGATATAAAACGACATGAGGACTGGACGAAGGAGAGCGGTGTGTGTCTTTCTTTCTATTGTTCACCTCATTTTCTTACATGCGTGGCTTTCTAGGTAATGACGGGCATGACGGCGACGGACAGACTGGGCTTCTCCTACTTATATTGTGCATCTACGTTGTATTACGGTATACCAATGGCTTTTGCTAGATAACACACGGGCGTTCTGCCATCGCCCGCCTTTCTCAAAACAGAGAATTCAAGACACGCCTCAGTGCCTAGTTGGGCGCACGGTCTACTGCACCGGCACAAAGCATCCCGCCTTATACATCTCCCTATGGCCTCCGACTCGGAACAACGCCGCTGCCAGCCTCGGTACAAATATTACAAGGGCAGCAGATCTCGGTGTCGCAACTCCAGATCCACTTGACGCCGCGGCCGCGATTTTGTCGAGGGAGATCTCGCCACATCTACCCCACCGACCATGCATGATGCCCATGCTCTGCCAAGTCACTCCGTCGCCCTGGACACCTGTTCCGTCGAGTAGTGCCACACAGAGACAATTGTCTTTGTCCCAATCCGATAAGAGCCAACTAGGGGAATTAACGTTACTCCCACTCACTTGCTAAATCTTCCCTTAGCACTTCTGACCGATAGGGAGAGTTTCAGTGCCTGACACGGCGCAGAATACAATTTTGCAAAGTGGTTAATTGATAGACTAGGGGATACATAACGCGATAGCACCGGGAACGGGGGTGGGGTGGAGCGAGGTGGAGTAGGTGTCCGAAAATAATTACACGAAGGAATGAGTACAGGCGGGATTAGGTGGAAGGGAGTAAAGTAGGGGCGTCATCGGTGGGCATCCGGACCACGGGCATACACATATACGTAGCAGGCGTGAGGAACATGATCTCGTCTCGATCTCCTAGCAAGCGAGAAACTTGAAGCAGAACGAGGGAAAGTGGAATTCGAATCGATCGAATAGCATGAGGCGTCGTGAGGTGTGGGGCACAATTAGGCGCGGTTTTTTTTGGGCGCGGTGGCGTAATTAGGGTGCGTAGGGTCGGATGGTTGATCAGAAGAGCTTGCGCGGGGCGCGGCGGGAGCCGGTCACCCAGGACTTGCGCTCGTACTAGCGAGCCGTGGGTGAGCATTCCGCAGAGAGGAGGATGGATGGGAATAGGTTACCTTGGGCCGCTTCTCGACGACGTCTTCGTCCTCGCTCTTGCGCTTGGCGGATAGCGTCACGCCAGGGTCGGTGTCGGCCTGCAGAGGGCGTCGTCAAAATTTATGGCGCCAAACCAGGAAAAACAGGGGGTACTCACGGGCGTCGAGGGGCCGCGGGAACTCGCGTTGGAGCTGGAGCCGGAGGGGACGCTGACGACGCGGGCATGCGGGACGACGACGGCGACACAGACGAGCCGGTCGACGACGACGACAGCGCGGATGAGCCGTAGTCCACCGCCGTGAATTCGGGGTAGCCGAGCTCCCACGCCGCGTCGTCCTCGTCGAACGGCACGTCGGGCACGACGGGCGCTCCGGCGCGCGGCGCGGCGCGAGTGTGAAGATCGGGTCGTTTGGCGCGAGCGTGAAGATGGGGTCGCTCGCGTCACCGAGAAGCGCGAGGTGGGCCCGAGCCAGGGACGTGCTGCCCGCGCAGGACGGTCGGCGCCGCGGCGGCCGCAGCGGGGCCAGTGGAGAGCGAGACGGCGCTGAACGGCCCGGAGTAGAGCTGTGCGGGACGTCCGCGGCGGGCGCGGCGCGCGGACGACGAGGGTGAGCGCGGGGCGGGCGCGCGGCGCGCTGGACGGAGCAGGGCTAGGCGCGGTGTCGAGAATCGGGAGCGGGATCACGGAGACCTGACGCTCTGGGCAGTTGACCGCCTTCTTGATGTCGAGGGCGAGCCCGAGCTTCTGTGCGCGTGCGCGTGCGTGGTGCGTCGGCGCGAGGACGCGCGCACGGATGCGGCGACGCGGGCATAGCGCGCGTTGGCAGCGCGCAGGATGGACGAAAGGCGCACGAGGCGGTGCGCCGGGAGGGGAGCGGGGGTGTTGCTGGACGAGGAGGAGGACATCGCGAGCTGAGACTAGGGGTAGGGGAGTGGCTCTGGTGGGGGTTGGAGAAAGATGAGATGTGTGGCGAGTGGCGCAGACACGTGTGGAACTCTGCGGGTGGGGTGGATGCCCAAATAGGATGACAATGGATGGGGAATTAGTCGTAAATGCTTCGGGCTGCTCGCAAACCGAAAGACAGAGAACAGAGATGACTGGGATTTTTGGCGGGCCATGGCGCCACTTATAGCACGCTGGTAACACTTGGACCCACAAACCGCATGTCAGAGAACAAAAACGCGGGCCAGATTGGGACGTCCTATTGTTTGGCGCCTCGGGAGGCGCCGACGCCCCAGAAGAGAACAAGGGAGGGCGCTTAATGGCGGGATCAGAAGGCAAGAGATTCGAAAGAGACTCTCCGTCCTTGTACTTTCGGTAATTGTATTCCGTCACACACGTCACGTCACGGAGGGTATATATAATATATATATATATATATATATATATCGTCGGTGGACGGAAAAAGATTCGGTCAGATTCAAGCGACAATTGTCATGGCTAGCGCGCACAAAATAGGTCAGATTCTGTTCTCTGGGCGAGGAACGAACACTGACCGTCGTAGGGTCTTTGTTGTTCTGTCCCCGCTGCGGCACGCTTCTCGACCTGCCCAAGGATGGCGAGGTCAGCGTCACATGCGAGCAGTGTGCCCACGTCGAACCGGCTAGCTGTAGTCCATATGTTTTCGTCGAAGGGCCGGTGACAGATTCCCGATGCCGTGCAGCGTACGAGAACACAGAAATTACAACGCGGTCGGACCCAGACGCGTTCCCGTCCGCATTGCGCCAGAAACGCAAGACACAGACGAAGCTGCACGATCAGGGAGATCAAGGCACCCTCGTGAGGCGCTGGCGCTGCCTGGCGCTTGTGCTTTGTGCTGATTGTGTCTCGCTGCACAGGTCTCGGAAAAATGCCCCGCGTGCGGAGCGCTGGAAGCGTACTCGAAAGAGATCAGGTGGTTGGTGCCGCTACATAACCCGGGCTGCGCGTTTATTGCGATTGATAGCTGCGGAGCGCGGACGAGGGGTCTACGATCTTTACACCGTACGCGATTTATGCATGCATCTCTTACAGGACTGACTGCGGCTTTTTTCTACCGGTAGTGTGTAGCATGCAAGCACGGCTGGCGCGTCAACAACTGAGATCCCTCATACGTACACTCCGGCGCTGCAGAACAGGGCGACGACGCCGAAGCCACCGAGGAGGCTCGCGAGGGTGGCGACGGCGGTCTCGCGGATGGGATGGTGTCTTTTGGTAGCCTGGACGGGTGTAAATTAGCTGCACCAACGAATAAAAGCAAACAGGACATACGTGGACGCGTAGAAAGCGAGCGTGAATGTGAGAAAGAGGAGAATGAAGGCGAGGTAGGGCAGGAGGCCGACGGGAACGAGGGGCTCGAACGCGGGGCTGCGGTGTAAAGGGACTGCGGAGATGTGAGTGAAGGGAAGACGGCTGGGGAGGAGAGACGCACCTGGAGGGACGTGTAGTCCATGACGAGGCGTGGTGCTGACGTATACAAGCCAAACACGCCGCCACAGGCCATATCTCGCTCCAGCCCAGCTCTCTTTCTCCCGCCTTCATCCACCCACTACCACCCCCCAACCCACCCACCCAGCAACCCCATTCCACAGTGAGTGTCTTTTCTCCTCTTTTCTTGCCTTTTCTCCACTGTGCCGTACGCTGATAGGCCCGTTGCTACCCAGATGTCGGCCGCGCAAAAAGTCCAGCAGCACCCCATGTACATACAAGCGCAAGGAAAAGCTGCGTACTACCACAGCCAGCTCGACAAGGAAGCAAGTGGCGTCGTCTTTTGGACCATATCTTTCAGTATTGACGCACACAACCCCGCAGCTGACTAAATACCCCGTGCTCAACACGCTCGAGCAGCGCACCGGTGTGGCCAAGACGTACGCCGTTATGGGCGGCTGCGCACTCCTCGTCGTGCTGCACCTCATCAACCCGCTCGCCGCGTTCATGTCCAACCTCGTCGGCTGGGCGCTCCCTGCGTACCTCTCCTTCAAGGCGATCGAGTCACCCTCGCCCCAGGACGACATCCAGTGGCTTACCTACTGGGTCGTCTTTGGCTTCTTCAACTTCCTCGAGAGCTTCGCCCTCCGCATTGTCCTCTACTACCTCCCCTGGTATTCGCCTTCAAGACCATCTTCATCCTCTGGCTCCAGCTGCCCGCTTTCCGCGTGAGTGTCTTTTCCCAATTTCCTTCCCCTAGTGCTCCCGCGCGCATGTACGCACGCACGGCGAGCTCGTGTGCGACTCGTGTTTTCGGTCCCCCATGTTTTGATGATCGCTCGCTACATCCTGCCTGCAGGGCGCACAAACGACGTACCTCACGGTGCTCAAGCCCGTCCTCGCCAACGCCTCCTCCCGCGCCGCGACCGTCACGTCTTCGACGACTGACGCCACCAACCACGAGTAAACGGCACCCCGCTCGCGTGCGAGCGTCGTCATTTTTTTTGTCTTTGAATTAGCATCTCAATTCCGGCGCCGTCTAGAACAATCCGCCCTTCTCTTGCTACTCCTACGTACATGGCCTTTTTTTTCTTATTTGTGTTGTCTCTTGCTCCCCTCCTTCATTTCCCCCTTACGACACGAACCACGTAGACTACGTAGCACTAGCCTGCTACGACGCCTGCATGTACACGTAACGCGTAACGCCCCGCTGTCCTGCATGATGACGATCACTTACTCACCATTGACGACGAGTTGAAGGATAAAGATCTTATTGCTGAACCTTTAGGTTTGGCTCAGTGTTCGTCCTAAAGCCCTTAAAACTGGTTTTCAGGAGCTTGAAGGTCTGTGAAGGTTTAAGCCCTTAAATTAAGGGCAAATGAAGGCCTTAAAAGTATTTTCCCACGCCTTTTTGGGTGATTGCACTTTATATTCTCGTCACAACCTGAATGCATTTTGAGCATGGTACTTATCATCAGAGTCAATCTCTATGGCCCTGTCAAATGGAATGTTGTCCTCCTCTTTCTCTGCCAAAGCCTGCATGAGTAATTCCTCCTCCATCACCTTCTTTGAATCTCTCCGAGTGCATGGTTTTTCCGCTTCGCCAAACAGCACGGCAAGCATAATCAGTCACACACAAGGGGGTCTTTGTCATTGTTGGTCGTGGCCACCGGCAATCCGTTGGGAAAATCGTGCGCTTACATAAGCGTGATCCGGCCTTTCCGATGGCAAACTCCCTCTTAGATATGAGTTGTAAATGGCCGGCAAGCGGCGGGGCACAAACAGAAAATCATATTACACTGGGTAGTAGACTTGGACAGGCAAGGTACAGGGACTAGAAGGGACTAGACGAAATGGAGAATGCAAGTGCTGCTGGTGCTGTTGCCACTATTGACCACTTCCGCTTTCACCGTTCTTCGACGCTGCGTCGTCTTGTTCATTGGAGTCCTTGTTGGAGCGTTTGGGGGCACTACCTTCGGGTTCTTTGCTTCCTTTGCGCTTTTCGATTCCTGTAATTGCATGTAAGTGGACGCTACAGTAGACATGAAAGATTTACTCGGGGGAACCGGGAGGTTTGAAGGACCGGCAGTAGAGACTGGGGGTGTGAAGTGATTGACGGCCTGCTGTTCCTGAGCGTGAACCTGAGCGGGAGACATCACTCCTGGACGATAGGGTTTGGACGGTGCTGACTTGAAGGGGCTCGGCGGCTGAACTCGTTTGGGGCGCAGAATGAGAACCTGCATTATTTCACCTGTGAGGAGAGGAAATGCGGAGTGAGATATATATACATAGAAGGGAGGGAAAAAGCAGTCGTTACCAACGAAAGAGTCATCTCCGCCAATGGAATAGTGGATAACGCCGAAGGAGCACTCGATGATGGCACCCTTAAGTTTGTTGGGAATGTCAACGGCGTCGATGAGCGAATGGTCGGTGTCGAAAACATTAAAGGCACAGATGGAATGGGAGTTGGTAATGCTAGCAAGCTCATCGCGAGCTTCGGTACGTACAGGCCAGGTCTCTATGTTCGTGGTTTGTTCTGTTATATAGTTAGTAGATATTAGAGACATTCAGGCGGAGAAGTACCAGCGTCGGGATCCTGTTGAAACATTGATAAGACAAGATACGATGACGAGAAGAGGCGAACATTACCTTTGGCTTGAATACAGGAAATGCAAAATGGAAGGCATCTTCGGATCCATCTTTGACAACAAGCCACTTGTTATTACCAGTTTTGGAGATCGACGACTGATATTTTTGGACTGCTGCAATGGAGACGGGAAAGTCGGGGGCCAGGGTGGGATCGTTTACTGAGAGAAGAAGATGAAACTGCATCGGAAGCCGAAAGTATGGATGCGAGTACCTGGCTTGTTAATCATGAACACATATTTTGCTTGTTTCAAAGGCTTCGCATATTTGGCGTCCCGATTGACATTCCTTGAGAGCATCATATATGTGAGATTTTCCGGTACCTCCGGGACCGCCGATAATGAGTCGGAAAGGTTTGTGGTCTGCATGTGGTACCAGCTGCTGCATGCGGTCGTCAACTTTCAACAAGAATGCTAAACGTTGCTTTTTGTTTAAGGTGAACCTGATGATGACTGCGATCACAATTTTCTTCCATTCCCTAAGTTGCTCCCAAATAGTATCATCTCTGTTGTGTAAACGTAAGATGCGCAACCGGGCTAGTTCTAGCTCTGCAGCAAAGGTAGATAGATGGGGAAGAGCTGGAGGGTCATTCGGGTGCTCTTTGGGAGGATTATTCGAATTTGGGTGTTGATCTGAAAAAAAAAATAGGACTGTAACGCAGACACATGAAATAAAAGCTACCTTTGCGTGGAGTCCGATTACTAACTGCTAAGGCCTTTTCTTCTGCTATCAGAAGAGCGGCGGCATGAGCTTTAATGTGTGCGGAGGCATCGTGTGATGGAACAGCGTGACCTGCCATTAGGTCGTGCATATTGTCCGGTGGAGCCGAGACCTTGTAGAAATTTGCTGCTCCAGCTAATGCAATAGCTGTTTCCGTTGCTAGCCTGGTGCGTTTCCCACCCTCTTCAAAGAAGTCGTCAAAGTCAGTTGTGGCAGTGGTGTATTCAGGTCCAACGGCTTGGTCGAGTTGGCCCAGTTGCCAATCAAGGTCGTGAACAAGTTCATGTACTTCATCGAGTTGAGCCGAAACATTATTCAAGACGTTGAAATTGGCCATGCGCGCTTTATATTCTGCTGTAAAATCGTCGGCAGCCAATCGACACTCCCACTGCTCCTGCATGTGGGAGATGATTTTGAGCTTGCTTTGTGAAAGGGATGCTAGGAGTTCTTCGAGTGCCGTTTTCCAAGAAGTGCTCTCGGTCTTCAGAGGGCACGACGCAGACCTTTTCCAAGGAAGAAACAGAGCAAGCATCACCACTGAATATCTTTCAGCGTGTTCTTCGAGGTCAGAACGTGGAATGGGTGTTCCAGACAGAACAGGAATGTGAATGATTTTCCGTTTACGTAGCAAATGAGTTGAGATTTGAGGGTGACCGGATTCAAAACGGAAATCTATCAAGGATGTTGGTGCTAGAAGCCTGTAAGTAGCTGAATGCGAACAAGGAGGTTTAGCATGAACATTCTACATCTTCAGTGTCCGAGTCGTCTGAGTCGTTCGAGTCATACACGTGTTTCCCTTTGGGTATTACAATCTTTTCATACTGGCTGAATTGGTCCCACATGCATATATCGTCTAGCTTGGCAGGTCGGAAAAGGACATCATATACAAGCGAGTTGAGTGAAGGTACTGAATGCTCGTTGAGGATGATCAAGGATTCAGCGAGATCAATAATTTCACTCTGCTCTTGGAGTTCAGACAAGTCGAGATCGTCACTGAAAATATGAGGAAGTGCATACAAAGCAGGTTAAAAACTTACTCTAGGGGCTCGTTCCGATCATCATTGCCATCGATGGTGAGATCAGTACTGGCGTGAATATAAGAACATTATTAGCTGATAATGATGAACCGCAAACCTCTCAGGTGCATTTTCTGGTTTCAGCTTGCAGTATGGAGGGAAGATATCCGGAGCAGCCCAGGTGAGCAGCTTGGACCAGTGAAATACCGCAAAACAGGCATCAGTAACATGATTGGAGATGCCTAAAAGAGCGCAGGCAACTTGTTGACCTGACAACTCGCGGCGTCCATTAATTTGGTTCAGAGTCTTTAAAAGTAACTGCTGACAGCGTTCATCATCGAGTGATTGGGGAGGGTCATCTAGGTTGTATTTCCGTAGGGATTTCATGGCAGCAGCAAGTGCGCTCATGATCAAGGCAGAGTCAAGAGAGGATTTGGCGGAATAATTGCACATGTAGATCGCAAGAGCCATTCCGAGTGGACCGGAGCCAACAAATTTGGCATCCGTATTGCACTGAAACGACCCACTGATTGTCAGATTGTAACCCACAACATTTTCATTTAGACGTTTCAGAGAGATCTTCCCATTCTCATCCATGGACGATACAGGGACTAGGGTGATCGGATAGTTGAACCGACACAGGCGATCACAATCCTGTGGTTCGAGAGATGCCATGGAAAAAGGAGTCTTTTTGTAGCATGTGTCATTGTGGTCATGAACGTTGCCAGATGCATCGAGGACCTCGCGCAAGAATTGAGGCCATTCAGCATGGAAACTAGCTTGATCCGGATGGGGAGGGCGACCCATGAGACATTTCTTTCGCAGTGATTTCGGCAGAAACAGGAGAGAGTGGGTGTCAGAAGGAAGGTCGTGTTTAATGATGCTCTCCAACCAATTGAGAAGCTCTTGTTTGAAAAGATCGCTTGCAATCACCCGTTCATGAATAAGTTTTGGCGAAAGAGCACCTATAGAGACAGTGAACATTAAGACTATATGCAGTCGCTGAAAGTAGATGTTATTGTACCTTCAAGCCAGACGAGAATATGAAGGTGAAACGAACCATGATTTTGGGCCTCAAAGACCCCGTAGTAGTGTTTAACTCGCCCGAATACACCGTGTTTGCACGCTCGCCCAAAGCCCAAAAAAGTATCGGTGAACTGATCAACCATCAGTTTGAAGAACTCTGCGCCTGCAATGGGGTTCGAGGCAAGCAGTCGAGCTCGTTCGAACGACGTGAATCGGGAGTCGGAGGTTCCAAACATGGTATCTATATCAATATTGCTGCCAGCAGTGAATGAGGACAGAGGATTGTAGGTGTCGGCTGTATTTAGAGTGAAAAAAATGGATACGGTCCCAGTCGAACGACTGATTGCGTAAATTTCTTCTCTCATAGCAAGAACTTCGGAAGTTGAGCCTTCGATGTGGTCGCTGACGTAGTCTACATAGCGCAAGAGATCGAAAATTGCAGATTCGGCAGCGGATTCAGGAACATATCTGGAGTAGTCTTTCCGAGCCTTCTTCGCCGCCATTGCTGTTGTGAGGCTAGCTAGACTTTCATCGTCAATCTTAGCCATTGCTGACATGGCATTCAGCCACCAGGCCCAACGAACAGCCAGTCGAGATTGGAAAGAGGATTTACGTATCATCATGATATTATGCATGGCGAAAGGAAAGGAAATGTGAGTTTGAAAGCGACGGTCATCGAGTTGCAAATAGTGTCGGACATGTGACTTTAGCATGATGGGTTTGAGGCCTAAATCCTTGCGAAGACGGACAGGATCATCGAACATCCCTACACCATAGGGGAAAAGAGTCGACCAAAGCATGCCATAAACATCGGGGTTGTGACGAGTAGACAGTGTTTCAGTAGAAGTCGGAGACTTGACGAAATCGCCACCTGCTTTAAGCTGATGAAGGGCTTCAATTTTCCGAGAATTCAGTGAATTTTCCGTGTTTTCGACGTCAAAAGTGCCTGGAAGTAGGTAAGTAAAGAGCAGGTGCTGTACAACAACCAGGCTTGCCAGAAAGTGAGAGTGGAATCTGAGCTTCTTGGTCTGCGTTTTCCGCGAAGATAGCCTCCATGGTATCAATACCATGGCCGGTGTATGTCGCATTCTGTCTGCGGATAGTATCGTTCGGAGATTGGAATTGCACAGGAAATGGGACACAGCCATCTTCATCGGCTGGATATTCCGCTAGAGCGACGAGATCTATGATAATGTCGGAATAAAGGCGGTTATTGGCCTTCAACCAGCTAAGGGCTTGCAAGATTCGCCCTCGGCGGACGAGAAAAGGTGTTCGTTTGAACATTTCTGCAGTAGCTTCATGTTCATCAGTCACAAATATAACCACGATTTCATCATAGAGGGCAGACATTGGACGAGGGAGAACTGTGGCAATGGTGGAGATATCATGGGGGTGAATGCATACATTTCCAGACGCGGATCTCTGATGAAGGATGGGAGGGCCGAATCCGGAGTTGATTTTAGCCCAACACTTCGTTGTGTGAGCACGAGCGATGACCAGTTCTTCTGCATAAGTGAGTCCATATAGGGCTGCCAGAATTTCGCCAATCCAGCAGTCGTTTGCCCAGCTGTACAAAGGGATTTTGAAAAATCTGCGGGCTTTCACACATCTGGCACAGGTAGTACATGCCTGGAATCGACCATTGTGGAGGGAATGGGATTGGATGTTTGGTAGATTATAATGGATACAAAGACTATCAACAGTTCTTTCGAGGAGGGTAATATCTAGGTCAGAGGTAGCCCAGGTTTTAAGCACCGCAGCGAGCTCGTTCCGATTGCAGAAAGAGCAAGGACTGCGTGCGAGTGCTGCAGCTGAGGTTTGTGCGCGATTTTCTCGCATGATCTAGACGTGGATGAGAACATACAGGTGCAACTGCAGGCAAGGCGGACCTCATTGTGAAAGTCGTCGGTTTCGACCTGCAGCCAATGGATAGCACATTCGTCTTGTTCAACTTCAAGATCGAGAAGACGGCGGCTAAAAGTTCGTTTACGGGAAAGGTTCATGCGCACAGCTGGGCTATGGGCAACTGAGATGAGCTGTCGGTTGAAAGGAGGCGAAATGTTGTCAATAGAGATAGAGTCGTCAAGTTGACCTGCTTCTCGAGCATCAGTGTAACGGATAAGACAAGCCCAAGAGCAGCGGTGAGACTGCAGAGCAGCCATAAGAAGTGGCCTCTTCATGCGTTGGAATCTGTGTTCACAGGCCAAAGTGACGAGGGCGCTAGCAGAGACAGTAGAAGGATCAGCAATAATCTTTTCAAGCATATACCGGAGAGTGCGAGTCTTCAGTTCATCCGATATATCCACGAAATGAGCTTAAAGCGTCCTCAGCATATGAGTAAACCCTATCGAGGAGGAACTACAGACTTGGTATTGACTCGGACTGAATTGCATTTGCCGGCGCTGCTGAGCCACTGATGCTTTTAAGACGTTTACGTGGACCCGGATTATCTTCACTGGCAGAGGAATTCGAAGTACGATGTCGTTTAGAAGTCGATTGTACTCCGGTCATCGAGCTGTCAGACGCCATCCAGTGGAAGAGAAAAGGAGACGGAAAGCGCCGGCGGTGAGCACATGATCAAAAGATTATATAAGCCAAATCGTAACATTTTTGGAGCTCTGAGCACAAACCGAAGTAAACTTCTGTTTGTGAATGTTCTCATCCTCTTCTGCTGCTCTGGCTCCTGAAGACTTTGAAATCTGTTTCCAGGTGCTAATACAACCATATACCTCTTTTTCTGAGCCCAGAGACCACTGTATTCAGATAGAATTGGCAGTTCATCTTTGTCTGTACTAGTTATCACTGGATTTGCCACTGATTCAGATCGACCTAGTATGGGCTCCCACGGACTCGATATGGACCCAGAAACTGGCCCAAAAATTATTTTAATTGATTCTATGTGTATTCTTGGTAAAAACTTCCCCGAATTCAGGTCAATAGATGTCTCTCTTGGCTTGAATTTGAGCTACAGCAGAACTTCAAAAAGTCTGTTACCAAGAATACATGTAGAATGATTTATCATGATTTATGGCTCAATAAACTGTGCTGTAGCAGGGCCGGGCGATTTTATACCAGGTTTATCCATCGAGGCCTGAGATTTTGGCAGAGCGTCCAAATTGGGACAGAACGGTGATGCCATCAAAATCCCATAGCATTCCATTGGTCGATGTATGTAATCAAATTATGTAATACAGACACGTGATATTTTAAGGCCTTCAAAGGGGGAGGTGCTCAGCCAAAAATCTTGAAGGCCTATAGGAAGGCCTTCAAAAGGCTTCAAGACTTTAAGGGCTTAAACCTTTGGGCGAACACTGGTTTGGCTACCCTGGAGAAGATGGATTTCGGGCCGATTTTTGCTACAAGTACAAACAAAACTTCGTCATCCAACATTGGTCATGGCAGGAATAACTAGCAAATGGGGGGAAAGAAGATAGCAGGCCAATATGTTTTCTTACCGTTCTAACATTTTTAATTGCTGAACCTTTAGGTTTGGCTACGCAGGAGAACATTCTTTTGAATAGTCATTCAGGGCAATATAATCGTCATAAGAACATCACAGATCTGACTAAGGAAGTAAACCCCATTAGTTTCACTTGCTGCAACACCAGAGACTTGACAGATTCAGAAGACCTACTTGCGACGAAACTATCTGAATGTTGTGAACGAGAGGATTTAGCTTCTCGCTGCGGGATTCGTGGAACATGTTGATCTGGACGTGCGATCTCTTTGGAATATTGCTCTGGACATGTATGTAGCTGATGGTAGCTACGCATCCAAATCCGATTATGCTTCGTATCCATCCTTCTCCATCTCCTTCTCCATCTCGTCTTCCGTGTCTGAGCATGCTTGTTCCAATGCCAACTCTGATCTCGATACCTTGCTCTGCTTCTCTCAGAACTGCTGTGGAAGCAGCTTGTATGCCAAACACAATTCCAAGCCCCGCGTTCTCAGGCATTCTATGCCTTCAAGGTGTCCTTTCTGTTCCAGTGAAAGTCCTACAACAGCCTGCCACATGACACTTTGCTCGGCAGCTCCAAGCGAGATGTTATCATGTCAATAAAATCACGATAGAAGTTGTGGGTCACTGCCTCTGGTATCGGCACTGTGATTCGTGTGAGGTGTGGCCATAGATATCATCAATGTTGTTCGTTGTGAGAATGAATGGTAATCATGGAAATGAGGTCTCCTAGATTTACAAGGTCGGTGTTTTCCAGGATGAGCTCTGTGGTTTGGTGCATCCTTAGCTGAGGGCGATAACCTTGGCGATGGGAGGACATGTGCGGAAGTGGACTTGTTGAACCTCACAGCCAAATCGCTGAAGTAAAGATGAAACACCGTGAAGATCGTATCCCCCACCGTAAGCTTCCTCAAGTGAGGTGTTATGAGCCACGAGAAAACAATAGAACCTCCGAGATCCAGTCCAAGCTCCCGTAGAGTAGTAAGCAATGCAATATCTCGCTGATTTTCAGGCTGCGAGTCCATGGGGTGAGGCCCGAGAATTCTCAGATCGCATTGGATAACATCTGAGAGCTGGGACAGAGGTTGGATGTGGCTATTCCATTTCCTTTAAGTGCTGCTATACCGGGTGATTTGGCCCCACGGGAACACAGTACCTGTACGGAATCCTGCGTCCAGATGGAGATCCTGCAGAGCTGGAGCAATGGCAAAAACGGAGCTCAGATCTGCAGCCCTCCAAACAATGCCTCAAGACCGCAACAGTGGCATCTGCCCCTGCAATCAATTCCCAGGGAAAAGTTCAATTCAGTAGTCACTGGCCTGGAGGCTAACCCATCGTGAACAAGAGTTCGCAAGGGTCCGCGAAAGCTTCTCCGAGTAGTTGTCTGTATCCGGCAACATGACTACATCCAGGCCGTGGATTTTGGACCTCCTCATCTGCATTCATAGGAGCTGGAGCGAGTATGGGGCTCTTAAGCTCCATCTTCCACCTCGGACACGTTGTAGTAGGAGGACCTGGCCAGGGGTTGTTTGGTTGTGTTTGGCGAGGCCACCAAAAGTAGATATTCCATTCTTAGCACATCCCACGAAGATCTACGAGGAAGGCATCAGCGGACACTCCATCTTGGTGATCACGAGTGCGATTCGAAGCTACCACGCAGCAAACTGGCTGAGATACCGCGACCGCGAAACACGTTAGGAAGATTTACCGGCAGCAGAGCAGCAGACACGAGAGAAGGAACCCCTGAGCAGCTAGACTTCACCACGCATAGAACCCCCCCGCCGCTTACACCGTCAACGCTATCAACGCCATCAACACTCACGCCGACCACTTCAGACGACGAACTACCTGTTTTCACCGAGCTCGAAAGTGCCGTTATCGTAACGCTACCGCAGACACCCCTGACTCCAATTACAACCCTACCGTGCATCGCAATGTCCGCGGAAATCGTACCTATGTTTACAGGGGAGCCTGTCAACACCGAATCCACCGCCGTAACCCCCGCGACTTTCATCAAAAATTTCCGCGCGCATATGCGCGACCTGGGCACAGATAACGCACCCAACCCCGACGTTCGAAAAATCGACGCCTTCCCCGACTACCTCGTAGAGGATTCCCCCGCCGAGAAATGGTTCAGGGCGCTCCAGACCGGCGCCAACGCCGTGACAACGTGGGCGGCACTGGAGGCGGCCTTTCACGTGCGTTTCCCGGGGCCAGAGAAGGCGGAGCGGACTGCGCAAGAGTGGGAGCGCGAGCTCGTTGCGATGAAGCTCACGCTCGACGAGCTCAACACCACAGTCAAGATCGGCGGGGCGGAAGTCTTCGCGCACGTCCATTTCGCGGCCCGACTCCTCGAGGTCGCACGATTGGCAGGGATCGCGAACACCACCAGCAACCTCTGGCAGTCGCGCGATGCGCTGCCGAGGTCATCCGCGACAAGGTCCCGGCGACGCAGGCGACGTGGGTGACGTACACTGCTGCGATCAAGGCGATCGACCGCGTCCACATCCGCGAAGGAGTAGCGAAGGCGAAGAAGGCGCAGGAGATGGAGCGCCGTGTCAACGACATCAGCGCCCGCACGCCACCGTTAACGCCCATGAGCAAGATGGCCGTGCAGTTGTCACGCGCGGCACTGGCGACGCCGCGCGCAGCCACGGCGCGTTGCCCGTGCGAGCGCCGGCGGTGCGAACGTGTTTGGAGGAGGGGGGGGGGCAGGGGAACCTGTTTGTGCCACCCGAGGTGACGGCCGAGGGGAAGGAGCATTTGCGCAAGATTATCCAGGGTTGGCCGGGTCGATGCTGCAGGACGACGTGGTGGGGCGGGGGAGTACGCGAGGCGGATTACGGGATGGGTGAGGATCCATGGCGCAAACAGGGTGCTACTCGAGCGCACCGGCTATCCGCTCAGCCCGGGTACAGCGCCACCGTGCTCGGGGAGTGCTACGGCTGCGGGAAGGTCACCACCCCGTGGCACAGGCGCGCCGAATGCCCAGGCCCTGCAATCCCGCAGAAGGAAACCACCTTCCGGGGCCTCTGCACCAAGTACCTGCGCGAACGTGCCCCGATCTCCGTTAACGCCGTCTTTGATGATCTCGATTGGATGGATTTCGCGCAGCCTGCGCAGGAGGAGGATTTTGGCGAGGGGCCGTCCGAATAGAAACCCAACGGACGGTCCGGGAAGCGGGGTTGAAGGAGTGCCCCGGTTACCCTATTGTATACAACGCAGATGTTTTCTTCAACGAGAAATGCGAGATAATTGACCTGTACACAGTGGGAACGGAGAGGAGGAAAAGTGCGAGCCTTTCGAGCACTGGATGACCATCCAAGGCCCGAAAGGGGAGAACGTGCGAGTCAAGGCTTTGTTCGATGGGGGCTCAATGACTGGCGCGATGGATACCACGGTGTGGAAGAAGAATAGACATTGCATGGGGAGAGGGCAGCCGTCGCACAAGAAATTTCGCATGGCCAACGGCGTGATTGTGCCGTCGCAGGGCGCGTGGTACGGGGCGATAACCATCGAAGGCGTACGACGCGAGGGCGCGTTCGAGATTTTTGACAGCGGTGGCGGCTGGCAGTTCCTGTTTGGGAAGCCACTGCAGACTGCGTTCGGCGCGGTGCACGATTACAAGCGGGATGTCGTCGACATCAAGGTCGGGACACGCGGCGACACTTGTGAATCAGAGAGGCACGTCGAGGTGGAAGATATCCAAGCCGGCTATATTGGCCGGTGCGCCTGATGCCTTCGAGGGGGTCCTTTCGTTCGCAAAGACCCCGCGAGGCACGTACCTTCAAAAAATTCATCGAAACTTGACGTATTTGACACGGAAACAGTTTCAGGTCAGATGAGTATCGAGAATGAGGTGAACGGAATGCAGGAAGGATACACGGAGGGTGTCGGGGATGGGAACGGAGTGAAGAAGACAGATGTGCAGCCAGAGGGGCGCACACGCGCACAAACTCACAGGGGGCTCGCGCAACCCCCGTGAGGGAAGTACCAAGTGTTGACTTGGTAGCAGCATCACTGGGTACTGACGACCACATTTCAGAATGGACTGCGCAAGGCACGCGGTGGGCAGAGGAGCGGAGAAGGAGAAAATGGACGGGACACCGTCCTCGCGCACAAACTCAACGGGGGATAGCGCAACCCCCGTTAGGGGAGTACTCACAGAGCCATTGGTCCTCGTCACGAGCATCGAAGCTGACCACGATCCCAGTAACACATTTGACACCGATATATACGACATCGACGCGTACCCGCCTGTTGCGGCCGAGTCGGTGTACACGAGGGCTACGGACCCGTTTAACCCGGCGCGCGTTGCAGAGGTGCTGAAGCTCGTGCAGCTGGGAACGGATCTCACCGATGTCCAGAGGGCGGAGGTGAGGGCATTGGTGGCGCGTTACGCGGACATCTTTGCGCTCGCAGTCAGCGAAGTCAATCCGGTCAAGGGTGCCGTGTACGCACCAAAGATCCCGACCGACTACAAGTTCAGTACAAAAGTTCACCAGCGGCCGCTGACACAGCCGCAGGCGGAATACTTGCACCGGCAGGTCGAGATCATGGAAGCGGCAGGAGTTATACGTCCAATCCATCCCCGAGACGTCAAGTGCGTATCACCAATAAAGCTCGCACAGAAGGAGCACGACGGGGGTGGGCTGACGCAGGACGAACTAAAGCACATACTCAACGACGAGTGTGTGCGCATGGGATTAGAGCCTGTGTATGACTTACCGCCGCGCGAAACCAAAGTCACACTGCCCGAGACAACTGCGGCCCCGAAATGGCGGATTTGCCAGAACTTCCACGAGCTCAACGAGCTGCTCAAGGTTGTCCCGGTGCCGCAGGGCGACATTCGCGATAAGCAGCGGCGACTCTCAGGGCATCGGTATATTTCGGTCTTCGACTTCGCCTCGGGATTTTTCGCCATACCGGTGGAAGAGGCGGTCCAGCCGTACATTGTGATGTTCGTGCCTGGGAAGGGGTACTATGCGCACATGCGCATGCCATTCGGGCTGACCGACGCGCCCACGGAGTACGGGTACATGTGTGCGTCGAAACTGCACGATCTGTTGGTCAAGGCGGTGATGGAGCTGTTCGTCGACGACGGCGGGACAGCAACAGATAGTTTCGAGGAAATGATGGATAAACTCACCGTCATCTTCGACAGATTCCACGAGGAGAGCTTGTCGCTGTCCGCGACGAAGACCAAGCTTTTCATGACGGAAGCGGTCTTCGCAGGCGCGACAGTTGGGCCGAAAGGAGTTGCGCCGGATGCGGCAAAGCTCACGGCGATTGTGTGTTGGAAGCAGCCGCAGGACGCGCTGAATTTGCACGCGTTTCTGGGACTAACGGCGTACTTCCGCGATTGATCGAAGGGTATGCATTGGTCGAGAAGGACTTGCGCGACTTGATCAAGTTGGCGGAGGTTCCGGCAGGCGCAAAAAAACAGGTCTTCCGTCTAGCAATGAAGGCTTTTAAGCTCGCACCGGTGTGGGAGGAAAAACACGCCAGATGTTTCGTTAATCTCAAACGCATCATGATTTCTGACCCAGTATTGCAGGCACCACAATTCGACACAGTGCGTGACTTCCCGTTCATCGTCACGACGGACGGGAGCAAGGACGCCTTCGCAGGCGTCCTTTCCCAGATGATGCAGTCAGTGTTACCCGGGGGCAAAGCGGTTGTGCGGCGCCACCCGATTGCGTTCGCGTCGAAGCGTACCTCACCAGCAGAGGAGCGCTACCAGCCGCATCTACTGGAGTTTGCAGCACTCAAGTACACGCTGGACAAGTTCTCCGACATCATCTGGGGCCAGCCCGTGAAGCTCGAGACGGACTGCCAGGCGTTGCGCGACATCATGGTAAATGACAAACTGAATGTTACTCATACACGCTGGCGGACGGCGTCATGGGCTACAAGATTGTCGGGGCGCAGCATATAAAAGGCACCACGAACGCGGTCGCAGATGCGCTGAGCAGGGCGCACGAAGGGCGGCCGAAAGAGGTGGGGGAGGTAGCGAGTGGACGGTTTCCCCGGACTGGGAGTCGCGGTCGGGAATCGTCAACGACTTGTTGTCGTGGTAGAGGTTGGTGAGACGTACCTGGTCATACCGGTGCTGGAAGGCACGCAGCCTTGCGCAAGCGCTTCAACGAGGAGCCGATGTACCTGCAGGTATGATGCTATCCTCGAGCTCAACTAGGGTCGAGCTTAAAGCTCGGAAGTGCGCGTGCCACTAGGCAACACAGTACTTCATCGAGGATGGTAGACGGTGGCGCTTGGAGGTGGGGTACCGCGAGGGCGCGCCGGAGGGAGTGCATCACGCGCGCAGAGGCGCGGGTGCGAGCGGCGGAGGTGCACACCAACGGTGGCCACTTCCATCGTGACAGCGTGAAGTTGGCGCTGATGGACAAGTACCACAGTCCGCGGCTGGACGAGTCGATCGTCAGCGCGATCGCCGACTGCGCGAAGTGCAAAGGATTTGGGCCGACTAACCGCATTCACTGCTAGATCCAGTGCTGCGGCGGCACCGTTTGAGCTAGTCGTGGGGATTACCTCTCGTTGCCAGAGGGGAAGGGCAGCTTCAAGAACGTGGGCTTGTATTTGGACACGTACACCCAGAACGTGTGGGGTTACAAGTACACGGTCCGCTGGGTCGCGGAGACAACGGAAGGTGCACTCGGGATATTTGTGACAGGTACTTGCCGATGGAGACGTTCCAATCGGATCAGGGGAAGCACTTCAAAAACAAGCGCGTTCAGCAGTTCTGCGAGCACGCGGTATCAAGTTCCACCTAGTATCGGCGTACTCACCGTGGATTAACGGCTTGGTAGAGGGCGCGAACAGGATTTGATATACATCCTCGCGCGCCTGTGCGCTCCGGATGTGGGGGAAGACACGTGGCACTCGGTGACGAAGGACACCCTGCCGGCTAATTGGCCGGACCACTTCGAGGAGGCAATCCGTATCATGAACAGGAGGCTGCTGCCTTCGGTAAAGTTCTCACCGAAGGAGCTGTTGTTCGTCAGATTGTTAACACCCAGTGACGCCAATCGAGATTGCAGTGACAGCGCTGACAGCCGAGGACGCGGCAATCCACATGGCGTACGTAGAGCAGCAGCGACTCGATGGATACGCCAATTGCGTCGCCTATGCCATGGGAAGGAAGGCGGTGTTCGACCGCAAAGTTCTAGCGTCGCCGCTGGCGTCGTAACCTTCAAGCGCGGAGAGCTCGTGCAGGTTTACTGAAGCGACCTCACTTACACATGAGCAATGATAGGAAGCTTACCGCTCGCTGGTCCGAGCCGAATCGCGTCGCGGCACACATCCTCAATTCTACGAGCTGGAAACCGTGAATGGCATAGCTATGGACGGTACATTCAGCTCGAGACGACTACGGCCCTACGTCGCGAGGGAAGGGACGCCACTGGCGATTGCGCAGGCGGCGTTCATGGCACGAGTTCACCAGGAGGGAGGGAAGGAGGCGGAAGCTGAAGCAAAGGTGGTGGCGGCATTGCGGGCGGCAGAGATCACAGAAGTGGAACGGTGGCGCGTTGAGGAAATCGGAAAGGGGCTGGAGGAGGAGACAGAGTGGTGAGAGTAGAGGCGGAGGCGACGAGGACGTCGCCATGTCGCGGTGGGCACATGTAGTAGGAGGACCTGGCCAGGGGTTGTTTGGTTGTGTTTGGCGAGGCCACCAAAAGTAGATATTCCATTCTTAGCACATCCCACGAAGATCTACGAGGAAGGCATCGGCGGACACTCCAACGTTGATCGCACTCCAGAGCTCGGGAAAAGACAACGCAAGTTCCCTCCACTCGTGGCAGACTAAAATTTGAATCCAGGGGCTCTTATCGACAGCAAAGCAACCATCGTGAAGTGCTTCCTCTACAGAAGGTAATGTGAACAAAATATATTTCGTGCAGCAGCTCCAGTGGAATTCTGTGGTATGGGTGAAGGACAGAAATGTATGACTTGATTTTAGGGTGTGCATTCTTTCGGTCCTTGAGAACGGGCTTCAAGGCGCTCCAAAGATGCGCGATCTTGTTGTCCATAAGAGAAAGACGAGACTGTTCTCCGATGATGTGATGTATCATCGGATTTATGAATCATGAGGTGGGGAGTTGGTGCGGGTCAGACCCTCGGGCATTGTTTCCTATGAAGTCAGGGGGAGATAGCGCCGCAGTTTCGACACGGTTGAACAGACATCTGTGCGTGGAGACAGTCAGGTCTGAGTCAAGGAATATGCAACAGCAAATCATGCACTTACAGGTGTTTGCATAAAAACCTGCAGTCGTGATTTCACCGCACCGTGTTTGTTCGTGTTAAATGTTGATGGATGTCTTGATTGTGACCTGTGACATCTTCCCAGTATTATCTTCCCCATCGATTTTCGGCTCGAATGCACCTGAATCGCAATAGGGAAATTTCAAACGTTCAAGCCATTTGAGTTTGGAATTTTTAGAGGACCAGGGTAGCGAGCTAGCGATTGGTTTTTATGAAGTTGAAGTCACACCCATCAAAGTTTGGCCGATTTTAACACAAACAAACACGGCGCGGTGAAATTACGACTGCAGGTTTTTATGCAAACACCTGTAATCTAGCAGCCTATTACCTGGAGGATTGATGGCGCAGTTTACTCGGAAGCAGAACAACAAAGCCAAACAACCGCCGTATTCTGTTTCGGGCAAATTTCGGGAGATTGCCCTTACGAGGGCAATTCACATCGCAGCTTGAAGTTCGAAAAGTAAATGCCTCAGATGAACCGTCACGTAACACGCAAAACTCAACCCTATAGATAAATGCAAACTTTGAGTCAAGTCCACTTCAAGTAACAAGTTACGAACCACTCCCCAACCCCCGGTTTCTGTCCATCTTCACTTTATTCATAATTATCCAGCCGTACGCCTCATTTAGTACTAGTATATCGCGCACGACTAGAGCGCCGCTCTCGCCCAATATTGCAAATTTGCTCAATGCTATGTACACGGAAACAAGCGATGGGCCGGGGTTCGATTCCCCGCGGTGCGCCTTCAACCCAGCACTGTCTTCTTTTCTTTTGTGTCTGCAGTGAGGAGACTTTTTTCTGACTCGGAGCTGAGATTCAATTCGCAAAAATTGATATAATAAAGGCAAGTACAAATACAAGTTCAACTCAGTTTCGCGACTTGCCCTGGTTCTCCTCGCGGTCTGTTCCGTATACCAGTTATTCTGGCTATTCATTATGTGGGTGGAAGACCCAGGCGTAAAACACTAGGATATCCATCCGACCTCGTGGTTCAAATTTCCGAACGCACGAGGCCACGTGCGGGGTTCGATTCCCCTATGTGCTACAGTACTCATATGATTGCACCTTTTAATCTACGTTGGCAGCAGAATTCACCACTCTGGGATGCAGTGGTTTGGAATTTCGTGTACGTAACGCAGGACTAAGGCGGCAATCTGTACCCCTTGTGACGACCTTTCGCTTTCGAATTGTAGTCGCCATTGGCATTTCATTTCAATTAATTTGCAGCCGCAACTGGCACGCACTGTTCACTACATACTTACCGAAAGCGCGGCAAAGCAAATTCAGAACCACCGCACAGTGGACCACCGGCTGCGCAGGTTGACTTTCGGAATGCACGAGGATCATGCCATTCGTGGACGGGATTTGATGCCCCAGGGTGCGCCTCAGGGCTCATATACATTTTCCTCTGCGTTGGCGGGCTGAGCATACATAGAATTTGCCACTCCGAGACGCAGCCTACAATTGCGTATAGTTCACTGCGCAGCAAGACGACGACTTGTCGATCTTGAATGCCATTTTATGTTCATTCACTACGATACACGGTTCAGTTACAAGATAAAGTGTGGATGAGCGAATTCGCAAACAACGCACCATGGATCATTGGACTCGTCCAATTGCCTATCAATATTTGGAAGTTTCGGGGGCCAATTGCAAGCGACAGGGTTCAATCGCCGGCCCCGCCTGTGGGTGATTCCCGTGCTTTTTTTCTGCGTTCGAAGGTATAGAGTCTTCGACTCGTATGATCCGAGAGGGCACTTAGACGACCAGACGACCAAGTTTGATTCGATTTGATGCGAAGCGGCACGCTTGCACGACTGGTTGATTTTTAACCATCGGTTTGTTCAATTTTGTACTATAAGACACGGTCACAAGCACAGATACAAGCTTCAGTTACAACCTACAGCACGGCAGCGCATTCGCAAACAACGCACCGTGGATCATTGGACTCGTTCGATTCCTGATCAGTATCGGTAAGTTGGGAGCCAAGTGACGGGGTTCAATCGCCGGGCTTCGACTCCACGCGGTACAATCCGGGTATCGTCCCAAGCTTTCTGCACACAGCTCGTTCGAGTTGTCGCAAGGATTCAACGAGGGCGATCTATTCCAAACCGCGCAAATTCATTTTACCATCGCAAATGGCGTGTCCGACGCTAAGTCGGGATTGCAGATTACATTTTTAGAAACAATCAAATTAAGGACGCATTTGTTGCTGGGCGCCATTGTCACTGTCAGTGGTGGTGTTCATCTAAGACCACGCGCGTCGTTCGCAAGTCCAGAAGTCCAAAAGCCAAGCGGGCGCGCACGAAACCCTGGATGCCAGAGTCGCACGTGAACCTCGGAGAGTCGAAATTCCAGTATGTACTAGTCGCGCTCGGACATTGACCCGGTTGATCAAGATGCATGCGGATAATCAACGCGGGGGTCGACAACCGCCAGCTGGCAACCGTATGGTGGTGTATTGCTTCCAGTGGTTAACGTGACAAGGCCCAACCCAAGATGTAAGAATCGGCAAATTCCCTGACTTGCTGCATTGAAACAAGCCCGGTACTTTGGAAAGTTGCCGCAACCAGGTGTATTCCTGTGGGCTCAAGGCTGGGCACTGGCTGGGCCGGCTTGATGAGCAGGATAGAGTCACTCGGATCTGACGGCGCCGTGTGCCTAGTGCGGCGTCGTTTGCGTGTACGGATCACACGGGGTGAACAGCTGGCTCCGACTTGGTGCCTCTGCTGCGGCGTGACGTGATAGTCACAGTGATTGCAACAGATTTGCGGTGGTGGACGTCGTCTCCAGCTCTCTCCTCATCGTCGTCGCCGCCCTGGACGACACACAGTACGTCGTTGTCCCCGCTGCCACCGCTGCCACCGTGCCCAGCGAGCTCACCCCGTTGCAGATAGACCGTGCCGTTGATCGTGGTTGATGGCCATTCTCGCGCCTCCGGACTGGCAGTATTCCCCTAGAGACCCGCAAATGGACAAGGGCCCTGCACCATCGTCGTCGTCGACCGCGTCGAGCTCGACGCCGCCCGCCGCCCACCTGCGTTCCCATGCGCCGCCGCAACCGCCACAGCACCCGCAACCGTATCCCTTTCAGCAGCAGCCCCAGGGCAGCTGGACGCCGTCCATCGCCGCGCAGCCCTTCTACCCAGGCGCCTTCTACCAAAACCAGCTCCAGCCGCAGCCGCCGCCACCCCAGGCGTACACGCAGAGCCCGGGCCCGTACTTTGACCCGGCCAATGCCCAGCTCGCGCAGTGGGCTTATCAGCAGATGATGTTTAACACCCAGCAGGCCCAGCAAGCTCAACAGGCCCAGCAGCACCAGCAGCACCATCCCCACGACTTTTACCAACAAAATCAGCTGCAGCAACAACCCTTCAATCCCTTCCCCAGCGGCACGCCCCCACCCCGCCCTGATAACGCCCAGCCGCCCTACACCGCCTTCCATCCGTACCGCCGGCCCTCGCGCCAGCAGTCGACCCACTCGGAGAGCTCCGGCCCGCCCCCTGATTGGCGTCCGCAGCCTCCCTACGGCCGCACCGACGCGTCGGGCTCCTCGTCTTCCGTCAATTCCCAGGGTCGCACCCGCACCAACAGCAACAACAGCAACAGCAACAGCCGCTCTACCCCGGCGCGCTCGTCCCCGTCGCCCGTGCCCTCGTCGTCCCGCGACGTCCCGCCCCCGCGCCTCCCGCACCACCGCAATGGCTCGTCGTCGTCCACCTCCTCCCAGCAGCAGCAACAGCAGCCGCCCTCGCCTTCGTCTTCCTCCTCGTCTTCGCATCAGGCGCCCGTGCCCGCCGCGCCTCCACAGCGCCCCGCGCGCCCGTCCCCGCTATCTCAGGGCACCTTCACCGCGCCCGTCGCGAGCACCACGCGCGCCGAGCGCCGCATGTCGCGCGACGACTCGTCGCTCTCGCTCTCCTCCCTCTCCCTCCTCGCGACGAACAACGCCAAGCCCGCGGGCGGCAGCGGCCTCAAAGGCCGTCTGCGCCGGGCGCTCAGCTTCAACGCCGCTGTTGCACTCAAGGAGGAGGTCGGTGGCGGCGGGCCCGACGACGACGACGACGCGGACGACACCGAGGAGGACCGCGCCGCGGACGATGGTGATGATGACGACGCGAGTATCAAGGCGAGCGTCGTCAACCCACCTGGGACCGCCGCTGCGAACGCCAAGATGAAGCCCAAGACGCCTGCGCTCATTGCGAGCGCGACGCGCAAGCCGGGCGCCGCGCCCACGTCCGCGCCGGCCCCCGTGCCCGCCAGTGCAAGCGGGAGCGGTGCGAGCGCGAGCAGCAGCAGCACGCCGTTGAGCCTCCCTGTGCCGAAAAAGAAAAGCCGCGCTGCGAGCCTGTTCAACTCGCGGCTGAACGCGTCGACGGACAACATCTCGCTCTCGAGCACGGTCAGCAGCGCGAGCGTGATGATCCGCAAGCTGGGCAGCATGGGGCGCCTCGCGCGGCGCAACTCGCTCGCGGGGATCACGTCGCTCTTCAAGGACAAGAAGCCGAAAGAGGGCGACGAAGACGGGGAGGGGAGCAGCGGGAAGAAGGACGGGAAGAAGAAGGACAAGGACAAGGAGAAAGACAAGGACAAGGACAAGCGGAAGGGAAAGGGCGGCAAGGGCGAGGCGAGTGAGGCAAGCGTGTCGCATGCGACGGCGGAGCTCGACCGCGGCAGCGACTGGAGCGTGCCGCAGGGCGAGATGACGGGGCTCAGCCCCGCCGCGAAGCTCGCGCGGCAGCACACGCTCAAGAGCAACGCGGAGGCCGCAGCCAAGGCCGCCGCCGCCGCCAGCCGCGCGGCGGAGGCGCGCAACGGCACCGTCAACGGCGGTGGCGTGCCGACGTGGGAGCGCAACACGGCGACACGGCAGGGGAGCGTGTCGCCCGTGAAGCGCAGCGGCGTGCGCGTCGGCGAGGACGGGACGCGCGTGTTCGTCGAGGCGTCGTCGTCGGACGAGGAGGACGGCGACGGCGACTATGGGTACGGCGACCAGGAACCGCCGGCGCCGGTGCAGCAGCAGCAGCAGGCGTGGGACGACGAGGACGAGGAGGAGGAATGGGGGCTTGTCGGGGCGAGGACGAGGACACGATCCGGCTCGAGAGTGCCGCGGGGTACAGCGAGCAGGAGCACGAGGCGTGGGCGACGGACGTGCGGCGCAGCGTCGAACGCGTGCGCGTGCCGGCCAAGGGCATACTAAAGTGTGCGTCGTCTTCCTCCTCTCCATTCTCTTTTATGTTTCCTCACTAAGACCCGCTCAGACGCCGGCACGTACGACCAGCAGGCGTACATCATTGAGCAGCACCTGAACCCGAACCGTGCGCGGAGCAACTCGTACAACTCGTCGCCGCACCCGAACGAGCTCGGCCCGCTCGCACGCATCCCGAGCCCCGACCCAGACCACATCGACGGCCTGCACCGCCATCCGTCGCACTCGAGCCAGCACAGCACCACCAGCACCAGCACTACCACCGCGCCGTCGCTTCCGCCGCTCGCGTTCGAGGGTGGGCCCTCGTCGCCGATGCGCGTGGGCTTCAACGACTCGCCACAGGCGACGCCGACGGCCGCGACGTTCGCGCAGGCCGCGCTCGCGGCGCCGGTGCCCGCAGCTAACTCGATCTTCAGCCACCCCTCGTTCAACTCGAGCGCGCCGGCGCTGACGACGATGGGCTGGGGCCCGCGGCGTTGCCGACGCTGACGCACCGCGCGGCGACGACGCCGTCGAAGAAGCTTGCGTTCGCGAGCAACCTGAGCGTGTACGACACGTTCTCCGCGAGCATGTATGACCGACGGAGCGAGCCCGCGACGTGGAGCCGACTGACCCCCGCGCTCGCGCAGCGCATCAAGGAGGAGCTCAACAGCTACAAGATGGAGGAGATGGAGGTGCATGCTGCGAGTCGGATCCAGTGCGTGTCGGCATTTGTCTTTTTGAATGAAACAATACTGACCCGCCGTAGCACCCAATTCTTCGTTTGATGGTTATTTATTTTGGTCTTCTTTTTTTTTGGATTCGCATCGCAACACAAAACCCGCCGAACCTCCCGCCCCTCCCCTTGACGCCCACTCACTACTTGCCTCGGAACCGCAATCATCCATCCAATCCATCCATCCACCATCTCATGCGCCATATACCCCTCACGTGTAATATTAACTTATTGCACGCTGCTCACGCCCACGCCCAACAACCCCAAAGCCGCTGGTACAGGCGCTCCCGCACCGCCGCCCGCCATCTATCCCGCATCCCATGCTCGCTTGGACGGACACGAAATAATAATCTCTTCCCTTTCTCAGACCCAAAAAGAACAGCGTACAAATATCTATATACTTCATTTCTTCTGTGTCCTCCTGCAACACCCCAGCATCCCCCAGCAATTAAACAAACTCTCACCCAATGTCCTATTCTGTCTGAATCCGTCCGTGCTATCTTTGCTGCCCGTTCCATATACATATTCGTCTGACCGCGTTCTCGTTCTGTTGTTATTATATTTGCGTGCCGGCGCAGCGAGCCCCTGATATATACATACCATGCTGCTTGCTGCTTCATCTTCTGCCGCACCCCTCTCGTTCTCTCGTTTAGTATCTCTTTCTCTTTTTCTCGTTTTCTCTCCTTCATCGCGTCCCGTCCACGTTACACACGAACCCTGCATGTCCAAGCATCCCCTCATCATGCATCCCACATTCGTTTGAGGGTCCTCGTCTCATCGGCTCACTCATCCACTCATTCATCCACACATTCATTCATTCACTCTGGATCTCGCATACACCACGTAACATAACATAAACAAGCGCCCCTGTTCATAGTAGATAGGCGTGGCCCACGTCCGACGTCGTTCTCTTGCTGTACATCTGTCATCTGTCATCTGTATATTTATTGGCTCTTTCATTGGTCTCGCTGATTGATGATCTGCCACGTGCGCTTCGTGATCATCGCGAACTGTTCGGAAAACGCGGAGAAGTCCCTGACATGAAAGAACCTCCGACAAAGAAGTCACCGAAAATATATCCCGATTGGGCAGCTGGCGGTTGTTTGTGCATATTGTCGCTTAGTGGTGGTTTAGTCTTGGCCGCTGTGGCTGGTTTTCATTGGCCTTCCAGGTGCGTCAGTATCTTTCGGTACGGGGGGTTTGTTTAAGACTTCAAAAACACGCGCTGATTGTTCCCCGAAGGACTTTTCTCCAAGAAAAAATCAGCACCAGGCCTGAGGAGAAAGCTTCACAAAACTTAAAAGGTTGTTGGACGTACAAAAGACACGGTGAACTTCGCTCCAAATTAGTGTCAGCACGCTTTTTCCTGGAATTCATACGCCATTTTCTTTACTAAGAGAAGCTCGAGTTGGTCGCCTCTTGATAAGGGCGCTAACTTGCGGGATCTAGGACCCGTGCTCAGTCATGCTTCTCAGGGGACAAAAAACTCCCAAACGAGATAGATTAGTGACTGTCCTCCAATATGCGTCAACCTCCGTCTCAGTCCTTCGAGACATCGCACAATCATCCCCAGGGCCGTTCCTGGCCACGGTGGCCTCTTTGACTACTGCCATCCTAACCTCCGTCCAAGTGACTCTCTGTTGGACGCTGTCGTCCTGACGTGTCTGATCATCCTATAATTCCAGACGGTCAAGTCCAATCGGCACGAATGCTTGCAGATGGTGGAGAGCATACGCCAGCTTCTCTGCGCGATGATCGATCTGCACCGGGATTCGAACGATCTGTTTCGTCCCGCGACGTTGCATAACGTAGGAAATTTTGCAAGGTGTGCTCTCTTCGACTCGGATGCCAAGATCTTCGAGATCTAATGGGTTCAAAGGACCCTTCAAATGATATATACGTTTGTCGAGGTGCAGCAGAGCACGAGCAAGGTCCGCCGCTTTTTCCGGCGGGGCGAGATTTCCCTCCAACTTAAGGAATGCAAGGTGGGCTTACAACAGGCCGTCGAGTCTTTTACAGTAAATCGGGGTCCGCGATATTTTGCGCAATATGCTGGCTGACCCGATTCTGTTACACAGGTCCACCTGGATATCGCGACAAGTTCTGAGATGGCGAAAATGCGTATCGATTCCGAAAGACAACATGAAATGCTGATGGCGTTGCTCCAAACAAAATCAGTTTCGTCCACCGATGATTCGGATGGTATTTCTTTTCGTACTCTCACAAGGGTTCGACAGGAATAACCTAAGTAAATGCAAAGATAAGCCAACTCAGTGTCGGAAATAGGTGCGGTACGACTTGGAATGTTGGTGAGAAGCATGAATTGACGCACCTGGAATAGTTTGACAAGGATATTGACAACGTTCTTCGATTGACAGATAATCTGCCTCTCGCCATGAGCCTGTTGGCACACATCGCTTCCTCCGAGGGATGCGCCACAGTGCTTGCCCGCTGGGAAACTGAGAATACCTCTCTGCTGTCGGGCGGCTACGATAAACGGTCTAATTGGATATGTCCATTTTATTGTCGCTCTCCAGCCCACGGATGCGTTCCGTACCCAGCGCCCAGGATCTGCTCAGTGTGCTTTCATTGCTGCCGGATGGGATTTGTGACGGGGATCTACTTCAAAGCGACCTTCCCGTTCCTGACCTTATGAGATGCAATACTTTGATTCGTCCTTCCCTCGCCTACATAGACCGCGACAAACACACGCGCCTTCTAGCTCCCATTCGGCAGTATATCCGTACGGTTCACCCGCCATCTCCCGCACTCATCCAGCCAATTATAAAACATCTCAACGCCCTTGTCATGCTGTGGAAAGATTTCCAACAGCTTCCGCCTGGAGATCTTGTTTCTTGAATAGCGCAGAACCTGGGGAACCTCCATAGCGTCCTTGAATACGATTTGACGAATAACCGAGAAAATCTTGAGGGAACTCTGCGTGCTATTCTTTCGTTGAATTCCTTCCTTCGAATTAGTGGTCGTGGTCCTTCGCCCCTCCTGCCACGTATCCCGGATGTTATTGACGATATCGACGACCATCAGCTCCATGGTATCTACATAATTGAGTGTCTCCCCCTGTCGGATGAGTTCACTATATCCGATCCGGAAAGTCTAGCCACGCAAGGCAAATTTCACTTCGGATTGGCCAACGACCTTCGAGAGGAAGGCGAGTACAGCCTTTACGTCCCGTTTCATCCGAATTCTAATCTGAGATCAGCTCGTTTTTATAGCACACTTGGGGCCATGTACCACGCGCGCTATAACGATATACCCCAAGCGTTACAGATGTACAAACATGCATCTGAAATAGCAGAGAAAGCCGGCGACACCGTGCAGCAGTGTCTCGCTCTGAACCGCACAGCTCTGGCCAAGTGGCAACTCGGGGAATACCACGAGGGTCTGATGCAAACCCAAGAGGCAGAGAGACGTGCAAAACTCGGCGGTGATTTCTTTGGCGAGGCCAACGCCATCCGCATCGCAGCCATGTGCTGCATCAGCCTCGGCGATTTCAAGCGCAGTGCCACTCTCTGTGCGGATGGCAGGAAGCTGCTGGTTGCTTGCGGACTGCAGGGCGGGTACCTCGACCTCCTTTTGATGAGTTCCGAGGACACCCTCTTTTCGAAGAGTGAGTACGCAGAGGCACGAAAGGTTCGTGTCGATCTTGCCCATAAAAATCCTCCCGACATCTCGCCGGCCAGCCATGCCTACGCACTGTGCAGCGTTGCTGCTATTGACATTGCCACCCGGGTGGACCAACAGGACGTGCGTAAATCGTTGGATTTCGCCAAATCCCTGGTAGTAGCAATTCCCTACCCTCGCGGCATTATGATTTGCGATGTCATTACGAATGATCTCGATCTTCGAGAAGGTCGCGTTCAGGAGGCGAAGCAATTCTACCAGCAATGTTTCACCTCCTGCCAAACGACAGACGATGAAATGTCGGCAGCGTGCCTGGAGAAACTAGGTGATATCGGGTATGCAATGCATACTCTGGAGTCCACCTTTAGGTGGGCTGTGGTAGCTTTGGTTTACAGCCTAAGATGTAGGAACGGACTGGCCATTTACCACGCCTTCCGATACTTGGGTGATATCTTTGTCACCGAAAAGGACGAAACCATGGCACTGAGCCTCTTCGGGGTCGCCTCGGATGGATACACGCTGATGGATATTCATCAGCGAAAGGGAGAGTGTATGGTTCGCATAGGTGATATTCACAAGCACCAGAACGAAGTAGCCAAGGCGGTCGAGATGTGGAAGGCGGCTCTCCCAATGTTTGCTAAATCTTTACAAGCACCCCAAGCGGCCCGCACGGAGGAAAAGCTTCAGCTCGAAGGAATAGAGATCGACGGAGCTCAGTAATTGACGCATGTCCAGTATCATCCTCTTCTGGGTACATATGATATATACATGCTTCTCTCCTTCCTTCCTTGCTTTACTCGTACAGGCCCAGATCCTATTATGTAGCATTAGCGATGATTCGCACACCGAGTCAATAACCTCAAACCTTGTCAATCAGCTTCCTCGCAATGGGATGGAACGCCTCTTTGTTTTTCGCCCATACCTCCATCGCCATGGCGCTATCGACTTTGGAAACGGCCCTGAAGACGGGCCTGCAGAACTTCATGCGGCCCTTGATCACACCGGTGCCGTCGTCGCCGACGACCCATTTGGCCGCCTCCACGACGAAGTGCGCGGCAGCCTCGGAAGTGGGCGGGGTGAGCGCGACCTGGTAGAAGCGGAGCCGGATCTCGGCGTTGGGCGTATTCGCGAGGCCGTACAGCGTGCCGAGGTGCGTTACGTGCGACAGGGGCAGCGCCGGGAAGGTCTGGAGGCGTTCGAGGAACACGACTGGAGGAGCGAGAAGTGTGAGCATTGATTAGAGGTAGATGGCTAGGAAGGCGTGACTGACTGATTTGATTCGCATTAAAGTCGTGCAGGTCGGTTTCTTTGAATTGAGCCATATCGGCCGTTGAGCGGGAAGCGTCCCAGAGGGCAGCGAGGGCGTACGCAGCCTGCGCCAACGTCTCGTCGTACGTCATCTCAACGGGCAGCTTCATGCCCTCGCCATAGAACCACGCCTGCAGCCGAATCAGGGAAGATGTGAAAGACGGAGCAGGGCACGCACATTCCAGTCGACACTGTCCAGCAATTTGACCTTCTCCGGCCCGCCGTTCTTGGTGTAATACGCGTAGAGATGGTCCTTCCACTGTGTGGTCGTGATGCTGGTCCCGATGAAGGTCGCCACATAGTCCCTCACATACGGAAGGAACACATCCAAGCCGCCCAGCGTCCGCTCTACATACCCCGCCGACCGTCAGCGCCCGCACAGCAACGGATCCGAGCGGCGCTTACCCAGGTGCAGGATGAGATTCGCGCCCTTCTCGTACGGCACACGAGAGTACGCGTCGTCCGGGTCCTCGCCCTTTTCGAAGTCGATGACGAGTCGCTGGTACCGCGGGCGGTCGGCGTAGCCCTCGAGGTCGTCGACGAGCGCCTTGGCGCCGATGATGAAGGAGAAGCCGCGCGCCGCGGACGTCTTGTGGATCACCTGGAGCAGGAGGCGTTCCATGTAGATGGTCCACCCCTCGTTCAGCCAAAAGTGCGTCGCATGCGCGTGGCTGGATTGACGGCACCCAGGTGAGCCCAGGGTGGAGGGCACTTCTCAAAGACTTACGTGACACCGTTGCCGAACCACGAATGTGTAAGCTCGTGGACTACAACGTCGACGAGGGTGCGGTCGCCCGTCAGGAGCGCTAGAATCACGCTGTGAGCATCAGATGTAAGAGGAAAGCGGACGCAACGCACTTGGCGTCAGAAACGAGAGACATGCGTTTTCCTACCTACCGGCGTTACTGCGAGAGCTCGGGACAGGATGGCGAGCTCACCATTCCGCCGTATGGGAAGGACGGCGGCAGAACCAAGAGGTCATACACCCCGAACTTGTACGGTATGACGATCTCCTCCTCAGCGGCCAGATACCTACAAGACGTTAGTCAGTGATTGGTCATCACGCAAAAAGCGGAGGATATCACTCACCTAGCGGTATCCTCGCAGAACTCCCAATACGCGGCGTCGATCAGCTCGGGCTCCGCCCAGATCCCCGTTCGCCACTGCCTGTCCTCGAACTGCGGGAAGGGCCTATATCGCACGTTACCACACGCAATGGCAATGAGATACGACGGAATTGGGACAGGCTATGTATGGCGAGGATGATCATGAGTCCTTGATAATCCGCAAAGAGACGTACCTGGTCATAGGCGTATGTGACGACATCCTTTCCGATGACTTTGCCGTCATGTGCGGGGCCCTCCGACGGCGGCGATGTGCGGATTGCAGAGAGCAGGACCGGGAGGACCGAAGCCACCTTGGCCGTATATTTCTATAGGCGCGTGAATCGCTGTTTGCTCCATTGCAGCCAGACGTACGATTTTGACAGAAGGTGTGTCTATCGATGAGCTTTAGTGCCGTCGGAAGCTTGGTATAATTCCGACCGTGATTGACCTTGTAATGGAGCAAGAGCGCGCGCGTAGATGGGCTGACACTGGCTGAAGAGATATGGGAATTGCTTTCCTTGTGTCTGCCTAGTCATCGTGAGCGATGACAGACGCGATGTATATAAACCTGCAGTACTCTTTCCCCAGCCATTGAAGAGCCGTGCAATCTTTAGTCGTCTTGTAGAATACCGTGACGTCGATGGACGAGCCAGCCTTCAAGCCCTTGGGTAAAGAGATATGCAACGCTGATCCCATCACTTCATGCTTGGGCTTCAAATCGTACTAGGTCGTGGCTTAACGTCGTGGAAATCAGATGGGTGTACGGTGTCGACGTACCGATGCAGTGGTGCCTTTGACTTTAGCGCCATTGATCTCAAGATCTCCTGCGTCGAATCTGGCAGCAGATGAGATTCGGAATATTACCATGCATAAATCTGACACCGACATAGCTTCCTCGACATCGTCCGAAAGCACATTCATCCGGTGAGTCGCAGAGCCAGATATGATTTGTGCAATAAAGTCGATTGTCCAGTCAAATGTGACATGTTCTGAAGCAATTTGCCAGTAATTCGACTGTGTCGTTGGATCCAAGTCCGTCATGGTGACCCTGGCACAGGACGGAGAGGGAGGGCAAGAGAGGAGCCTGGCAGTGGAAATTGCGAGATCCACGAGAGATCCGGGAAAAGGAATTTCGTAGGCGCTGGCACGTGCACAGCCACATCTTTGACCCTTCGAGCGAGCGAGCGCCGTCGTCTTCAGTACGGCTGTGTCTTCATGTTGGGCCCTAATCCGAGACTAACGAAAAATTGGACGTTCTCTCGTGTTCTCTCTGGACCTCCATTCTCAATGAAACGACTTCCTACTGACCTATGCGATACGCTACGTCCAACCTAGTGTGTATCACGCGTTACCATCAGGTTCGTCGTCTGACGAGTTGGAAGGCACATCGTCCCCACGGCCCCCAAGCCCGATCCAAGCGCCAAGCGCTAATGCGCCAGCACTCACAGCCTGCGCCGCACCGGACGCAACTACGATCCCGCCCATCGAAGCGGATTGCGCCATTGCGAACAGCGACCCGCTCGCCACAGCTCCACCATAAAAGACAGACTGGATCGTCGCGGCTATCGAGCCTGAAACCAAGAAAACCGTTCAGTGAGTAACGAGCGACTGTCGAGACAATGAAATGTACTAACCGGCGGCTACTCCCCCGGCACCAAATCCCAGCAAGTTCAAAGTGCCCACCAGAATTGCCGGTGCCACTGTAAGACCGCCAACTGTTATAAGGCCCAATCCCGCCGCAGCGGCAGCGTATGGATGATCAGCTCGGAAACGACGAAGAGAATCGCCGATGCTATCCGAATCTCAAGTCCTGTCAGTATAAGCAGCCCACAGAAGTTTTTGGCAAATGCCCACTCTCGTTTTCAGCTGAACCGCCGATGTTATCCGAATCAAGTCATGTCAGTATAACTGAGTTCACGGAAGTTTCGTGACAAACACTCACCCGCATTTTCAGCTTCCTTCTTGACACGATCTATCAGACAGGAAGATTCGAAACATTTCTTTGTGTACCAGTACGCCTCCATGCTCACCATGAATATGAACTAGAACTCTCGTGAACGTCTCCCAGTCCCAAACCCGATCCGGATCCAAGCGCCTTTTCACATCGACCAAGACAGCCCGCGGCTCTTCGCCCATAAAACGAAGCGCGATCCCAACCCAATGCGTCTGCGGGACACGGCGCAGCTTGAGCCCAATGCGGATATTGGAGATCCACATTCGAGCATCTTCATGTGGCTGACCGTTGAACACGGGGGCATTCCAGCCTCTGAGAGACTGAGCTATAGCAACGGACATGGTGGAAGAAGGGAGGCCTTGAAACAACGCTGCAGTTTATTCACACGGACCCCGTGTCGCTCCAAGAATAACGCAAAAGCTAAGTATTGGAGGTGTGTGGCCTGTGAAAATTATGAACCACCGAGCTGTAGATCGAAACACCAGACTTGAGATGTGGTCCACCAATACAGCCACGGCTGAAAAATGGTCGAGGTGCTAGTTTTGGCACTGTAACTAACTAATTGTGCACTTAGACTGCATGCCTGCCCTTTTAACGAACTACAACGACATCTTGTTACATGCCTATCATGATATCATCTTGCTATCTGACCGTACATTTGTACTTACGGGGGTCCGAAGTTATGAATTTTGTTGAATACCTCAAAAATCCCTGGCTACCGATACCCGCTGTACAGCATGTTACCCATCTAAGTGGTACGGCCTAGCTTGCGGTGAACAACACATCGCGAAATCTGTCGTTGTGGACTTGACACATTGACCCGCCATTAATAATAATATTGTTTGCGAACCTCTCAATGGTAGAGCGCAATGCTGGCGAAGCTGAACGAGGAGGGAGTCACGAACCCCGAGGCAGCGGAGGCAGCGCCCTACACAATGGCGGATGTTATCGGCGAGATTAGATGCACCGCAGCACACACCCTCGCCACCCTCGGGTTGGCTAAATTTTCTTAGTATGTACGCCTCTAAAAATGGAATTACAGTATGTACTTGGAATGTATTTTGTTACACTGGGCGCCGTGAGCCCAACGCAGGCCCTCTACCTCCCGGGTCCACATCCGACTCCACTCGTGCCTCTGCTGCCCTGCTGCGCTCAATAGCAAGCGCGCGTCCGATTCCGTCCGCGCGTTGCCCATCAAGTTCAAGCCTGCTACGCCCCCGCTGAATTCGACCGCGCAGAACTTCGCAAAGCATCACGTCACAATGCACCATGCCCATAAGTTGGAATTGCAATGTCCGTCGTCCGTCGTCCGAGCTGTGATCGGCTGCGGCGAGCGACTCGCGCAAGCGCTCCCCAATTCGTCCGACTCACAGCATCGCGACAATGGCCGCAATGCGTTCGATGCGGGGTGCGAAGCACAGACGGGCGCGAAGACCGCGGAGAGAGGGAGCCGTTCGGAGAGCGAAGCTGGTGAACATGCGGCGTAGACGCCGGAAATGGGACTCGTCGTCGCGCAAAGTCGGGCCGGAGCGGGCGGGGCGGCAGTGGGGCGTGGGCGAGTTCGGGAGTGAGATGCGGGGGTGGGCAGAATCTGGGAGTCAGCGCGGCGCGTGCTAGCAGTTCTCACCCACAGCCTTGTTCCCGCCGACCGGAGTGGATCGAGGCGCAACAGGCGAGTTGATGGAGCGCGCACGTTGGCGTTCGAGCGCAGAGGGAACCGACACGGCACGAAACCATCGGCACGGCGCGTTCGGGCGGTCATGTCTGGTCGGGCCATGCGTCGTCAAGTCCGGACACGGGTGTCTACTACAAAGTTGTGACTTAGCGCCTGGGAATGGGAGGCGGATCCGTGCGTGCCCGTCGCCCGAGTCGTGTCGTCCGAGCTGTGTGGATAGAAAGATGGTCCGACTCGGAGCGGAGGTACGGGGCTGGTCGAGGGGCCAGGTCAGTTCCAAGCAGGGATCACGACGCACGTGGAAAGGGTGCTACTAGCCGTTCTCGTTCTGGGGGACTCCTCTTACTCTGAGTGTTTCGTTTCTTGTTCATGCTTTGTAGGCGTGTGCTTACATTGTTTGCCCCATGTGCGTGCCTGCAGCCCTCATCTTGTCTTGCCTCACCTCCACGTCCAAGATCCCACACGCCGCCGATTCTGTCTGGGCCGAAATTCAATTGCGCTGCCTTGAGCAGGGTGCGGACTTTGCACCTTCGCATCCCCCAGGGATTGCGCACTGCCCCACCCCCGACTAGGGTTACATCCATGGCTCGTGATCAAGATTGACCGGTCACTGCCATCTCTATTTCTCTGAGGTTGTTCAAATGCCTCAGTGGCCGGTCATCCTGAAGACTGGAATTTATTACGTAGTCCGACCGATCGACCCTAGTAGTGTTGTCGGAGCACTCCGCTTTGATTTGTTTCCTTTACAATTGGTCGTGAATTCCTTCTACTGCGGACAACAATATCCATATACATATGGTTGAAAAGTAATAATTCATGGAACATCGATAACCTGATCACGCACAGCAACGCCTTACGATTTACTGGCTTCGGGAGACTCGATCTGTTTTTCCGGATCCATTTCATCGTCCCTGGAGCTAGAGCCTTCAACTGGGTCAAAATCCACTGGCAAGATCATATTCAGCACAACCGCGACAATGCCAGCGACCAGGACTACGGAAATAACATAATCAGCAGTTTATCGCCATTATATCTGCTAAAAAAAACGTACAAGGGGTACTGAGAATGATGGTAATGGAATTGAAGAATCCTTGCAGGGCGCTGTTTGGGTTGTTTACACCGTCGAACAGGTGAGTGAAGATCCCGGGCACAATGAGATCACCGATGCCAAATGACAGTGCGGCAGCGAGGACAAATCTTTCGCGCCGAGTGTATCTGTTAAAAGACAGAACACGTAGGCCAGAGACCTAAAGCAACACAATTAACACCAACGAAAAAAGTCAAGATGTTAAAGGTTACCGAAACGGATGCAAACAAAAATGTGGTGACGCCGCCGAGAACCGGGTTAGGGACTGGAGCACGACGTGAATTAATTATCTGCTTACAAGACGATGGAGAACCTACTGGCAAGAAGTGCTCCTGAAATTTTACCAAGCACACCGAACAATATAAGAAAGACGCAGCACCAGCGGCCGGCTGCACGATTTGCACACCGCGTGATGGCAATGACACCGTTGTTCTTGAAAACATTCCTTAGCATGTCGCAAGATAATTCTGATGCATCCAGTCACCTGCGCAAATATGGAGAGGGGTGCTACAGTGAACAATGCCGAGATAAATCCTCCAAATCCATCGCTCTATTCAGAACAATACCATCTGTCAGTGGTGTATATCGATACAAGAAAAAAAAACTGTACCAGAACACCACCCTGAATTCGGGAGTCAAATTCGATGCCTTGCACATCTACACGCGAAACCTCAGCCGATGCAGTTATATCCCCAATAGCTTCCATGGCCAGCGAAACTGCAATACGATTTAGTCAGCAGAGGAGATTGAAAAAATGCTCGGTTGTCACTGTAAACGGCCAGCACTACCGAATCATGATCAATCAGACTGAAATCAATCGCAGAAAATGCTCTCAACTGGGTAGAATTGCTGGCGGATAAACCCCAATCTTGAATGTGTGGACCCTAATAGAGCTCTTGAGTAAGTTGGAAACAATATTGATAATTCGCAAACCAAAGGAATGTAATTGTGGGGGCGGTCTTGATGCTCGAACCGTCTATGTAACCGGCCGCACCCGCCACGATACATCCGACCGCCAATCCCACGATGATACTGATGTTCTTCAAGAAAGGCGATCCGAAGAGCTCCGTCAAAATGATACTGACAAAGGATAAAAATCCCAGTCCAATGAACTCCGGCGAAGCCCAGGGTAATGGCCTAGGGGCGAAGATCGTGGGGCAAAGCTTGAAGATACCACTGGTAGGAAAGTCCTGGCACCCGTTAGATCCACCACCCCAGTTAAGCACCCCAGAATCGCCTATGAGCCCTGCTCCAATCAGGAGCACGACCGTCCCTTGAAGACAATGGATGAGGACAAGTTGTGAGTGTACTGATGTTATCTCACCAGTAACCATTGGTGGGAAGACACGCTTCAACACGCGCGGAGGAACGAAAGCTATAAACATCTCCAGAAAGGCGCAAATAAGCGAGGTCCCTGTGTGCGTATGATTTCATATGAGCGTGCATGTGAGTAAATTCTTCTCCGTGCACAGAACACACTGACCTAGAAGCTTTCCATAGGCATCGGGACAAGCGTTCCGAGTGACATTGCCATCTGCAGCAGTCGTTGATGAACATGTTCCATCTCGATACATTGCATCGAAAATCTCGGCGAACTATGAGTTTCATGCGGGATAAGATATGGACATAATCGCTCACTGCAGTTGCTGTAGACAAAGTGGAGAAGCTAGTTCCGACCACTAAACAGATTGATCAGTATCGGATGTACTCCCTGGCAAATGATTTTGAACCGCTAACCACTAATCAGTCCTGTACCAAGATAGTATCCACCGAATAGTGGAATGCGTGAAATTTGCACCAAGCTCAAAATACCTATCAAGACGGAAATGAGAATTATGATTGGACGTAGATTTGGTACAAACCGCATCCTATCAATGAAGCCGATATCATGTAGCTTGATGTCGAGCTATCCAAGTTCAATGCACTTGCGAATATGATGGGAGGTGTAATGAGGCCTGGTCTCGTATGTCAGTTTGATTTATACCTGCATGAACCGAGACAGACCTGCAAGCATAGCCAGGGCATGCTGTAGACCACTCGCGATGGCCAGAACAAGCGGCAGCTCGTCATCCAAGGCATAGAAAGGTGGCGCGTGGGAATTTTTAGAGAACGGTAAGGTTGGCATACAGAGCCAACCGTAGTCATAACCTCCAAGCCACCCGTCTTGTGTCGATACTTTGTGGACAATACAGCCGATAAACCGTTGATGAGGCCCAGCTTGAGATTGGTTCGGATGCGAGGAGTCATTGGCCATAGCTGGCATGCTATTGCGAACTGACGGAGTGTCGTGGACGGAAGGGGGAGAGTCCATGTCACAAGAGTTGATGGGGCGAGGTGGGTACAGTGGTAATAATACATTCCCGGCACGAGGTACTCGCTGCGGATTAGGGCAAACGATGACACGCGGTGTTTCCAAAATAAGCATATGTTCCTATGTCTCGGACGACGAGCGTCCTCCATACCAGGATGGTCGCAAGGCTCATTGATTCCGCATTTTGACAGCATCGCAGGGATCTCATCATGATGATCTGGTTTGTGAGAACGGATAGCAGTGACAGAAATTCAGCACTCGTTGGGAGGCTACAATTGCGCTCATTTTGAATTTGTCAACTACCAATTTCCTAATCCCCCTCAAAAAAAAATCATGAAAATTCACGTATGACGAATAATACAAGATTAACGAAATTGAAAAGAAAGCGGCCAAAGCGGCACGAGAATTGTGCTATTCATACCTCCATAGTACGTTTCTAACATAAAACATTATCAGTGGTATCTTTCTGATTGAACGGAGAAACGAACCATAAAGTCTGACATTTCCAAAGATTCGGTGGGATCCATGTGAACCTTCTTGGTGCGTGTAATATGAGGGACCCTGAAGATGGGCACACTAGTACCTCCATTGGTACTACTGAGTGTCTGGTTTGCTGACGAACTTCCGTGGTGAACCTTAACCGGTCTGTTATTCAACACTGCTATCAGGCAATTTATGTATCTGGGCAGATGTTATCTTCCGACAGTCGCAGAAAACAAAAGCTGAAGCTCACAATTTGCCAATGATTACAGTACTGCGATTTTTTAGTGTGTGACAAAGGAGACCATTGACAACTCACGGAGGGACGACAAGGGTCGAGTGTTGCTAAAGAGATAGTTTGGGTAAAGATGTCAGGTTTCGGGAAGCCACGACATACCGGGACAGCTAAGAAAAGGATCAAGGCTATGACGGCCACACCGGCTTCGGGAAAAACATCGGCCAAGGGTTAATCAAATTCTCATTGGGGTATGTACCTGTCAGTGCGTTGGTTTCTGCAGTCAATTGAATAATGCGTGTGATGAGCCCATGCGATGATAGAAGCCCCTTGTTTCGGGCACGCAGAAGCTGGATACAGGATAAATGATTAAGCAAACAAGAGGATGATGTAGTGCTAACCGTCCAGCAGAGTACAATTGCAATCAGAAGGTCTGCAACCGCGCTGCCAACAAGCCAAATCTGCACAAAATGAGCTGAAAGATGCGATTCAAGTAGGTCAAAACACAGACCGTTTGTTCCACAACTTCAGTGCTTATGAGGGAAAGCTGCCCGAGTTGGTGTGCCTATTATACGGACATATATGAGATAACGAGGACGCGGTTACAGACATCGATGGTTCACTTACCTTGACTGCGGTCACAATTCCGGCAGTGCACTGTGTGACAGAGATCTGGCAGGCGCATTAGTAGGGCAAACGGAGTATTGCCGCCCCACTCGCCAATGAAATGATGGCAGGGAAAACAAATGTCTTCCGCAACACATATATCCGCCAGCAATAGAATATCTGGACAACAAGGGACACGACGGAATCGAGGAGGGGCACGTCCCAAGAGTTCAGGAATGTGTCGTTCAGCCTGTCCATGTTTCCAAACCCGAAAACGAACCAATGGAAGGCGTCAGCGGTGACCAGAGCGGTCTGAAGCACATCCAGGATCACGAGCCCGTAGACTGTAGGGTCATTAAATACGACGGCGTTATGAAGAACATATCCCATACCAAGTGCCTTGATAGATTTGGTGTCCGCAGGGAAGTTTGAGTAGTAAAAGTCTGGACGAGCGTATGAGGACAGTGTAACTTGGGGCCAGAATAATGGCTCACATAATTGGACGACCGTGACACCCGCAAATCCCCAGTTGAGACAAATGCCCACCATCTGTTCAATGCATGGTATGCTTACGATTGCTGCGCTAGGGAAGGCGGTGAGGTACTGACTGTCGGTCCGGTGCTGAAAAAGAAGTTGAGATATACGGACACGACTTAGGCAGCGAAAATTACATGAGGGCAATGCCGGGTGGAATAGCAGGCAATGTTACTGAAGAGGCCATTTTAGCAGGGAAATATGACGCGCAAACTAAAAACCCAAGCAATTTTATAGTTATCGCTTTGGCCTTATCATTTGGCCACACTCCAACACATGCGCCGAAAAGTTGATCGCCACCAGACGACCCAGCAATCAGAACAAGCAGGGCCAGATAGGATATTTTGGTATCGGCTCCCATAGTCGGAATGGCCGTAATCCCCGTTGTTGTTCAGCGGCCATCGCGGGAATAGGGTCGAGTGGCTTTTCTACTGCCTGAGTATGATCGCTCTATCGTTTTTCCAGTAACTCAATTGTGGTTGTGCATCATTAGTGCGACGCGCGAGAAATTATGAGCGGCTCTAAGTTTCCTTGGTCGCCGACATGCTGCCAGCACGCGTCATATGTCAGAGAAGGAGTCCTTTCTTACCGTGACGATTTGAATGTCCTACGATGCCGGGGTAGTAGTGCACAATGTGAGATCCAGGCATCCTCGGACATTATGGAGTGGGTCCTGGTTCTGCTTGGTATTAGTTTTTGCTGTGGACACTAAGTGATGGACGGTGAATTGATGCCATGAAAGAAGAGCTTGAGTACACCAGATGATTGGAAGCACACCCGCCTGAATTGGTCTGATCAGGTGGGTCCCACAGATGTGCTTCCAATCCCAGGCGTGATTGAGCCTGGCTGAGCTATAACAGTACGTTGCCAATGGCTTGGGCTTCGCAGGCAAGTAATGGTACCGCCAAGACCCGAGAAGCGGCGGTTTCCACTGGATATCCTTCGGAAATTCCCGACCACTTGCCGTCTGGACTAGTCTGGATCCATCGGGGCCGCTGTACCGCATATCAATTGAAAGCTGCCATTGGGTGACTTCCCATAACGATAGATTTATTTTGAGGAATATCTGAGGGGTGCCAATGATGTCGGCATGGCAGGTTATTCGAAAAATCTACTCGCAGGTATCTCCCACAAGCTGTAGCATAACATATCCGAGTATTTGTTGAATATTTGTATTTCTCGATCCGTGCCAAACATCATCAAGCAACGCGTCTGCGACACGGTCATGGACATCGACGCGTTCTTTCTTCTTCAGCAAGAGCAAGAGGCGGAAGAAGATGACAGAGAAGATGAGCAGGCATATGCAGGCACTGCTGTTGCTCTGATTGTCCTTGGAACTCTAGAAGCACGCAGACTACGGGCAAAGCGACGCAATCCAAGCCGTTTGTATCTCTGTCGACCACAGCTTCTGCGCAGCCCTCGAGGTGCCACACCATGGCAAGTCCTCTACGCGAGCAGAAATGACCGTGCCTACATTACCACCATGGGTTTCGATGTTCAGATCTTTGATGCCATTCTGCATGCTGGGTTTGGCGAAGCATGGGATAACACCCCCATTCCTCGAGAAGATGCTAGTAGATCTGGTGCAGCACGTCCTGGAGGAAGATCTCTTGATGCTTGGGGAGCTCTGGGCCTGCTCCTCCATTACCTGAACTCGACAATGCGGGAGATTAGCCTGCAACAGATATTCGCTCTCATCCCAACCACCATCTCCCGGTACATCACATTTGGCCTCCAACTTCTTCTTGGAATTCTCCGTACCATGCCTGACGCTGCTATTGAGTGGCCACGAGACCCCGAGCATTTTCAAGAGTACAATGATTTGATCATTGCACGCCATCCCCGCTTAACAGGAGCCTTTGCTAGCATCGACGGGCTCAATCTTCCTTGCCAGACCTCAGAGGATGACGAGATTGAGAATGCTACATATAATGGGTGGCTATGTGAGCATTTTGTCAGTTCAGTCCTCGTGTTCTCACCGAAAGGTATGTTGCTTTAACATCCCAAGCCACACAAGTTTCTCATTATATTTTAGGCACTATTATTGGGGCCGTACTGAATGCTCCGGGAAGTTGGCATGACTCACGGGTTGCACAGCCGATCTACGAAAAACTTCGTACCCGCACTCCTGATGGCTTCTACCTTGTTGCCGACACAGCCTTCCCTCGCGGAACAGCCCAGATCAATGGCAAAATATGTGCCCCCATCAAGAGTGGGCAGCAAGTCCGAGGTACTACGATGGAGATTGAAGAAAGGTTGGCATTTGATTGGGAATTGCTTTCATACCGCCAAACTGCAGAGTGGGGTAATCGCGGACTACAAGGAGCATTTGGACGGCTCCGAATTCCGCTCGAGATAAACCACAAGAATGATCGCGGTGATCTTCTCGAGATCTGTGTCCGCTTGCATAACTTACGGGCGGAACGTGTCGGACTGAACCAGATCCGCACAGTTTACATGCCAATTTGGCAGCAGAATCGCGAGCAGGAGGAGATTTGGAACAACTTCGAAAACATCATGTTCGCGGACCAACGTCGCCATGATCGTGTGTCACGATTTCACAACTTTGCTGATTACGAGCCAACGAGTTGAATTGACTACGTACACACATTAGTTAGGGTAGCTATCATATAAAAGACTTTGCACAAAGGAGAGACTGTGCGAGTACGAAGTACTATGAAATTAAGGAAGGTAATGAAGTAGGAAGGATGGTAAGGTAAGGTAAGGAGTGTGAGAAAATGACAACGACACGAAATAATGTTCAGATCTGACCAGTGTTCTGGGGGTGGTGATGACAAGCGAGACAGGTGGCCCACCACGACGGGGAGTAACCGTAAGCTCCACGCCGTTGCTGGTTACCGATGATCCAGGCTGCATGGGATCATTGATAGGACTAGCCGGACGCGATGGCTGTCGACCATGGAATACTGGTGCAGAATATGATGGACCCGAGCGAGGTTGGTGGTGGCCGACGCTGGAAGAACGGGATCGTGCACGTATGAAGGTCTTGGAACGGTGACGGGAGGAAGGAGGGGTGGGATCTTTATTCTCCTTGTCGGACTCGGAGTCATCAGAGGGATCTGACAACCAGTAAGTGCAAGCGCCTCCATCAGAATATATCTCCTCACATCGAACCTTGCCGTGTACCCAGACAATACCAGACTGATCTTTCAGACGAGGCTCCCGAGGACCCCGTTGAGCAGCCTCAGTGTCAAATCCCACTTGATATCCACCAACGCCACTGAGTTGCAGCATCTCAACCTTCATCTCTGCACGATCACGGGCCCGCTCGACATCGTGGATCCGCCCCTGCATGATAGAGATCTGGTTCCGCAGGTTCTCGTTCGCCGTTTGCATGTCGCGCAGTTGCTGAGAGATGGTCATGATTTGGGTGCTTTGGAACGTACGCTGAGACCGCTCCTCATCTCGATTTTGCTGGGCTGCAGGATCAAACACCTGGGAGAGCTTGTTGACGAGATCTGGGGCATTCGTACGAGCATGGCGACGGAGGGGTGGAGTGGGTGCACGGCGGGCGACTGCGGTATGGACACGGGATGATTTGGCAGGTTTATCGATGACCTCGATCTCATCGTCGGATGAGATATTGGCAGCGTCGTCATAATCCGAGTCATTGAGGTCACGTGTGCCGGCACGCTGGTTAATAAGTGCTTCGATTCGGTGTGCGCGCTTGACTTCAGGAGGGCATTGACCTTCACCTGTGGGCTTTTTAACCTTGAGGTACTGTGAAATGTTTTAGAGATCATATGAAAGAAATGTGCATCGTACACACCTGCTTATATTTCGTCTGCAATGACTGAAGCCCTCGGTTTGGTCGCCGAGCCTCCCGTGCCCAATCGTTGAACTCATAATAGATGGCCTTCCAACCTTTCGCACCCAGAGGCAGCTCCTGCTCCGTGAGATCGAGCAGCTTCTTAGAATCTTCTTTGTTGTAGTTCCCCGATCCGATGGGACGACCACGTTTGGACGAGCGCGTGTCACGCTCACTGTCCTGGTCGGAATCAGAAGCATATTGGCGCTTCTTCCCCTTGGGGTCCTTGACCTTGCGCCGGGCGCCCGCAATCTTCGGGGCAGGTTTCAGGCCACGTGCTCTGGAAATTGTCGGACCATCGGTGAGATCAAGATCATCGTCCTTGGGGAGGGGAAGCAGGCGAGGATCAATGGCATGGTTGGGAACGGCAGAAGAGGATGCGGCAGGAGTAGTTGCTGAACCAGGGATCGGGCGCATCGAGAAGTGGTAGTCCTGTGGTCAACTCAGCAAACCCTTGATGGAATTGGGAAGTTCAAGACGCCTACCTGGGCTGCCGATGGACGAATTTGGACTGGCTGGAGAGGTGCATGGTTCGGTACAGTAACGGGACCTATTCCCAGCATTTGTTGTGTCGGTTGCTGGGATTTGTGAGCATGGATCCATAAATCAGTTTCTGAATGCGTACTGGAAAAGGTCCAGCGTAGGGAACCCATTGGCCATCCCTATCGCAGTACCAAGCCTTCCCCTCAATGTCGTAGTGAAGCTCTGGGACACGCGAAGGGAAGGGAGCCGGGGATTGTGTGAACGGTGGACGCGCTGGATCTGACATGATTGAGAATAGAAAAAGAGTTAAGGAGTGGAATTGTCTGGAGAGAATAACCAAGCAAACCTCAGAGGAACACCAGTGCTCTTATAATTTCGTGAGCGATGGAACATTGGCTCCAGTCGGGTGCATTAAAGCATTTAGGCTCGTGTTGAGAGGGTAACTGGTGTATCTGCCAGTATGAGTTGGCAACAGGGCGCTCCAGAGCATTGGCCTATGCAAATGCCCGCACCAGCCCTGCATAATCAGAACAATCTGGGACGCTCATGCCAGCAGATACCAGTATCTGGAAAGCTATTGGCTTCTTCGGGCTCCCATGGCTCGGGGTACACGGCGACCAGGCTTGCGGGTGCGAAGAGAGGGTGAAGCAGCATTTATGACAGTTGAGACGACTTCGTGAGCACGGGTTGGGCCGCTAAGACCAACCAGCAAAGTACTTCGGGAGTCGAAGACGAGCGCTGTGACATATGTGACACAGTGCTCAATCGGGAAGACAGGAAGGCGGAAGTTTTTATTCGAGCGCTGTGTGTGTATTCTAATCTGTTTGGGGGGTAGCTACCCCTCGAACAGATTCAAATTAATTTCTATCTATTCGAGGGTACAACTGAGATCCGAGGCCGATGGGGTCCTGACAGCTGTCCCGGCATCGCGGCGGAAATTGCTCAAATATTCCCCAAAATAAATCTATCGTTATGGGAAGTCACCCATTATATTCGATTTTTTTTTTTTTTTTTTTTTTTTTTTTTGGGGATGTTTGTAGTAAGGGTACAAAGTCTGCAGAAGCATTCCCTGATCCTCCATCTGGGTGTGGTGTATGATCCAGTATGGAATTTCACCATCATGCCGTCGAGGGTGTCCGATTTTGCCGAAATTAACTGGCCAAATAATTGCCGGTGGTTGTGTGGGATTCGAACCCACGGCCATCACATCACGCTATTACGTAATCGGTGGCAGCCGGTCTTTTCCGGCTAGGACTCATGGCATTTCCACTTAGCCACTTGTCCCCATATTCGATTTTTTGTTTCGTTGGGATCCGAGAGCTTGGTGTGCCAGTACAACAGAGGGACCAGTGACCCCGCCGGCATTCAGAAGGAATCAAGGAAAGCGCAGAGAGAAGCAAAACGTATTTGGCTTTATTGGCTTCGGACGCCGTCGGCTTTACTCCCCTTCCCCTTGTCGGAAAAAACCGAGAGCCTTATTGAGGCATTATCCGACCCTGATAACGAAAGAGTCGTCATATCAGCCCCGGATAACGGCGTTATCAGAGGACTGTTTCCTGATGACTCCTTAAAATAACCTTATAATGGTTTATAATCCGGAAATAATTCTGCCATAATCCCGGGTTTTTCCGACACTTCAAGCTGCCTGAGCAAGAGAAACAATATTAATGGCGGACGTTGTCGCCGTTGACGTGCCCATACCTGCACCGGAGGACCTTCTCGTTATGCGGCGCTCGCGACGGAGTACGGCCGGGAATCGGTGGGCTTTGTCGTCGTGTCGAACAGACACAGGCTGATGTACATTTCTTGCGGTTAGGATGGAGGCAGCGTTGGCGGAGATGGCGTTGGACGACAGCATGAACGATGGGGAAGACGATATGGACTTTACCAACGATAAGGGTATGTTCGAGCTGTTGGAGGTAGTGCATGGGTTGACGGTCGACACAAGACGAGGAGGACGTGTTTGATGCAGATTTCGAGAGCACGGACGACGAGGCGGCTCAGGTAGACGAGGAGACCGGGGAAAAGGCCGCACAGGAGGAAGAAAAACGGGCGAAGAAGGTGCGTTGGGTTCGTAACCGCCACTCAGCAACTAATGACATCGCGTATCTGATAGGCCGCACGGACGCGACTAGAGAAAGCGACAGACGCAGCGTACGAACGGAACAAGGCGACATTCAACCCACAGGCCGAGGCGTCGTCGTCAAAGCCAGCGAAGTCTAAACGGCGCGTCTCTCTGGGCGTCGCAGTCAATGCCGAGACGGGCGAGGTCATCAGCGGCGAGCGCCCCACGGCGAACCGGCAGAGCCAGCGCAAGCACACCATCCTCAACACCTCATTGACCGAGAAGCGCCTGAAGCGCTCGGAGGAGCGCAAGGTGCGTTTCCGTGCCTCTGCACTTTGCACACCAGTGCTTAGCCGCCCCAACAGGCGGCGCAGGTGCCGAAGAAGCAGAAGCTCGAGGCGCGCACGTTTACGCAGGCGGAGCTCATCGCGCGTGCGCTCGACAACGAGGAGGGCAACATCGTCGAGCACCGCGACTACCTCAAGCTCGAGGAGGAGAAGCGCAAGCGAGCGCGCGTCGTGCGACCCGTCGTCGATGGACCGCGCCTGCGCTGGGTCAGCCGCGTTGAACGGGCCGCTGTGCCACAGCCCCAGCCCCAGCCGCCGTACGCGTACGTGGGCGGCAGCAGCGGTGGGTACGTGTTCCCCGCGTACCAGCCTCCCCCGCCCGCTGCGTCCGGCTCCCAGACGCCATACAACAACCCATACGTCCCGCCCACCACGCCCCCCGCGCGCATGGAGAAGGTTGCGAAGAACTACGTCGTGCACGACGCCGGCGGCGCGGAGAAGCCTGCGTGGGGCGCGACGATGGAGGCGCTGTTCGGCGGTCACGTCAACTGGGAGGACGTCCGCGTCTACGCGGGGAAGAACCGGCCGCTGTGTGTGTGCTCTTCCTCCCGTCTCTTGTGCGATTTTTACTTACAACGAGTTGTGCATGTAGCCCGCCCCGTGCAGATGTGCCCGATCACTGGGCGCGCGGCGCGCTACCGCGACCCGCGCACGGGCGTGCCGTACGCGACGATCGGTGCGTTCGAGACGCTTACGCGTGTGCTGAACCACGAGTACGTGTGGAGTACGGCGCTGGGCGCGTATGTGCGGCAGGAGCGGCCGCCAGAGAGTGGCGCATCGTGAGGCGCACGCTGCGGTGTTTCTCTGTCGAAGAACGCGACCTTTTCTTTCGCCAGAAGGGCTTTGCAGGGAATCGCATGCGGCTCGGTCGTGCGTCGTTTTCAATGGCCTGAACGTCACCAAATTTTGCTATCGCGTTCAATTTGAGCACATCCATAGACGCGGCTGAGCGTGGTACCTGGCACATATCTGGCTTGCCCACGAGCTCCTGGTATACACCGCTTATCCTAGCTTTCCGATCTAGCGCTAGTAAACTCGCAATTATTTCCTATTCGGTAGTCTGTGTATGTCCGGGCTCCATCAGAATTTTACTTTGTTTACATGTTTACATTCAAAATCACGCCTCTGCCTAATACAAGACTGAGGTACGGCCTAAACTTGTTCTCCCTCAGGCTGACGCAGATCGAATTCCAAGATGCGGGATTTACCGCACTTTTAACCGCGGCCGCCAGCTCTTCCCGTTCACCTGATGTCTTCTGCCCAGCGCACCCAGTGGCTCTTGGATATCTCGCGCCTAGAGCGGTGACACGACATTTAACATCTGTTGATAGAAGATGCTCACTGGTTCGTAGGCCACTGGCAACACCTCACTTGGATTCACGTAGGCGGGGAAAATTCAACGGGTCGAAAGTATTGAAAAGGCTTCCCAGTCGGGGAACTAGTCCTTGCGACTGAGGATGCGGGGGTCAGTGAGCTACATACATGGCTGTGGGTCTGGAATGCACATCATCATGGATGTGACATTGAAGATCATTTTGGCCGGCGAGCGATGAGGTTTGGTCGGAGGAGAAATGATCAGAACGAGGGCCGTCCTGCAGAGGCACTGAGAAGCGAATCTGATATGAGTTGCAAAGAGACTCCACGTACCGAAAAAAATGGATCAACAAAGATGCAAACCTGCGTGAGATTTGGGCAACTCTCAAATATATTGACCTCGAGTTCTTTCATGGCTAAATATGGAAGCTCGAGATCTATGAGTTTGGAGCCGTGTTAAAGGAAGAAAGCGTCTCTATTACAGAAGTTGCCGAGGTGAGGCTAACCTATATATCTACGGAATTAGATCAAACGTATAGGTTCATATCTAGACCTCATACCACACGACTTGCTATTTTTTCTTGTCCAAGGAAGTGGTTCTGGGTGACTCAGACCGCTAAGCAAGCCAATAAGCGCCCACGACGCGTAACACCCAAAAAGGCAATCTGCGAAGAGTTTGTTTGTGCGCGCCAAATACTACACACGTTCTGCCAGCGTCTCTTCGTTTTCGTTCTCGGTTCTGTGCTTTAGCTTTTCTGCGCTTTGACCAGTACGCAGGCCTAGTCGTCGCTTAGTTCTCGGCTCGCTGCTCAGCTTTCCACGACGTAACGCTCATCGCGCTTCACCACAGCAACTCCATACGTAATTACGAGCAGAATGTCCGCCGCCGCACGAGCAGAGGCGCGCAGGAAGGCCATCCTGAGCCGCGGCACGGACCGCCTCGCGAAACTCACGACGTCCGGGCGGGGCGAGGACGCCGCGTATGCGAAGGACGGTACGTGTCGTGCACGCACCTGCCGTTCCAAGAATTGCAGTTGACGTTCGGCGACAGTCGCCGACCCCCCACTCCCCTCTTTCCCCCCCTCTCAGCCCTCCTCCCGCGCCGCTACCCCCGGCCTAAGCGACTTCCTCGGCGAGTCGACCCCCGGCATGCTGCCCCCCGCCCGCGCACCACGTCCACCAACACCAACGCGTCCTCGCGGGAAGGCACGCCCGACCCGAGCGCGTGGACGCCTGAGCAGCAGGCGCAATTCATGCAGGCGCTCATGGGCGGTGGGGCACCTCCATCTGGGCCAGGCGGCGACGTCCCAGGGATGGCTGGGAACCCGTTCGCTGGCCCCGGGATGGACGGCAACCCGTTCGCGGCGCTCATGGCCGCTGCCGCCGGTGGGGCGCGGGTGGCTTCCCGCCGTCGTTCGGGGGTGGCCCTGGGGCTGGTGCGGCGAACCCGTTCGCCGCGTTGGCTGGTGCTGGTGCAGGAGGAGACACCATACCAGGGAAGGCGCCCGCGCCCGCACCCCCGAAAACGCGCGCGCAGCGCCTCATGCCGCTCGTACACCTGGGGGCCGTGTGGGCGCTGCTCACGTACTTCGTTGTCTATCGCGAACCGCTGGGCGGGGTGGGGGCTGATGGCGTAGCGGCTGATGGCGTAGCGGAGGGGATGGGGGTGGAGATGGGGCGCACGTGGCGCTGGAAGCAGCTCGCGAAGGACGGGTGGGGGGTACAGACCGTCGTACGTCTTCCTATTTCTATGCGGTAGGTGACGAGTGGGTTGACACGACACACAGCCGTTCTTCTGGGCCTTCGTGACGCTCGAGCTGGTGCTGCACTCGCTACGGATATTCTCCGGATTCGTGTGTCCCCTCTAATCTTATTTTTACCCTTCCACTCATGTCCCTCCGCAGGACGCCTTTCGCCCGCCCACGCTCCTGGCGCTCGCGCTCCCACACCTACCCCCGCCCATACCCTCGCTCATCGTGCACAGTATGAAGTATGCACAGATGGGCTCGCTGATGCTCGACGACGTCGCCGCGGCTGTCGTCGGCGTCGGGCTTGTCGTGTGGCTGTCCTCGTGGCTTTAGCGTACGGCGTATGCGTAAAATAGATATCAGATTTTTTTTTGTACTGTATGAAAAAACACGAAGTGAGAATCACGGCAACACCGCCGCTGCGCCCGACCGTGGCTTCGCGAGCAGCTCGAGCGCAACGCGTGCCTCCGCCTCCGCCTCCGCGCGGCGCGGTGCGTCCAGGCGCGCGCGCCGCGCCTCCTTCTTCTCTGCCTTTCTTCGTGCTTCCTCCTCTGCTTTCTTCCGCGCGTCCTCCTCTGCCTTGGCCTGCACCCGCGCGAGCTGCTCGGGCGTCTTTTCTACCTGCGCTGGGGATGCCTTGGCCTGTGCGTCGGCCTTCGCCCTCTTCTCCGCCTTCTCCACCTTCGCCTTCGCCCCCTTCTCTGCCGTCGCGGCCTTCGGCTTGCGCCGCCGCCGCGCAGGACGCTGTGCCGCCCACTCCGCGAACGAGAAGCGCGGCTCTGGTGGCGGGGGCGCGGCGGATTCGAGTGTTGGCAGCTCCGAAGAGCCGGGGACGAGCGGAACGCCAGTGCGCGCGGCCTCGTCCTTCCAGCGCGTCCACGCGGCCGAGCCGGCGGTGTCCATGAGCTCGCGCAGGATCGCGGAGGACCATTTGGCGTGCAGGTTGAGGGTATGCGACTTGCCGTCGCCTGGAGGGCCGTGGTTTCGGATAGTGGACGAGGACGCGAATAGTAGACCAACAATTGGGCAGCAGAGTATCAGAAAGAGATTTGAGGAGCGAGCGGCAGTTGGTCAGCGTGGATGGGCGATGAGAAAGGGGGGAGAAAGGACGCACGGAAGCGCAGCTCGATCTCAGGGCGCCAGTCGTCCGCGGAGCGCTTCGTGCGCTTCTGCACCTCGATGGGCAGCTCTGGGTTCGCGTACCGGATCCGCGGGAGCTGCTCTTTCAGAAAATGCCTGGGCACCCTCCTCGTCAGCATACCGTCCCTTCCCGCCACCGTCCCTTCCCCACCCCTTCCACCAGCAGGAAGAAGCACGAGAGACACGAAGGCAAAACGCACACGCACCGGGCACCAAAGTGGTCATTCCGCGCGGCAAGCGTGAGGCGCAGGGAAGCAATTTGCGGAAGGGTGAGCTTGGGCGGCGCGCGGAGGTGCGCGAGGAGCTGTGCGAGCGCGGAGGGCCCCGACGGCAGTTGCTTGCCCCGCGCCATGTAGTTTTGAGGCAGGTGTGTTGGGGCGTGTTGATTTCGGGGGGTGTCGGCTTTGGGTGCTTCCACCGTGCTACTGTAAGTTACTATTTGTGTCATAATTATACGAAGTGCCGACTGCGTCGGGAGAGACCTTGCTTGAGGGCAAAGGCTTTGGTACTGCAGTACTGTACCATTTCGACCGTAGGTTCATCAATTTTTATCCGAGATGCCCGAGAAATTTTGGTTCGATTTAAGGTGATTTTTGCACACATCAAAAAAACCTAGTCTCCCTAGTCAGCCCAAATGATCAGAGTAGTTTTTCTGAAAAAAAAAAAAAAGACAAAAAATACCTGATATATGGTCTGATTTTACTCGCGCTATGAAAGCCGTAGGTGGGCCTTCCGGATTCGGTCAACCCAAAGCGGACGTTCCCACGATCCTTTTGACAGCTCCATCACGGCGCGTCAAGGCACTCTGGCGCGTCGCGTCCACCCCGCGCATTACAAACCCCCTCATGGCCCAGACCTCTTGGAATATCAATTGGGATGTCCCAAACACGCCTGCTCCTCGCCGAAATCCCCTCTCATCCGCTACAAACCGCACGTCGGCACTCCCCCATCCACGACATCCATCCCTCAAACCTGGATCTCCTCATGGCGCGACACTTCAGCCGACCCATTTCTACTCAACTCCTATTCAATTTGGCTCCGTAGGAACCCCGGAAACTCCATTCAACTATTCTCCGCCACGTAAACGGAAGCGTGTCGAAGTCGACGAAAATACTCCTGCTTCTTTGGCTTCGGAAATCTCCGGCCCATCTGCAAAGCATCAAAAGAGAGCATCCCCGCGTACGACTTCCCAAAAAATTGAAGCAGTTCTTCATGCCATAAAGGAGCAAAACTGGACCTTCCCTTCTTTTTTGTATCACATATTCCAAACCAAAGACGGCAAGGGGCTCGAAATTGGGAAGGACATCAAGCAAGATTTTACGGGCCAAATCAAAGCCTTCGGGGGAGTAAAAATGAAAGGCAAGAGTTGTGTGACATAGCAGATAGAGTAAAACCCAGAAAGCGAAGGTTGTGGCGCGCATATACGTCGAGATGCGCGATGTCGTCAAGACGTGGCCTCAAAAAATGGTTGTGTTTGCCATTCCCGTGCTGATGCCAAGCCATCAAATTCACGAAGCCCCACCTACGGTATGACAGGCGCGAGTAAGACTAGACTAAAAAAAACCTGATGTGACCTGCACTGGTTGAACATTTAAAGTTTTGCACTGAAAATTTTGGTGAAAAATGTTTTGAATTTTACAGTAATTTTTCGCCAAAAAAGTAGGTGAAAAACTTGAAACATTTTCACTGGTTGAGCATTTCAATTTTTTCACCTTCTTTTTCAGTGAAAAATGTTGTTTATTTTTCAGACATTTTTCACTGAAAAAGAAGGTGAAAATTTTAAAACTTTTTCAGCACTTTCTCAATTCAAGGTGAAAATTTCGAAATAAAATAAGAAAGTGATGAAAATGTTTTGAAATTTTCACCTGCTTTTTCAGTGAAAAATGTGTGAAAAATAAACGACATTTTTCACTGAAAAAGAAGGTGAAATTTTTGAAATGTTCAACCAGTGTTTGGTGACCTTTTTGAACCTTGTGAAAAATTTCTGAAAAAGTGCTGAAAAAGTTTTGAAGTTCAAAAAATTCATGAAGAAGTTACAAGTTTTTCACTTGGTTTTTCACTGAAAAATTGCTGTAAAATTCAAAACATTTTTCACTAGTTTTTTCACCAAAAAACTTGAAATGTTCAACCAGTGCTGTGACTGAACTTACGGTCGAAATGGTACAGTATACAATTTGTAGGTTCGCTTCTCATTTGGACGTGATAACATCGACTCAGTCCCAACGTACGCGCTCTGACGGGATAAACGGAAATTATTATCTGGTTGCAACATCATACTGGACTAATACCTAAAACCCTTTCCCAGACAACCACCGCTGAACAAGGTCCAACGATTCCTTCGGCTTGTCATAAGGCACCTACCACGAATGTCAGACGTATTGCGAGTTTCATTGATCCACGGGTATCCGTACGAGGCGGGAACGGGGATGAGCACTCACCATATGCCCCGCATCATCAATTGTTACAAACGTCAAACCGTTAGCACTTCGGGCAAGGCCCGCCCGCTTACCCTTCGCATTGCCAGTCCCACCCCATGACCGTAGTGGCTCCTGAACAAACGCTTCCTGTCCACTCCACTCCAGCGACATAGTCCAACGCTCATTTCCGACCCAGTTGCAGATCCAGTCATTCGTACCCACGTAGATCAGGACACGTACGCCGTGCTCGAGCAGCGCGCCGACATAGTGCTGCGTGCTATGGTACCCATCGAGATTCGCCCGAAAGGCTGCGCCGACATCCTTTGCGCATGAGCTGAAATTTGTTGGGACTGCGGGGGCTGGATCGACGCCAAGCGTCTTACGGACGTGCGGGCGATCGAGGTAAGCGCGGATATGCCTAGTGGAGGTTGATTTTTGAGTAGCAGATATCATAGATAACCAACATGGTATACGCACGCAGTCACAGGGTAGCAAAGATTTTCTTTCAGGCCTTCTGCGTCGCAAGGCATACTGATGTCGTAGGGGTTCCTTCCTGCGACTGAATAGGCACCTGATCTGTTCTGATATCTGCATTCGCTTACCAGATTCCCAGAACGGCGCCCTGAGCTCGCTTTCGCAGAACGAGACGGCAGCGAAACAATTAGTGGCGTCGAATAGATCGACGCAGAAATTCTTCATCCATTTCTCGCATCGCGGAATCTGTGCAGTGTCATTTTCCGAACCACTATGAGATGATCAGAAGGCCATACTGTTTGTTTCATTTGAACACATTTCCTACAGATTTGCTTATTAGAGACACCCGCAAATGACTTTCGCGAGCCACTGGCTTACGCGACACCAAGAGTGGGCGGGACAGACGCCGAAGTACATTGCATATCAAAGGACGAAGACATTTGATGGTAGAAGTCAGTAATGCCGTTTCCTGGTGTGGAGAACGTCAGACGAAGAGCCACGAGACACAAGCATTGAATAGAAAGAGACCTATCATGACAGAGGTAAGGTTGATGGGTGTGTGCCCCGCTTCCACTAATTTTAAATTTTGGTCGTAAACCTCCGCTGCGAAAACGGGAACGTATCGGCCCTGCGGGAAGCGAGTTCAAGCTATGAAGGAGAAGACGCATGCCACCATACCCCGTATGATTCCCCGGCCATGTGGAACGAACGCCCTTTGAATTTGGAAAAATGTTCGAAAAAGACGAAAATGAAAGCGGCAATATCCTTTGCTGCGTCTTCGGTGGTGCCCTACGAAAAAAAATCAGCACATTGGGAGCGATCCTCGGCGTAGAAACATACAACTGTTTCCCCATAATCGGCGTAGGAGAAGCCAACGCCAATCGGTTGATCCACAAAGAAGATGTTTGCGTTGGTGTTCCAGCTCTCCGGATGGAAAGAAGTACCGTTCGCGTCGGATATTCGGCAGGGGCCTTTCAAAGATATACATCAGTTACTTATAGTAAATTACAGATCCGCATGGAATTGACCGAGTTCCATAAAGAGACCCAAACTTGAGCTGCAGCCGGGGCCTGAACATGCGAACATAAGAAAGATATTTCGTATTCATCGCGTACACAACGCACCTCCGTTTGTCCAGAAGATCATGTCGTCCGTGTCGGGGTCATTCCTGCTCTCGAAGAAGTAGAAAAATATGTGCCTGGCCTCAATGTCGATGTATCCGGTGTATGATCTAGAGGGTTGATGAGGAGTGTAGCCATCTTCCTGATTTCCTTCCTGGGACTCACTGTACAGTTTCGTCACAAAACGCGCTTTTCTTGATACGGACGCTGTGATTCGGGAAGACAGGATGCCCCAAAACGGTGAAGTCGCTTTCAGACAGAGCGTTTAGGTCTTCCATGGGTGTAAAGAGACCTTCATCGTACGCGGATAATCTAAACGGGCCAGCGTGAGCATGTATCACCGCGCCCCAAATTCCGACAACACACCTTGGTCCTGTGGTAAGGCGGTTTCCAAAGACAGTCTGAGATGCGTCTACGGTTCCAGAGAACGCATGGGTGAGCAAGAGCAGCCAGTAAGCAGACATCTTGGTCGCTTCAGAGGCTCTCACACTCGCGAATCCGAGGTGGTGAGAGACTGAAAGTTTGTTATCTCATGGTTTGGCCGATGGAGTTCCGTTGCCGACAGCCGAATGTTGCCGAATGTTGCCGAAAGGCGACTTCTGAAGTTGAACAGTGGCTGAGCGGAATGAAGCAAGTTTGGAGAAAGGAGAACAAATCAATTTGAGAGAGAAGACAAATGCATCCCGGTTTTGTTTCCGTAATCTCATGGTCGAAAGATAAAAACAAAGGTTTTACGGGAAGCAGAGTCATTCCATCATGTTGTTGATCAAGCTGTCTGAAGACCGAAAGTATATCGAAAGCCTTCAAGTTGCAGGTGGTCATGAGATTGTAGATTACAAGTAACCTCTGTCAGATTGAATGGAAAGAGAAGTGCGATCCGGAGCGCATGAGCTATCCGAGCAAGTCCGCCTCAAATAGAAGATATGAGAAGTCTTGCTCACAGAGAATGCCGATGCCGGAGAACGAATGGATCCGCGCATCTGCTTCGAGGATCTGCTCAATGGATCAGCCTCTCTTTGGTTAGATTTGAAAAGACCGCATAACAGGTTCCCGGGTCTTGAAGAGATTGATTGTTCTCCATGTTGAAATTCCAGCCCGCTTACAAAAGAAGTATCCAAAAGAGCACCAAGTCACTAAGGGACGGCGCCTTCAAAACCTTTCACCTCGCAGACAGTAAGTGGTAGGGTTAAATAGAGAGTACATGTGGAGACTTACGGATGAGCCACGATCACCATTGACGACCCCGATCTTTTTTGCCTCCTTGTTGTGCTCCTCAGTATACGGAATACGAGCACTGGGTCCGATGCCAATACACGGAACAGGCAGTACGGGAGTGCTCGTAGATTTCTGTGAGCTTTCAGGCTAAAGATGTGAGAATAAGCAGTTCATCACAGTAAATTTCCAGGGGATATACACACCAACGTCATATCACCTTCGTTGGCAATCTGTTCTGCGATTTCCTTGGCTGCCGCCGCATGCTCGGAGGCGAATGGAACGCGGAATCGGGGATCGATGCCAACATCGGGGAGTGGTTGGGCAGGGACTCTCCCAGATTGTTGTGCATCCTATATGGAACAGACAACATAGGGATGTCAGTCAAGTTGACTAGTAATGGTCTCGCAGGACAGGATAGACCTTTTGGGCAGGATCTTCTTGCAATCGGGTAGGATCTGTAGACTGAGATGTGGGGACCGACATGGAGAGAGTAAAGCAACGCTGCAGTAGTCGGACCGATTCCTGTCACTTGAGAATTGCTTGAAACGCCGTTCAGGCACCATGATGCTGTCCGGCAGCGTCCGTGGACCTGACCTATTCTCAGGGCCTTCGAATGCTTTGGCGACGTCGTCGAGTATCCCCGCAGAAACTAGAGGTTGGTTGGAAGTTACTAATACCTGAGACGTCGGTGATTCAGCCCGCACATCTCAACTTTAACTAGATCCTGCTCAAGTAACAAGGGGCACCTGATAACAATTTCCCGCGGAACGAACACTGAACAAGCTAGATTGAATGAAGTGTTTCAAGAGTCTAAGTCCGGTATTCTCGCGCACTTGAAAAGGAATTTCTGGTGATTTCACAAGGTGCAAGATCTCGTACGCACATAACCCAGTAAAGGCAGAGATTACTCAAGATCCATCGCTGCCTACAAAAGCCCACCGTGAGAACCGAACAATATTGGTATAATCATACTCACCGAACTCCGCGGTCCATTGGGAGTGTTTCAAGAGATCGCCCTCAGCCACAGTCGGACGCACATTCGCGAAGGACTCCGTGAAATCGCGCAGCGTCAGTGCGGGTTCAAAAAGTTCGTCTCCTTCAATGTCAGTCCACGACTTTTCTATTGCGTCGGCGTCGCCTGGCGTACAAGACATCCATTTCACGCGGGTGCTGTCGTCTCCTGGCACGGGCTTGAAATGGGTGGCCGAAATGAACTTGCGGATAGGCTGCATGAGGGCATCTTGAACGACGATAGAGACATCCGCTCCAGAATACCTAGAAACGATCAGTGCCGATTTCTGTGCATGCCATTTTAATTTACCCTTCCGTCTTTTCGGCCAAGTAGTGGTAGTCTTCGCGAGTGAGCTCGCAAGGCGTCAAACCAACATGTAATTCGAACATGCGCTGTCTGGCGGCCAAGTTTGGGAGGGGAATATATATCCTTTTCTGGAATCTGTTCTCTCTTTTAGTGACAGACTAAGAAACCAGAGGACCTCGGGAAAGTGACCTTCGCTTGATAGACAAATCGATTTGCCACGGCAAGTTTGTCGCTCCGATCACCAGCACACCCGTATCGTCGTGTCCAACGCCATCCATCTGCACGAGGAACTCTGTCTTCAGTCTTCTCGACGCATCCGAATCTCCATCGCCACGAGCGCCTGTCATAGAATCAACCTCGTCAATGAAAATGATTGCTGGCTTCATCTCTCGGGCCATCTGAAAGAGATGTTTAACCAGTCTGAATGGACCGCAAAATCAGCGACCACGAAGGATCAACTCGCAGGACACGTACTTCTCGGAATCCCCTTGCCACTTGCTGACGAGATCGCTAGAGCTGATGCTAAAGAACGTGCTCTTCGCCTCGGTGGCGACCGCTTTAGCGAGATATGACTTGCCAGTGCCGGGAGGGCCGTAGAGTAATATACCCTTCCAAGGTTTACGCTTGCCTGTGAAGAGCTGCGGGAATTTTATGGGGATAATTACGGCCTCCCTCAAGGAGTCTTTCGCTGCCTCGAGTCCGGCGATGTCATCCCATGTTACGTCGGTAGTTGCACCCAAGATCGCCTCGGCGAGGCCAGCTCTGAGCTTTCGAATTTCAGGGTCTTGATCCTGAACGTCGGCACTAACAGTCAAGAATCAACTCAGAAACTTTCGGCAAGGGGGAAATGAAAGGATACCTACCTCTTCGCGAGGACTACTCCTCCAGTGCTGGGTGGTGTGATTTCAGAAGAGGAAAGCTGCCCCTTGAGAATTTCAGCACGGCTCAGGTAGTCATTTATCTTCGATCGAATGAGCAATTTGAACTGCTCATTCTTCTCGTCTGCGTGGACAGACGTGAGGGACTCGGACTAAACAAAATGGGGAGTGATATTACATTTTAAGGCCAACATGAAGTAGTCCAGGGCGTCCATGTAGTCCTTGCATGCTTGACGATGCTTGTGCGCGCGATCATGCTCTATGGCTCGTTGCACAATCTCGATTGCTTTCTGCAGCGAGTTGGTCAGTAAGTCCACAACCCAGATTCGAAAAGCATGTCACGTACGTCAAGACTTCCTTCTCGAAGAACGGGCATTACCACTAGATCACCACTGGGTATACCTGAAGATTCAGCGTTTATAACTTGAAGTCAATCTCCGCAGTTACGTCGATGCACGGTGACTGGCCCGGGAGCACTGCGGTAAATTACGTCGAGTCAAATCAACGCAGGACCGCAGTGACGCAGTCAAACAATGCGCAGACTCTGTAGCCATAAGGCCCGGGAATCTCAGAATGTGGGTGTGGATTAGCTCTGAGCTATAGGACAAGTCGACTCTGTCGATGACACGGCCCGGCCTGGGCCGGCCACACTCTCAGAGTCTGCCAATTTTGAGTTGTGCTAGTGGACCCAAGAAGTTAGCCAATTGAGCACTGAGAAGGAATATGCGGATAAGATTCCACTACGATGAGTGGGGCTGGCATCTCTCAGGGATCGGACCTTGAGTCCGATCTCGGAATTTCGGGGCGAGTGCACGCGTGCATCACGTGCCTCTTCGAGCACACAGGATTGAACGTCTAGACTCTCGACGCTTCAACCGTGTACCTGAAGGAGGTTTACCACAATTTTTAGGAGATCTCACCATTGTGATGAATCATTTTCCCTAGCAACCTATGTAAGCAATGTCCATTGACAAGGCGAACAAAACTCCCGACTCGGGATTTCAACCATACTGGTGCTGCACAGTGCAGCCTTGACTGAGGATCATCAACTGGTCATTTTTCGTCGCAACTGAGATAGAAGCAGCATATAGGCCATCTAGATACGTCAGTATCTCCTCGTTCTTCTGATGCCGACGAGCATAACATTTATTTCGCGACGTAGATACTTCCCGTAACACTGTATCCGCGACGATGCCGCCTCGAGTCCGCCATCGCGACCATCGCTACCGCCACCTGCGTGAATACGCACACAACGCGGCACACGATCTTGTGGTGCGCAATAGTGTCGTAGTAGCCGGTGATATCGGTCCCAAGCTCCTGCCAGCATAATTAATTAATACTCTCAGCCAACGGCGGAATCAACGGTCCAACACCCGACTGCTTACCAGGATATCGTTCGTCTTGAGCTCATACGGGTAGGAGTCCTGGCCCTCCGGGCTCAGCCGTCGTCCGTTGACGAATGTGCCGTTCGCGCTCCGGGTGTCCCTGATGAATATCTAGACTCATGAGTCAGCATTGGAGTACAGGCAGACAGACAGACAACACCGCACACCTTATTCCCCTCCTGCCACACCTCCGCATGATGCCTGCTGACGACGCTCGAATCAAAGTACACCTTTCTGTCGCGGGGCGATGCGGTGCTCGTCTTCCTGCCTAGTTCGACAGGGCGACCGGGCGTGGAGAGAGCGATCTGCTTCGGGATAAAGAACGAGTCGTCCAGCGGATACAGGTAGAGCGCGGGGAATGCGGGACACATTGAGAGCATTGGCGCTGGCATGGTAGTGGGGATGAGGGATGCTTCGTTGATCTCGCTTGGGCTTCCCGAGTCAGCTTCTAAGTAAATGGATCGGCTTCTTGGCCTTACTAAACGGAAACTAGAAGAACAGCTAGCCAATTAGCGACCGGTGTTCCAGGGCGTTGCGTTCAGCGTCAGGGGAGAAATAGCGCTACGGCTTGACATCGTGAACACGGCCAAGGGGCTGTCAGAATAGGACAGATCTTACAATATTCTTCCAATTCTAGGCATTTTCACTTACGTGTGGAAGGTGGCGATAAAGCGCACACCATCTCTTCAACCTTCAAGGTTGAAGATTATATAAATGCCCCGCAGATCCAGGAGTCCTGGGGGACAAAGTAATAGGGGGTTGATGAGACCGTTCAAAGAAAGGGCACTGCTTGGGAGAACGAACCAAGGCGAGCAGGCGAGGGACGACCAGGGAGAAGAAGAAAAAGGAAAAAAGGTACAGGTCTAGGGCAGCAGAGTTATAGTTCGACATCGCAGGCCAGGCCCATGATCCGCAGTCGTTTGCGTTGACGAGACCCTCGATGTCGGACGTATCAATTGTGTTGTCATTTGGACACAATTTGCGGCTGCAACAGAAACCCACGAGAAGATACACAGTCCCATCTTTACAGTCGGTCTCTCTGGAGTCTTCCATTTTTTATTTCAATGAAGTCCTCGAAGAGTCTGAGATTTGCGCAATAAACAAGGTTCATGGAGTCAGATTGAAAAACCGAGGCCGCCAGACTGAGGGTTATTCTTTGCGCCTGCGCCGAGCCGCCGTTCGCCAAAGCTGACGTCTACCTGGAGCTGGATAGTCCAATATATATCGCGGGCAGCGCCGACACGAGACTCGTCACCATCGCGCGCGGAAGGGAAACTGAAAGCGCCCCGATCTCCGTTTGGCAGCTGCTGGTTAGTGGATATCATACGCGTCCTTGCATGCACCCGAGATCTCGTCAGCGGAAAATAAACCGAGTACATCGACCAACTCGCTTGGGCCTTTGCCGTTGCCTGATAGCCAGTCGCAGTTTCCCGATATGTGGGAGAAGCCATCGTTCTGGTAAAAATCAGATCCCTGATATGATAGAAAATTAATATACTTACCAGAAATTGAGGATATAAGAGCCTCTTTCGATGGCAGTAAGAGCTCCCCACAAATTTTCTGAAGGTGTTGCGCAGCATATTATTATGATGGCCGGCTATAATTACCGGTAACAGAGGTCTCCGAAACTAACTTATTCGGAGCAATTTGCCTCGATGCTGTTCGGGTCTTCGGTAGACAAGTCGTCTGGGGATGAGATAGCGGATTGCAGCCGATTCGATTCGGATAAGTTCCTGTTGGTCAAAGCGATTTTTGTTAGCTACTTGGAAAATAGGAAGAAGACAATAACTCTGACAGGATTAAAGGGCCAACTGAGTCCTATTGTTCAACCATTGAATTTCTGGACAGGTTTTTTATTATTATACGAAGTGGTAGACTTCAGAAAAAGCACGAAAATAATAGGTGAACTTGATGATTTAGATCAAGTTGGATCTGCCCGTTCGATTCTAATGGTTCAGATCAGCCTTCTGACCTTCATAAAGGACGACAGTACCTCTTAAAGTTGGCCGGAGATTAGCTTTTGGAAGAAAGACCGATATGGACACCGCGTGTTGTGCGGGAATTACGCCAGTGGATTGTTTGTCAGCGTGTAGATTTGTGGTGCCAACGGCTTGTGGGTCGCTTTCGACCTCGACGGCCACGTCGCTGGCCACCATGCACCTCTAGACATCCACAATGGCCAAGCACACAACCGCCATCCCTCTCCCGCCCCCGGAGGCGGGAACATACGACAAACAGCCCGGGACGACCCGCACAGACCTCCAGAAGTTGTCTACCACCCCCAAGCCTACGGCGGCGGCGGCGGCGCCAGCGACGAGCAGCGCCTCCGCGCCCACCACCCCCGCCGTCCCCGCGCGCGCCCCCTCGCGCGCGGCGTCCGTTACCTCCGAGTCCTCCGCGCACTCGCACAAGTTCACGCTCAAGGACCTCCTCGCGAGCGGCCCCAAGCTCTCGCGCCGCTCGTCCGCGCGCTCCGCCTCGTCCAAGCACTCCGACTCGGACAAGGGCCACGACGGCCCCGCTCGCAGCATCGCCGGCGACAGCACCGCCAGTCTCACCCGCAAGTACGGCGTCTGCCAGAAGGTCGCCATCGGCAAGGGCGCCACCAGCGTCGTCCGCCTCGCACACAAGTGGGATCGCAACGATGGAGACAAGATGTATGCGGTCAAGGTGTGTGCTGTTGCCGTCGTCTTTTTTTTCTTCGGTCGCCATCGCACTCCTGATTACGTCATTTTTCGCCTTGTTTTTTTTTTTTTCATTCCTTTTTCTTCGTATGTTTTGTATCGGATGCCATTCGATTTTCCCATCCAACCTTCCTCCTTCGTCTCTCTTTTTTTTTTCTCCAATTTTTTAAAACCCCTTTGCCGTCTTCCCGTTTGACTTGCCCGACTCCAATTACGTCATTTTTATCCTTTCCACATTTTTTCACCCACGCCACGGCCCCGTTGCCCGCTTCTTCATCTTCATGTTGAGCGTTTTACTTGTTTTACTCCTTCCCTTCTCTGGGCTGCACGCCGTCGCGCGTCTCTGTGGCCCGCCTTCGCACCTTCCTCGTCCACGCTCCCTGTTACCCCGTCCTCCACCCCCTCCTCCGTCTCCCCCCGCTTTTGTTTGTTGCCACATAATCGTCCCCTTCAATTTTCCTGTCCCGCTCCTCCCATCAATTTTTTTTTTTCCTTCAAATTTTCACCCATTTTCACCCACTTTTCGCTTTCCCTTTGATCCGCCCACCCTCTGATTTACTTCATTTTTATCTCTTGTACTTTTTTTTCTCATGCTCCTGCTCCTCTCTTGCGCTCGCTGACGCTCGCCAAGGAATTCCGCAAGCGCCGCCGCACAGAGTCCGAGAAGGAGTACATCAAGAAGCTCACTGCCGAGTTCTGCATCAGCAGCACGCTGCACCACGCGAACGTCGTTGAGACCGTCGATCTCGTGCAGGACGAGGGCGGCCGCTGGTGTGAGGTTATGGAGGTACGTCGATTACTTTGATCACGGGCCGTGGTGGGGCGGGGAGGTGGGCAGTGTGGTGGAGTGGGTGTGATGGGGAGGCGTGCGCGGTCCTTTGCGTGGGCAGGTTATGCCGGGTGTCGGACAGGGCGGAGGGACGCTCCGGTCCGTTCTCGGCCGTGGACGTGGATCGCGGCGGGGATGGGGCCGAGTGCTGCGCAGCGCCTGAGCGTCCGGGGCGTCGGTGCGCCTGCCTGCCTCCCCATCGTGTCTGTGTGTGCTGCCCTTCGCGGGCGTCGTGCGACGTCGTTTTGTCTACGCACCCTCCCGTGCCCCACTCGTGGCTCACTGTGTCCCGTTCTCTCCCTTCCCCCTTCGTTCCCTCTGTTTTTCCTCTTGCCCTCCGGGACTAACCTCCCTCCCCTAGTTCTGCCCCGGTGGCGACCTGTACGCGGCGATCAAGAAGGGCGGGATGTCACCGTCAGAGGTGCGTTCTCTCCTGTGGACAGTTGGCTGGCGCTGACCCTGTACCCAGGTCGAATGCTGCTTCAAGCAGATCCTCTCCGGCGTGGGCTACCTGCACTCGCAGGGCGTCGCGCACCGCGACATCAAGCCGGAGAACCTGTTCTTTGACACCGTCGGGCATCTGAAGATCGGCGACTACGGCGCATCGACGGTGTACCGACTCCCGTGGGAAGCGACGATCCACATGTCGACGGGCCTGTGTGGGAGCGAGCCATATATCGCGCCAGAGCAGTTTCTGGGGAAACGTCCGTGCTTCTCCCTTATGCTTTTTTGAGACTGACGGCCCGCAGCCTACGACGCACGGCTCGTCGACATCTGGGCGTGCGGCATCGTTTACTACTGCCTGCACTTCCAGGAGCTGCCCTGGCGCGCCGCGCAGCCGTCCGACCAGCTGTACGCTACCTACGCTGCGGCTGCCGCGCAGACGCCGCCCCCGCCACTCACCGGGCCGCCCACCAACAACTCCTCCGCCGCTGCGGCGAACAACATGGTGTTCCCGCCGACGATCAACAACCTCTCGCCGCGCGCGTGTCGGCCGCTGATCCGCAAGATGCTCGAGCCGGACCCGAAGCTGCGCAGCAGCATCGAGGAGCTGCTCGGGTTCGCGTGGATGCGCAGCGTAGAGGTGTGCTGGGAAGTCGGCGAGGCGGCGCATCACGTGCACGTGAATGCCCGCGCGATGGCGGGCGTCGTCCTCGGGCAGGTCGAGCGTTAACACGAAGCAGTTTTTTTGTCTCGGTGCACACATCATCATCCATCACCATCATCCATCCTCATACATAATACATAACATACATACTATACGGCTTTTCCACTTTTCTGTTTTACGCTCCGCCTCGGTTTTTCTCCTTTTTTCTGTTTGTCCTTATAGTGCGCTTCCTAGTACATAGTTTCCCGTTGTGGTATTGCTCTGTTCTTGTGGATCTGTTACAGTAATGTGACTGGCGGCGCGCGTCATGGAGTAGTAGTCCTCGAGAAATTGAGTGATAGATGTTGTATATTTTCTTGTGCGATATATGTCTAGTCCGGGCACTCAGCGAGGTATCTGTGTGGCTGGTCGTGTCCCACCCACTAGCCGACACTCGGATGGGGATTTTAAGCTCCTGAATCTCGAGCAAGAGCCGGGATACTCAATTGCTGCGATTTTTGTTCGGGTTAACACGCAATATGCAAGGTTATACATAATCGGTCATACATACACACTACACGCATTGTAATAGACGGCACTAGACACTACCCGATGACCCCTACGTTGTTCAGAGGAAAAGCTTCGTAAAAACACCCTTGGGATGGCATCCCACTCCTGCTTCAAGGTCGTCAGACGAGCAAGCGTCTCCGGGCCCTGGTAGAGTTGCTTCAATGGCACGTCCCTGGACCAGTTCTGGTACGTGACTTCCTCTTCGCCTTTATATATATATATAATATAGTAATATACTGACTCACTTACACAAATTACCCAGCAAATGCATGCATGTCCTGCGCTCGCATCCTACATGTGCAGCCTGTACCTGGGAAGTAGCCATGCCCGGCCTCCCGTCCCTCTTCTGGGGCGCCGACGGCCTGCAAAAGTCATGCCAGTGGGCTTCAACATTCAGTCTGATTATGATCTGGAGATCATGTTCTACAAGCTCGACGAGGAGGACATACATGGAACCATACACTCACCGTTTTGGCAGACACAGCAGGCTCTACTCTGCTCACACTCTCGATCGGCGTGGAAGCCAGGGTTGTCCGACCACAGCCCGTCGTTCCTTGCGTCCTTCACGGAACTGCACTAGAATCATCCGCGGACCGGTCGGTCCGAGATCCAAACTTCGTGGAGCAATCTCGAACACCTCCGGCCAAGTCCAGCTGTGCCAGTGCGATCCCTCCCTTCTTTCCGTCTTGTCGTATATGAAGTGCGTGATCACACAACGTTCCCGCATCGCTCTGACCTATCCCGCCAGCCTTGGTGCGCTGCGTTGGTTCCCTGTCAGAAATAGAATTTCCTTCCTTCTTGGTACGTACTCTTCCTGGAATGTCACGGCCCGAAACTACGCGAGCTGCAGCTCAGCTCCGACTTTATGGGTCGTTTCAGCATATTCGACACCTGTGAGAGCCTCCAGAGCCTCGCGCTCCGCGTTCCATTCGAACTCCACGTACGCTTCGTCGCGTCTGTTGCTACTTTCCGCCTGATAACGCGCTACAGGTCGACGTGACAGATTTCTTCTGCACAGTGCCGCACACGCAATTCGCGAAGCTGCTCATCCGGTATCCGTGCATGGTGAAACCGTCAGTCTACCCGCTCTCTCAAGCCGACTCGGCCGCATTGACCCCGATACAGGACCAAGGAGGAAGAAGACGCCTGGAACGCTTTCTTCCGGGCGCTCGATGTGGATTCGTTTCCCGCCCTGCGCGAAATTCAAGTGCCGCGCTGCGTGTGGCCGCTTAACAAGTGGGTCCATCCTGTCAGTTTCTCTGATCGAGTACGATGCTTCTAGATGCGAGATATCCAAGAGCCTGTGGGTGGAGCGCGCGGAAGGTCTTCTCGAGAAGAGGGCCAAGCTAACTGACAAAGAGGGAAAACCATGGATTCCGAGGTTGAAACGCAGGAGATGATGCTTAATCTCGTAGATCATCCTTTCGCACTAGATAAAGCTCAACATGATGATCGACTCTGTCAAGGGATAAATGCCCCGGGAACATGGAAGCGACGGTCAGAATCCTCCGTTTCCCAGTTGATCCACGTTACTTCTTTGACCATCTTACATATCTGCATGGTCAGAGTAAGTAGAATTTCGAGTCCACGCACTTCGTTGTACCTTGCTATGTCGGGGCCAATCGTCTGTCTGACATTTATTGCTTGTTACGCCTGTCAATCCGTGAAAACTGGTCAGGATTTCAACATACCAGCAATATCTGACAAGTTCGCCGTGAGAAGGGATGGCAATTATAGAATCAATGTGCGAGTGCACCTAGTCAATTTGCACCCACTGCAACGGCTGATCTTGAACTCCGCCGCGCCCGTCTCGTCTCTCTGGCATTTGACGCAGCTGTTAGCGAGAGGTATCGCCGATTCGTGTTTCGGAAGACGCAAAGACGGCGCGGGCAGCATGCCTCCGCTTTCGCTGGCGAGCTCCCGCGCCTGCCTTTCGACCGTTGAATGGCACGGCCCACCGCCAGCCTCACAAAGATGGTGGATCTACGCGTAACGTGGACAAAAGACGGGATGAGTGCACATGGCAGTCAATTGCCGGGAATCCGACACGCACATGGAGGATCACCCTTGGCTCCGCGAGGCGCAAGGACGGTCTGGGGTCGAACCACGTCTCTCGAGCTGGCTGGCCTTCAAGTTGACGCAGCCGCGAGATCAGTGCACTGATGGCAGCTTTCAAAGCTGTGTTACTCACCACATACCTCGCAATCCCACCTTTGAGTGTGCTTCATATCGTACCCGAGCGACATGACAAGCTTTTGTGCCCACCCATCGAGCAGAGCGAAATTTCCCCGCACGTTGGCAGGTATGTCTTTGCGCAGCTGAACTTCACAGCGGCGATCGTCGCTGGGACCTCAAATGAGTCAAAAGAGCCGCGAGGCCCGGGAGGGGAAGGCGCACTAGCCGATTATAATCACGTCAACTGAAAGGTGTGCGGCCATTTCGAAGTTCAAAGGCGGGATAACAAAGGAAGCGTACAAGAGGAGGTCGGAACAGTGGTTGGTGGACAAAAATAAAATAAGATAAGACTCATAATAAAGATAATGAAATATGCGCGTATCTGTGCATCTTTGGTCTAGATTGACGGGAGCTTCCAGACGTTGCCAAACATGTCGCACATATGGTGGCAGCCCCACGCTCATGTCAATCCGAATTTTTTACCGTAGCACTCCAATCTTTAAGATTTAGCAGGAACATGGGGGTGTTTTACAGGCAAAATTTTCGTTTCAAAAAAAGCCACCATATACCCCCCACACTGAGGAAGATATTGCACAACGTCCATCCAAGTTCCAACCCAAGTGGAAAAAAGGGAGTTGACCTGGGAAATAAATCTGTTTGTTCTCAAAATTTTCAACCATTATCTGTCGTGACCTGAACACGCAATTAATTGTGCATGAAAAAAACTGATACACCGTTGCCACATGACGTGCACGGCACAGCTTGAATCGACAACATGCAACGCGCGATTATCTACTTCATACCTCCCGACTGCACCGCTCGCATGCAATGGCCCCGAGTGCACGAGTCGGGAAGCAAACCGCAGGTAGGCGAGTCGATGGCTGCATAGCTGCTGCCACTGCCAGTAAGTACTGCAGTATCGCGAGTCAGGAGGTGATCGATCGAGACGCCGCTGTCCCGAGGCATCTTTGTGCTGACGTAGTCGAGATCATCATAAGCGCGCCGAGCCGACTCCGGGTGACGAGTGTGGCGATGACGCAGGATGATCGATTACTAACACCGTTCCCTCTCGAGACTAGCCAGTGGAGTATATTCATAACACTGTGCAGCGCCAAGACTGTCGCGGTGCTGTACGCGCCAAGACGCTTGCTGTGCCCGCAGCACATCAAAAACTGCGGATTTTCATTTGTATATCATCAAACGCTTGATTACCGGAACGGGTGCAGCGTGCAGCACACGCATCTGAGCGTGCCTCTTCATCCTTAAGTCTCGCGGCGGCTCTGCGCTTCTTTTGAATTTTTTAAATCCCCCTGCAACCCTTGGAATCTGTTAACCTCGCGCGCACTACTCAACATCTTCCGGCTAGTTACCTGCAATACCCACCGACTCGGTCCATTGCGTCGAAGGCGGCCCTGCGCGCCGTTCGTCTTTGTTTCCTTCGCCTGTTTTTTGGGTCCGGCCAAGCTACTCATTTCAAAGCACTCATCGGCTGCCGCATTTTCAGAGAGTCATAAGATGAGAATAAAATGTGTGAGAAAGTTTGCAACCACCTTGAATGTACATGCTGGTTGTGAACAGGTTATTCTACCTGCAGTTTTGGATTGTAAGTAGCATATGAACGGCACTAAGGATTGGTCCAACCCCTATGTTCAATATTGTGTTACGACCCTAGCTCCTCCAAATAGTGGACCTGTCCTTTAATCCTGGGTAGAAAGAAAGATATATGATGACTCAACAAAAGTTTTGACAATAAGAGCTATTTGTGGTCAGTGATTTCAGCATTTTGTATGATGTCTGAATCAGTTCAGGTTGAATGAATATTTTTTGGAACTTCAATCGTCTAGAACTTGAAGAGGACCAGGTAAATTGCAGGATCACGAGGGATGTACACGAACCATAGTCTGCGGTGGTTTTTTCCAGAGATTACAACCATATGGCCGTATTTCACTTTTCACTGTCACCGTACCCACAATCCTCGAAAAATTCGGGATATGAGAAGGGTCCAGCGCCGTAAAATTGTTGTCATCTTACGGCTGGGCACAGTAACGGTGCGGATCCCAGCCCTAGATTTTTTTAGCTCGTCATTCTCAAGCACCGCACCCGTGGTCTATCTCGAATACCCCCAGTTTAAGTTGTGCGTGCTCAACTTGATTAAGAATACAGGAGTTTTAAATTTGGCCCAGCTAGTTGGGGTTAGCAGAAACAGCGAGGCGTGGGCAAGGCGAGGGGTGTTGAGATCGAGTCCAACGGAGTGGCGGCCATCAGTCAGCACTGATCGACATCGCTTACGAGCTTACAATCGATCAAGCGCAGCCAAAAACAACCACGGATAATGAGCGAGGTTGTATTTACCACCTCGCTCCATTTCTGTGGTATATCACCCCAGCCTGCTTGTTCCTTTTAGGGACCACAGTAATACACCTCCCTCCCTCCCTACTCCCTCCCGTCATAACTCGTTCTTCCGTGATTGCCTCTAACACGCCCATGACCCGTTTAATCCGCCCCCTCGTATTGCTTTCATGCCTCGCGATCGCATATGCGGCGGACGCGCAAGCGGAGACATCAACGCAAGTTGATGTGTCGGCCGAAAGACTAGCGGAGGGACCAATGTATGTCTCCCACTGTGTAGTCTGCAAGGCTAATGGACAACCTCTCTCACTCACAGTGGAGGATTTGTCCCAAAGAAGCTGCCCGCTATCATTGCGCTGGCACTCTTCGGATTTTCAGGGATAATCCATTGGATCAGTAGGTCCCATTCATAGTCGCACCAATTACCTGTCGCTCATGTCGTGTTTCGAGATTTCTTCGTCGTCGGGAAACGTCCTTTTCTACTTTCTCTGACGCTTGGAATGACTGGTGTGTCCCAGAAATACCTCTTTTCCGTTCTTCCTCATCTAGTTTCTCAAGCTATGGCTCTGGGCTTCGCCTTACGCATGGTTTTCTCCAAGTCGCCATATTCACTAGGGCTGTACATAATAATGGATATGGTGTGTCACGGTTCTATACTATACGCAAATCGTAATTGACCACAATTCGGAAGCTTATCCTCCTCTCGGTGCGAGCCCTGTCCTTGGCGTTGACGCGGTCTCTGATACACGTCGGCATTTTTGCAGCCGTGTGCATTCCTGGCTACGGACTACATGCTGCTCGCCCGTCTCTCGTCCACGTTTGACGTCGAGGTGCAAGATGAATGTCTCCTCGTCCGCGCGTCACGCATCGTCAAAATTTTTGTCTGGAGCGACTGCCTCACATTCTTCTTGCAAGCTTCGGGCGGCGGTCTCCAGGCGACCAAGAACAGCTCAACGGCCAACATCGGCAACAAGGTCCGTCTTTTTGGACCAACGGATAGACGAATCTTAATCAATCAATTTGTTCTCACAAGGTCGTCATGGTCGGGCTCGTCCTGCAGCTCGTCTCCTTCGCCTTTTTCACGGTCGTGCTCATGACGTTCGGATGGCGCATGTACGTTCTTACCTTGCCCTATTCCTCATGTTTACGAAGCGGTTTGACCCGTGGCACGCGCAGGCGCAAGCTCTTCCCCACCACCTGGCGCCCCAAACACGTCCAGCCCCTCAAGTTGTTCTCCCGGCAGCCCATAGTCGACTGGCGCATCCTGTATTTCACGATATTAACAACGTGCATCGGCATCCTGGTGAGCGCACGCCTGCATTTGCCTCCTAACGAGCGCAGCTAAAATACGCCACTACGCGCTAGACCCGATCTGCCTTCCGTATCGCAGAATTCGCGGGCGGGTGCGTCTTTTTTTTGCCCACGTCGCCCACGCCGCGGTACCTCCTAACATCTATCTCCTCACAGGTACAACGGATTCATCGCCACACACGAAGGATACTTCTACTTGCTCGACTCGCTTCCTCTCTGGGTCGCCATGAGCCTGTACTGCATCGTGTGGCCTACACGGGCTCTGCATCCGCATCCGACGTCGTCGGCGACGGAGCTGAAGATGACGCGCAATGTAGTCTGAGTGAGTCACACTGAGGGAATCCGGGAGTGTAGCCTTGATATTCGATTTTAATACAGACATTTATACTTAGAGGCTCCTGCAGTAGCGATAGTGCTAGTGATATATTTTTACACAGCATGGTCCAGCCTCTGAACACTATGTTCCCAAGAGTATCCCAGCCCGCACAAGCGTCTCGCGTGTTCGCCTTGTGCCCCAACTACCCAACTTGACGAGCTATTCGTAGTACTACCAGGCGGCACAAATGCAACGCTGGAGTTACAGTATATGTAGCTATGATTGTTCAAAAAAAAAATTGCGGCTGGGGGTCCTGATCTTGCGTGATTTATGTCAAGGTTGAAAAACTTAGCGAGGTGGCGGTCCTCAAAGCTTGGCTGCAGCCCCGAAAATAATTATGGCCACACACACGCACTCCTTGACGCCTCCGGCCGCGTTTACTTATCTGTAGGATGCATCACCTACCCGACGAGATTATCAGCGAGATACTCTCGCCAGTTCTCATCGTTCCCGATGCGCTTTTCTCGGACACCTCTACCACATCTCCCTTCGCCTTGACATATTCCGGCCAGTCTACATCCACCGTTCTACTCGTCTGCAAAACATGGCTCCGCGTCGCGACACCTCTGCTCTATAACGTGGTCGTGCTGCGGTCCAAGGCGCAGGCCTCCGCACTCGAGGCAGCACTGAAATCAAACGAGGGGTTAGGCTGGTTCATCAAAAAGCTACGCGTCGAAGGCGGATACGGGGCGGCGATGTATACTGTCCTGAAATTCTCGCCAAATGTGACTGACTTGGCCATGACCACACACATTTGGTCGTCGGACTCCGTCTCCGGACTGTGCCGTGGCCTCCCGCTGATTGATCCCCGGCGCCTCATCGTACTAGACGTCTCGGAGCGGACAACCAACAAACAGGCATCCAGTCTCACGGAAACGCTGTCTGGCTGCATCTCTAAGTGGAAGAACCTGGTATGGTTTCGAGCGATGCTTATTGGCTGATATTCAAAGTGAAGTGTTCCATGTAGATCATATGCGAGCTGCCATTTTTCGGTGCACCAACTCACATTCGATTTTTTGCGAGTGCCATTGCTCGATCCCGGACACTCGAAACCCTTCTGCTTCCGCCGTCGGTCGCCTCCACCGAGAATTTGTCTTCTTTATGTATGTGCCCTTCCGTAAAATTGGTGCAGATCAAAGCTCCGCTCGGATTGGGAGCTAAAGCCCAGATCAATGCTCATCCCAGACTGAGGAAAATCGTTAGATATGCAGACGAGCGGTGAGACCCGTAGCGAACCAACGTTTTGCCATGCAGTTCATACTAATTTTCAGGCCTAGTGGCGGCCCCAGCACTGGTTCAAAACTCCCAGAAATCCCTCCCTCCCTGAATCCGTTCTTCGTACCAATGGGCAAGGCGTCTCAGGAAACCAGAGATCTGGTTTGGAAGCGCGTCTTCTTTTTTGCCATGGAGCTGGAAGAAATCACGCTCTTCGATCGCCCACAAAACGGTCCCCCGCTGCCGTCTCTTATACCTCTCTTACTCCTCTCCAAGCATCTTCATGTACGTGAATAAATAGTCGTGGATCACAATGATTTTTGACGTTGTCCCAGACCCTTGCGCTGCCTTATTTCTACAGGTATCCCTCCCTCAAGACCGCCACTGTCGAGGGTTTTTCCCACCGCTTGAATGCAGATCCATCCCTCGGGTCTTTCATGCACCGGCTTTACATACCACCAGGACACCTCCCAGATACCATCAGCGATGATGTCTTCCTATCTATATTTTCCCACGCTGATCGCCTGCAAATCGTAGCTGGCCATGAAGCTCCCGGCCTCCATCGCTATGCAGCGCACGGTCTTACTCAACGGCGTATAACTGGACATCTCTCATGCGATGACCTCAAAATATTGGCCCAAATGTCAGGCGCTACTCTGCGCGTGCTTTCGGTGTGCATTGGTCCCTCGTTCGACTGCTCTCCAGCATTCTTTGCGGGGTTCAGGGCACTTCGATCGCTGACCTTGTGGTCGCCGACCGTGCAATTCCCGTCAGAATCCGACCTAAGCCTAGAAGCTGCTCTGCCGAACTTGGGATATCTTCGCCTCGAATGCTGTCATCCCTCGCTCCTGGAGCTTTTATCTAGAATGAAGTGCGGGTCTCAAGCTCATTCCTCTCTATGCTAACTGACTGTTCTCCAGCCTAGGAGCCCTCCGTCGCTTCTCCTTCTCCAGCTTCTTAACGAAAGCTACTGAACTTCCAGCTTTGCGGGGTTTTTTCGCGCGGCACGGGTCCCAACTAGTAGACTTGCGGCTCGATTGCGAGTTTCTAGATCATGTCGACGTCTTCGGCTTGTGCAACCAGATCCGCACACTGACACTTGATACTCCACTTGACATGACAGTAAGTCTCGCAAACGCCTGCCGTGTTGCTGATAATCTCGACTGGCGATAGATCACGACCGGATCTTTCGTCCGCAAGACTCGACACACTCGTCTCAAAAAGCTGATCACTGTACATCAGGGCTACCTCATGACTCCTGCAAAGCTGTCAGTATTTTGCGTTGCTGTCGGCCAGTGGCCCTACTGACCCTCTTCCTAGAAACACCAAATTGGAAACTCAGTGGACGCTATTATTTGAAACTTTGAGTCAGCGGACATTCCCGGCATTGCGTGAGGTCCAGGTATCTCGCTGCGTGTGGCCACTTAACGAGTATTTGCATTTCGCTGTTCGGATTTGTTCATCTCTGATTCGGGGCTATCGATCTAGGCATGGGATATCGAAGAGCATCTGGGTAAGGCGAGCGGAGATGCTTCTAGCGAAGGGGATCAACCTGACGGACGAAGCCGGGCAGCATTGGATCCCGAGGTTGAAGGGTGGGGGGTCGAACTGAGGAGCATGATCTTTCGTGGTGTTCTGAGCGACCTAGGTTTAACTAATTTACACTCCCCTAATATATTCAAATTGGCGCAAGGGATGAAATCACAACTCGTCACGTTATCATAATAGAATTTGTTGGTACATCTGATGGTGCTTGAGCCACTGGAATTTTAGATCGGCGTTTAGACACTTCATATTCATGTCGTGCGTTGAAGCCAGTGAATTTGAATTTTTGCAGAGCCTAGTCGTCATTCGAGTCCGATGATATAGGTTGCGTCAGTCAAGTGTCCGCTGACTGGACCAGGCGACTTCATACCGCCGGTCACATCCTGTCATCGCACGAAGTATGGTGCCTGGGCCTGTGATTAGTACAAGTAACGAGTGCCATCCAAACTAATGCTTCAGACTCTCCTCATGTCATCCACCACCACTGCCTCCCAACCCACCGAGTCTATTCCATCCCAACAGGAGCCTTCAACGACGGTTGCCATATTTTTTCAGAACATTTGTGGAATACGCCATGTTGACCATCGAATGCCCAGGGTCCCGAACCTTCAGAGCCCGTCCCCGCACAACCATTCCCCGACGTCGGTATTGACCCGCGATTCCGCGTTCCTTTCACGCCCGAACACGCGGCGGCCGCCAGAGAAATCGAAGACCAGATTGCCAAGGACGGGGATTTCACGTTGGTGAGGACCGCCTGAAGCATCCTTTCGGTGGGCGTCTCATTTTACACAATATAGCCTCAGAACCCACAGCCACCGGCGAGCATTCCGGAGCAACCTGTCGCTTGCATCGGCATTGGGCCCAATGCGCGTGCTCAGGAAACCACTAGTCCATCGGTAAGCTCAAGCCTACCCCCAATATTTCAACTGATGATCCTCAAGGTGAAGGACAGTGACCTCGACGCGGTCAGTCCAAGGTGATGAGGTGTTCTTGTTTTCGGCTACAAATTTATGGAACCAATTCTGCCCGAGAAGTTGGCATGACTACACAAGTTCTAGAGCCGCCATGCTACATGAAATGGATTCATATCATTCTGTTTAAGTTCGTCAATTCTAAACCCTTTGAGAAGTTTCACAATCATTTGGTCTAATCTCTGACTGCCTCACTTGAAGATTGAACATCGTCGTTCACTCCCCAGCCTTTAGCCAGTGCTCTCCCAATTTCTCACCATTTATCTCTACAGGATTCGCGCCTGATGTTGCGGCATAAGATTGATCAGATATATGTTTTCCCATGCGGAGACAGAAGAACTTACTAAGGACGACAAAATATATTCTGGCCCACTCGGTAGAGGACTCATTCCTCCACGCGTGCATTGTACCCTTTGGACGATGACATCGCCCTCATTTAGTGTGACTCGTTCCCCGTCGTTAAGCTCAAGCTCGATGGAGCCTTTCGCAACCACACCGTAGTCGAGAGAAACAGTTCTGTGGATTGGCTGTAAAGGGGTCACCTGAATGACTTGCCCACAAATCGAACTGATGGGATACGTACCGAAACCGTGCCAGGAGCGAACTCAAACACACGAAATACCGAACCGCCTTTGCTAACATGCTCCGGGTTCTGCATGATCTCATCCACCCATTGCCCGTTGGTGATCTCGCTGTCAATGACCGCGGGCGATTCACCGGTACGGCAAAGATCGTATATAGGACTGATACTCTTGGGCGACCAGAACGTCGGGGTTGGACTGTGTCAGCGACGACGGTTGATTTACCTGCAGGACTGTGCCCGGTGACGACGCGGCGGACTGGTTTGAAGGGAGATTTCGCAGAATTGGACATGATGGTTGGACGTGAAAAAATGACGCTGGTTTCGAGACTCCTGCATTTGTATGTGCGAGAGGTTTGGGCACGGTTCATAGCCGAGAAAGCTTATAGATATTGAGTTACGTACATGGTTTCTTATCTTACAATCGGCGAAATCCTATGCGCTTCAGGGATCTCAGCGCCAAATCGCTTCACTCATCAGTCTCTTCACTCATCGGCCTTGCGAAATACCTCCGTGAGCTGTTCCCCATTTATCTCCACAGGTTTCGCTCCTATGTTTGGTATTCAATCTTGAATTGAACTTGACAATGAAAAAGCAAAGAGGGATGCTTACCGAGCATAACAAAATGCATCTTTGCCCATTCGGTTTGACTTGCATTTCTCCATGTATGCATTGTGCCACGTTGGACAATGGTGTCCCCCTCGTTCAAGGTGACTTTCTCCCCGTCGTCCAATTCCAGTATGACAGAACCTTTTGCAACGATACCGTAGTCCACGGTAATGGTCCGGTGTTTGGGCTACACGTCTCTCGCATAGGCAAAGTGCTCATTAACAGAGGCAACGGTCATGCTCACCGACACGGCGCCTGGTTCAAATTCCCAGCATCGAAACGTCGATCCTCCAGGACTGACAAGATTTAGGTGTAGAGTGATTTCATCCGTCCACTTTCCTGTGGAGATCTCGGAGTCTATGACGGCGGGCGACTCCCCAGTATAGTGCACCTCGTACACGGGATTGACGCTCTCAGGGGTCCAGAATCTGGCTGGCAGAGCTGAATCTGCTATCACTGTTGATTTGCCTGCAGAGGTGTGGCCAGTGACGACCCGACGAACTGGGGGGAATGGAGACTGGGAGGACGACATGATGTGAATTAGAAGTGAAGGGTCACGCGTCGATGCTTGATTTCAATTGTTGTCGTGGGAAATTGGAATATATGTGACGCCACAAGTGAATCTTTCCGCTGAGGATATCCTCTCTGAGGTCATTTCTCCTAGGGCAAACTGAAGGTATCGGACAAACTCTGATATGTCAATTGTATGTCTACACCCCCATATATTATTTGCTGATCTGCAAAGACGTCGCAACACCATTGGTGTACAATGTCGGCGTTCTGAGATACAGAATGCCAGTGCCCTGTAGACCGTTCTTCGTAAAAACAAGGTGTTCGGTTTATTCACCAAGAAACTCAGGGTCAAGGGCGGGCACGCCTTACCAATGCACACCATCCTCAAATCTGCCGACGATGTTGAGGGTCTGTGCAAGGGGTTCAAGCTGCCCCGCGTCGATCCCCGCCGTGCGAACGTGTTCTATGCTTCATACCCAAACCGCTGGAGAACAAGCATATGTCTGCGCCGAACAAAGTTCTGTTCACCGGCTTCCGAAAGTCGAAGAATTGCGAAGAAACTTCTGCGCATTATGCCGATTCGCCCGAACCCGTCTCGCTATAGGTTTCGGTTTTCTACGAAGTTGCTGGTTCCGCCCTGCGTGAAGCGGCGATTTGCATCATGGAGTCAGACTCGAAATTAACGGTCGCCCATTTTACAAAGTTCCGATCGTTGGAGTGGAGCGCTTGCGTCAAACTGTCTCCGACTCCGATCAGAGTATCATTCAGCATTTGGAGGCACTTCGCCTGAAGACCTCTCGAAGATTAAACATAGTCAAGGCTCTCCTTTTTGTCTCTGGTCAAGACATTAAGTATAGCCTTGACTCGCTTCAGACGCGATGCTGCTGATGTCTTCATTCACTTTCTGAACAGTCATAGGCGTGCTCTTATTTAAAAAGAGGCTTCAGAACTTCCATTCCCACTCGATATGCATCCACCAAGATTTTGTGGTATATGCGAGAATCTGAACACAAACGGTAAAACGGCTTGGCTTGTGACGTTTGCAGATGTTCTGACAATACCAAACAGGCGGATGGCGGACGAGATATATCCAGGAGTGAGTGGGTTCAACCACCGGAGTGGTTGCTCGAGCGTAATATCAAGCTCATTGATCTGCAGAAAGTACTGGACTCCACAGTTGAAGACGCCTAGACTCTAGGTGAATCTCTCATTCAATATTGGATCTCCGTCACGGTTGTTCTCGTTTCCTGTGAGCGCCTCCCAGAATCAAGATGAAACTCCCTTGAGGCATCTTCCCAGCGTTTCTCGCGGTTGGCCGCTCAGACACACATCTAGGCAAGTACCGTCGTACTCGGTTACGTCGTCTTCGGCAGCGTGTACACTAATTTTAATAATAGTCACTAAAGGCCGTTCACGCGATTGCGTGACGATCGGCCTTAAGCAGACGCCGCGTTCCATATAAAGAGTGCTTCATCGCCCACTAGTGCCCACCACCTCGAGATGAAATCCGAGATGAACCAGAGTCACGTCAAACAGGTTAAAACCCAGCGAGGGTTCACCTACTCGTACTACTTCTCTCCGCCAGCAGCGGGCAAACCCGTCATCTTCTTCTCGCACGGCTTTCCCTCTGGCGCCTATCTCTGGCGCAAGCAGATCGCCTTCTTTGAGCCTCTCGGATATGGTCTCGTTGTCCCCGACCTCCTTGGCTACGGCGGAACGGACAAACCGACGGATCCCAAGTTTTACGTCGGCAGTGGCCTTGCCCAGGACGTTATCGACATCTTTAACAACGAGGGTATCGAACAGGCCATTGCACTTGGACACGACTGGTATCTATATTCTTCGTATATTTTGTGAGTTAACATTGGCTAAGCTGTGCATTACGCAGGGGCTCTCGCGTTGTGTCTCGCCTGTTGAACTACCACCCACAGCGAGTGGTGGCCTGTGCCTTCTTTGGCATCGGCTACGGTCCGCCGGACTCTGAATATGCGGACCCCATCGCGAAGTCCCAGATGATCAAGAAGATGGTCGGGTACGACGTCCTGGCGTATATGCAGTTCTTCATCCAGCCAGACGCTGCACCGCTCCTAGAGAAGAACGTATGGAAATTTTGATTCTATTCGATCTGGATCGATGGCGCTGAATCTGCGACACAGTTTGACTCCTTCTTCAGCCTTCTCTATCCCGAAACGCCTGAGACATGGAAGGATACCATGTGCGTTTCTGGTGGGGCGAAAGCATGGATCGAGAGCAACCAGACGGCTCCTCTCCCTTCTTATCTCTCGCCTCAGGTGGCTATGAATTCCATCCATCTCCTTCAATCGTAACCTTTCTCCTCAGGAAAAGGAACACTACCAGAAACAGCTCCTCGACGGCGGACTCTCTGCCCCCCTCTGCTGGTACAAAGTCCTGATCGAGGCACACAACACCAAGGACGACGGGCGTGAGTGTTCCAGCTCCAGTGTTTGAATCTCCAATCCAACTGCTTGTTCGCTTCCCAGAAATCCCCGTCACATCGCACGCCATCCGGCAACCCTGCCTGTTCGTTGCCTTCACGCGCGACGTGATCGGGCTTCCGCTCTTCGGCGACGGAACGCACACGAAATACGTTACGGGCGCCTATACGCGGAAAGAAGTTGCGGGTGGCCACTGGGGGGTGGAGTCACATGCTGACGAGCTTAACCAGATACTCCTGGAATGGTTGGGGGGGCTTGATAAGTAAACGAGCAAGACCAAATCGATCGATACGTACGCACTTTAGGCATTTGAGTTGTGCAGAATGACTAGTTATCCCTAAAATCTCTCAGACCGAAAGTTATGAATCGAGGATGCACTATAATGGGGGAGCCCTATTACCTACGACTTGAACTGTCACCGATTCATCAACGACTTGGAGCACACTAACACCGGCGTCCGAGGACCAATGACGACAGTTGAAAGAAAGACAAAGGCACTAAGGTGACATACTAAAGTTTTGGCCTGGTTTCTAGACGTCGACTTTCTGGCGTTCAGGTTGTTTTTGGTTGGTTTTTGGGACAGGGAGTGTTTCGAGCTCCGGATTTCCTGGCATGGGTCATGGTAATTATCAAACCGAAACAATTATCAATCTCGAAACTGGGGGGCAGCGGGAATGGATACTAAAGCCCTCTAAAGCCCTCGGCCAATGAAATTCAAACTTGTCAAAGAAGGAAACCACTTTGTGAGCTATCTTGAACCGTCGCATTCCAGGTGCTCGCGAAAGTTGCATTATGATTTCCCGGACTTGTTGTTGCAAGAAACGGGGGCATGATAGGGTTCAGTGAACAACCTCCTGTGAGTTCGTAACATCTGTTAGTAACAATCTAGCTCATTGCGGATCTTAGGGCGCGGTGACTTCTTTTTTTTCCTTTTGGCAAGGGGTCAAGGAAACCGTAATTCCGGATATGGACCCTCGTGCACGTGATGATCGCTCTGGGGTCCTGCTACATATACTTTTCCCTAGGTCCTCACCGAGTCAATTCTGAGGGCTCTAGAGCCCTCTAACTAGGTTTCGGACTTTTAAAATGCATGTATGCCAAAATTTAATGAATTTGAGAGCCATGCGCAAAAACATGGAGTCGGCCAGGTGATGTCAACAAGGATAAACAATATGCCTGTCAAGGTCGTTTCTGTGTTCACTGGCCTATTGAGACCCGAAACCCTTGCATAAAATTTTGATACAGCCGTTTTGGAAACTATAGAGGGGTTTCGTAAATCGTTGATGCTCGATTTTTGCTTACCTCTGTTTGCGATAGCGTCATCGGCTCCACACTGCCGAATCGTGTTTGTCTTCTGTGAATCTTTCTGCGTACATGATATTTAGTTAGTTGCCGCTATTTAATATTTTTAGCTCTTTATCTCAGTCTATTCAGGCCGTCATTATCACAGTCATGCCCACTGCAGGAAAGCTACACTTTGGCTACACTCAACTTGCAGCCAATTGTGGAGTCACGGCACTGTACGGCAGTGTGGAGCCGGTCTTAGCCGATGACACTGTCGCAAACAGCGGTAAGCAAAAATCGAGCATCAACGATTTACGAAACCCCTCTATAGTTTCCAAAAGGGCTGTAAGTTAATGATCCAGTATTGGTCTTATATCCAATATTATATTCAGGCCCTACAGTGTATTAGATGCTCAACACTGGTGCAACAGTAAATTTACTGATGAACTACTGTCCCAGAGTATTCTGCTTTTTTGTACAGAATGTGGTATCAGTACCAGAACATACATGCAGTACATTTCCAATGTCTAATAGTATGCTTTCATGCTCTTTGCGAACAACTAATAAAACCTAGCGAAAATGCTTCCCGCATTTGGGGGCCGGATCACGGACCGGGTGGTCTCTGGTTCCGGGGTCCTGATGGGAGGTTTTGGGTAGTTGATTCCAGATGTTTTGTTTTAGCTACCCCTCGTGTCCGGACAAAAATCGAGGGTCTGGACAAAATTTTTGGCCAGTCACCGCACCCAGAAGGCCTTTTCCGGCCAAATATCGCTCAGATATCCGTGAATCAGCTCGGATCAGCGCATAAACCACGAAAACACGAAACGGGAAAATTTGAGCCTTTTGGAGGGCCGTGGGAGCAGAAAATTACCCTTTTGGGCGATGATGTCATCGATAGGCTAGGTCCAAAAACTGCCGAATCTCGCCAAAATGTGTCCGGACAAAAATCGGCGGATCCGGGGTTTTTGTGACCTAGCCTCCAATGGTATTATCAGGGGTCCTATGATAGCCGAGGCTCAAACTAATACCTTAAATACCTAGGCGGCGATCACCGTGCCCGTGACCTTGTGTTGACCTTGTGAATGAATGACGGAAGGTCACGAAATTCGGTCACGGAATTCTTCTCCTATGCAGCGTTGGCGCTTGGCCTACCCCAGTGGACTCTTTTCGCAGGCGCTCTCGGCCAGGGTGCTATCAACGGCCAAAATGTAGGCTCCGCTATGTCGTCGTAGTTTCACTGAGCCCTGGCTCCGCAGGAGTCGCGGATTGGCCAGCGGTGCAGCCGATACAGCCTCTACCTCCCGAAAGCCGGAAGCCGTGAGTAGCTTAAAACACTCCTCATAGTCTTTCGCACTGATGATACGGCTTGCTCCTAGCCCAATCATCCGAGTTTCCCGTGTCAATGGCCTGCTCCCGCCGATCGTGCCCTCGTAATCGCCGCCTGTTTCCCTACCTTCCCGGAACGACTGCTCCCTCTGTGGTTTTCGTGCAATTGGAACGAGTGGACGGATGCCCTCTTTTTCTACGTCCGGCCGGAATGGCACAACCTCAGCCCCGCGGCCACCATACTCACGCATGCCTTCAAAATCCGCGGAACGCTACGCCCGCTCGCATTCCGCGAGGCCTCCAGCGCCACCGTCCTCTTTGCCGCCGGCGCGGAGTATTTCCTCTGGAACGGCGATGCCCTGACGCTCACCCGATTCGGCACGGATTTTGCATTGGATGAGGACTTCTTGGCGCGCATGACCGCGAGGGGCGGCGTCATTGATCGCCTGGGTGCGGTGGAGGACCTGCCGCTAGACTACGACAGGCTCTACTGGCGACTGGACGCGGAGCAGCGCGCGTTGGCGTGGGAGGTGGACGGACGCCGACCGCGAGACGTGGACTTACTCGACCCAAGTACGTAGCGGGTTTTGGAGAGACCAGCATGGATGCTCTCTTCATATTCAATCCAACAACTGACACTTTAAATTTCTTTCCAACTCTCAGATTTCCCGAGGCAAATAAGGATTTAGTCTACGACACCCCACCATATGACCCTCCCACACTTTGATCACCTTCTCCTGTCCCTCGACGCCCAAACGCACTCCTTACGCCGTTATTCGTCCTGTCCTGTCACGAATCCAATCCGTTCTCACGCACGCCTGGGCACGTATCGAAAAATTATTACATGCTATCTATGTATGCATTGTAGAAATTTATTGCGCAATTGCCAGTATATATCCTTAACTTCTCCCTCTCTTCAATTTGCTCTTTCGCTCGCTTTCTCTTTCTCTTTATCTCCTGATTCATGAAATATGATCGCAGTTTGGGCGATTGTAAAATCGTATCTGCAGGAGTCCGGGAACGTACCAATTTGGAATGGCAACGCCTGCCATCCCGATTGGGAACGCCGGATTAGCCGAGCGCGGCCGAACCTGCCGAGCGAGGAGGGATGAGAGGTTCTAAGGCAGGATTATGGAGGGTATTTATCGGGAAGCTAGGTTTAAAGCTCCGTTAGATAAGTACCAACTGGATGGCATGCCATGATGCGATCATGCCATCAGGTTGGTTGACATATCGGGGCAGGGTAGGTGACAAGTTTGGTTTGTGAATTTTCGATCAAAACCAACTTATAATTACTAACGGCAAGATCCTCGGACCATCAACATGCCGTCGCGGGGGCTCTCACTCGTGCTTAGCAAGCGGATAGGGACCGAACGGTTCCACGTTCTTGCCTTGCGTGATTGTTCTCGACTCGCCGGCCGTCTGATCTCAGACTATTTCACGATTCAGCCTCTGCGTCTTCTCGTTGGAGTCCTCGCCGCAAACCGCGGCGAAGCGCACCCGATTAGTATATAGAGCTCTTCACTACCCCCCCATGGCCAGATGGGGAAACGGAAGGCCATTCCGATCAGGTGGCCGCGGCAAGGTCATTGGTGAAAGATCCAAACACGCGTCCCTCCTCTCCGTTATAAGCTTATCGTAGATCCGGCGATGCTCATTCTCCTCTCCGTCTGGTCTCCTGCTCTCCCGGATGCTCAGAATCGCACGTATACTTCTACAGGGCCCCCAATTCTCCAGGATATATGGTGCAAGATTCGCCTCGAGCGCCCCTCCCAGGAGATCGGCGAGCAAGCTCGCGTTTGCGTCGGGGGGAGTCGCAGTGGGACTCACCACTTTCTTGACGTCGCGCCTGCATGCGGATTCGGCCGCTATTGTCTCTCTGCCGACGACGTCCGACTCCAATCGGGGCGATAATGCGACTCAGATTACTCTCCGTACACTTGTGCGCACATACGTTGTCTACACGATGTGCTCGATCCCTGCACTGGTAGACAGTGCCCCGCGGATCCTTGAGGTCCTCACTAGCATTCCGGGGGTCCGATGGATCACTGAGGCAGTTGTCCGCGTCACATTTTTCGACCAGGTATTTGCTCTGTGGCTTGCGATTTGTTCATTGCTAACTCGGGCTAGTTTGTGGGAGGCGACACGGCAGCCGAAACGCTGCCTCTGCTTCAGAGTCTGCGTGCAGCCAACACGGGGACTCTATTCGCCTACTCGGTGGAGGTAGACGAGGCCGAGGCGATGGCTGCCTCCTCCGGATCTTCCAAGAAGAGCTCACGCAAGGTTATTGTCGAGGAAATGGTGCGCTGCATCGATGTCGCGGCGGATTTCGAGGACGGACTCGGCGAGAAACAGACGGGACGTCGAACGTGGGTCGCAGTCAAAATTGTATGTTTTTCTGACTATCACCTTACCCAGGCACTCATGCATCACAGACCGCACTCCTCCCTGACGCTAGCGCGCTCATCCGCCTCTCCTCCCACATTCTCTCAACACGTCCACCCACCTCGTCACCTCATGTAGTCTTCCCTGGCAACCCGACTTCGTCCGACCTCGACGTGCTGTACTCCCCCAATGCACCCAAGGGCAAGCTCTCCGACGACGACCTGAAGATGCTCCGCGACCTGCACGCGGACCTGGAGATGATCTGCACGCGCGCCGAGGCTCGCGGCGTCCGGATCATCATTGACGCCGAGTACTCGTGGTACCAGCCCGCACTCGACGCCCTCACGCTCGCGCTCATGCGGCGCTTCAATGCTCTCGACAAGGCCGGCGCGGACGCGGGTGCGCAGCAGCCTCTCGTCTACGCGACGTTCCAGGCATACCTGCGCCGCACGCCCGCGCACCTCGTACATGCGCTGCGCGACGCCAAGGCCCACAAGTACGCGCTCGGCGTGAAGCTCGTGCGCGGCGCGTACCACACGCACGAGACCGCCGCGCACCCCGCGTCCGCCGCGCCCGGCGCGGGCAAGACGCTGTCGATCTCGCCGGACGCGCAGCCGCCCGTGTGGACGCGCAAGGCGGACACGGACGCGCAGTACGACGCGTGCGCGGGCGTGCTGCTCGACGCAGTCGCCGCGGACGTGCGCGGCGGGCGCTCGCAGGGCGTCGGCGTGCTATTCGGGACGCACAACTGGGCGAGCAGCGAGGCGATTCTCGTGGGGCTCGTTGCGCGTGGGCTTGCGGCGCTGACGGCGGATGGCAAGCTGCGCGTCGGCGAACGGGTGGGCGAGCGCGTGACGTTCGGGCAGCTGTACGGTGGGTGATATTCTCTTTCTCTTTCTGCCCCCGCGCAGCGCTGATGCTGCGAGCAGGGATGTGCGACGCGCTGACGGAGCACCTCGCCACGCAGACGGAGACGGACTCCCAATGGTCATCAAGGGCGTTAACTTATCTCCCCTCTTGTTCGCTTGTCCCTCGCTAATCAACCCTGATCAGATACTTGCCATATGGCGCCCTCATCGATGTGCGCTTCCCGAGCCTCGTGCCTTCCCAGTGTATGTGCTGATCATACGCAGGTCATGCCGTACCTGAGCCGTCGCGCGATCGAGAACAAGAGCGTGCTGGGCGGGGGCACGGCGCAGAGCGAGCGCCAGCGCGCGGGTGAACTCATCTGGCGGCGGCTCTTCGGGTAGGAGGTAGGTCGGTGTGGTACTTCTGCGGTAGGTGATAGAGGCGCGTATAATGTAAGTACGCTGGTGGGAAGTGTGCCACCGGGACGGTGTAATCATAGACGCAATACCCACTTGCTTCAAATTTGCACGGGAGTTGTGTCCGCCACCGCTCGCTTTGCTCGCTCTTCCAACGAAGATGTTATCTAATCGCTGACCATCATACTCATCTGAGCAGGAACAATTTTGTCTGGAGTAACATTTAGGATCTCTACTTGCCTTGCAAGACTGCAACTGCGCCTCGCCTACAGGTTGCCCAACACCCGAGAGCCACGGCGCACAGCTACTATAAGCCAACCTGTCCACAGGACAGAGCTAAGTATATTTCTTCGAGCTCCCGCTTTGTCCCCTACGCTTCAAACTCTCATGCTCATGGGGCAGAGTGTGCACGCCACGGACTCGGAATCATCGCCTGCTGGTGGTTCAAGCCTCGATCGACTTTGGAAATACGTCGGGAAGCAGCGAGTATGTCGTGTTTTTCAATGGTTCACAAGTCGACGTTCAACCCATTCACGCGGGATTAATCCGTCGTCTCGAACGACTTGTCAGCTGCGATGAATGCTCTTTGAGCTGCGCTGCACAGTTTTTTAGTTGCGATGAAAATCGTATTAAGCCGCGTCTGTGGCGCAAATTAGCTTTGTCGCGCCACAGTCCATTAAACCGCTCATGCGTTCTACAGCCCGAATTCCTTCTTGTTCCGCAAGATGAAGCTTCCTATGAGTCGCGCGCGCCTACTCCAAAGACACTGTGATCTACAGCTTTCCTCAATTCCATCTCACGGCACCTTGCACACCAATGCATGCTTGAGGTCGAAATATTTGTACTGCCTTCCTACCCGTAGCGTGCGTCTGCTTTATAGGCCCCTCACAGCTTGCCCTCATTTTATTTCATGTCCCGGCACCCTGCAAACCGTGCTTCGGATCGCCGTACTAAAGGAATTGAACGCACCTCGTTGGTTGATTGCGAGAAACATGTTACGTTCATGTCGACGACTGTCAGTTGTATGCATGATGATACATTGATGATGATATAGATGAAGCCAGCCGATTACATCCCCCTTGCCACCCTACAATGTATAAGTGCGGCGCTCCCCCGAGATAAGTATGAGCTACGAAAAAAGAGTACGCTACTGTATCCAGTTGGCGGCTCGCAGCAACTCGTGGACCACGGGCGTGTCGGGCTTGAGCTCGCCGCGGAGGGGCGAAAAATATCTGCGCAGCTTGTGACCATAGGTGTCCTGGTAGATGACGTTCCAGTGCGGAAGTTCCTGTTTACCAAAATTACTTCTCGCGGATGTGGCCGTAGAGGGAGATAAACAAACATCGGACCAGAGGATCTCTGGTTTCGGGCGCGAAAATATCTTACCCCGGATCCACTTGTCATTATTGCGGATCCAGACGGGTTCGTTTGCCTGTTGAAGAGGAGCGGGAGTCAGGGCTTACATACAAATAAAGAGAGCGGAAAGGATGCTTCATGGTGCGGTGGCAATAGAAAAAACCTACTTCAAACGTGTACGCCCATGGCTGGTCGATGTGGCGAGGTGCCCAGAACACGAGTGCGTTTTCGTCGGTGCCAAGGACATCCCACTGAGGCACTGCATTATCGGCGGGCTCTGGTGGCGCCGCGGCGACAGGCCGTGGCTTGGACGCTTGCTTGGACCCCGAGGCCGCATTATTGGCCGCGAGGCGCGAGGATGTGCGTGTACGGCTGGGCATGTTGTATGACGTCGGGGCTAGGTAGGTTGTATGACGTCGGGGCTAGGTAGGTATGGTAGCGAGGACTATCTCAACAACGGACGTGTAAGGAGGAAGACGCAAGAAGATGAAATGAAGATGTTAATCAGGATTCAGTCTTTATAGCTGTGTGATGATGGTACTCCAAGCAGCGGGTGTGTGATGTGGGCTGATGTGGGGCGGTGGCAAAGCGGTGGCACGAAAGCGATGTGTCTTTTATAGTCACGTCACATGTGTGGGCCACCGCCCGGGATTTCTTTGTTGGGACAGAAGACTGCCATCACTTAATGAGAACAATGAGATCTGCTGTTGTTTTCTGCTTCCTTTGTCTTGTGTGCCTATAGTGGCCACTGGGGTTGCCGGTGGCCATGGTTGCAGAAATTAAGTAGCTCTTCTTCAAGGGGAGGACAGCGGGTATGATAGATAGTTGCAGGACAATCTAGAAGTATTCCATCGGATGATCAAGATTGCAGCTTTCATGACATACAGGCCGCGGCTCTTTTACGCTTTGGCCTACTTGCCTTCACTATCAACCCGAATCGCTATTCACTTAGCGCTTCGCCAGAATGACTCCGAGATACAGCCAGATAACGGCGGCTGCAAGCAAAGGCGTGGCCTTGCCTCGATGTGGCGGGAAACGTGTATATGGAGCTGCATACGTAAACCGGAAAAACATCATGATGACAGGGCTGACAAGGCAGCTCGGCCCGCTCCGTGAGGAATAGATTATTCAACAGAGTAACTTAGAAAGACAAAGGCGACCATTGCCATCGGAATTTACAGAAACAATGTTATTCAGGACCGCGCCGGAAGGCACCAGATGTTATCCAGATATTTTGAGGCTTGGGATTTTTTTATCAACTCACTAGTATGACGACGGGAAAGAAACCATCCGCCGCTGAGCACATGTACAGAGACCGGACCCACGACTATATAAAAACCAATCGTCAAACAGAAATTCTTCTGTCCGCGCCACCCGCGAGACGTAATTCCTGGAGAGTCATCCCCGTAGACCGCAGAATCGTAGGTGGATGCCGACGGATTTCGCGTCTATTTAGCTCGATTAAGTTCTTGGAAGAGGAGCCACAACAGAGAGAACGTGAAGGAGGGATGTAACGAGGATGGATGCAACAGACCAAACAGAATACCGCCAGGAAGAAATACACGCTCTGACCCGACTGCGTGGTCCGTCGCGAAGCAGACATTTATTTTCACAACCTAGCTCGACTGAATCGGACACCCAAGGCGAGCAACCCGCCAGGCAGAATTTCGGCGCAGAGGTCGCGAGCGAGGTATGTTACGAGCACGAGATTACGATCATCGCAAGACCACGCCAATCTGGCCGCGGACATTATTTTCAAAGCGAGGAGAGGGCCGGGTCCATTTTTCTCCCCGTTTGTTATTGGCCACATCGAAAAAAGGGATGCCAGGAAATTATGTATTACGATTGAGAGAACGTCCGAGGCGCGGAGGTTGTTTTTCGAGAGTTCAAAGTGCGGTCCGTTATAATGCAGAGTGCAGTCTGTCCAATATAGCCGGTGTCTTATGCGATTGTACGACCACAGAGGACAGGGAGAATTTCCGGCGCTGGTCCCTATCTCAAAGAAGTCATTTCGAGGTGCTTCGAGATAGTGGTCGATTTGCGTGATGAACAAGAACCTAACCAGTATAATTCGTCCAGACTGTTGCACAGAGTTCTAGTTTAAGAAAATGGCATAGAGGGCAGAGCTGTAAGTGGCAGCCGTTAGTATTGACGCTGGAATGGCATCCAAGGACAGACGGCCAACAGATAGAGAGACCCGAAATCCGATATGTGCTTGTCACTGACAGAAATGGATGACGGCGTCTATGTGCTGTATGGCGCCTCTTCCTGCAGATAATTTCATTCGGAAAAAACTGGATGCATTCATGCATTGATCCTGTTCAAGGTAGACGCCAAGGAGATTGCAAATAGCTACCTAGTGTCGCCCAAGGCCCGGCTTCAAGCCCTAGGCCCGCCAGGCCAGGCCCTGCGAAGCCCAAGCCGGGCCGGGCCCTACAGCAGGCTTGAGCCGGCCCAAGGCTTGGGCTTCAAAATCTGAAGCCCAGGCCGGGCCCAGTAGGCCCGGGCCTGGCCGCCTACCCAAACGTCTTCAAAGTCCGGTTTTCTGCGATGGAATGGCTGCTGGAGGACTTTTTCTGCTACATTTCCGCTTGCAGAAATCGTTCCGCTAAGGTTTAACGCGACTACCGGATCAGTTCGGCACGCCGCACAAACACGCGCACATACCTGCTCGTGGCCCAAACAAGCAGTCGGCCGCCAGGAACCTCGACACAGGAGGTAAATCCCGACTTCAAGAGGTGTTAGGATGCTAAACAACACTCATATTGGGTCTAATTCCATTGGCGGCGCCGAAAAAAAATGCACAAGCAGGACCTGTAAAATTACCGTGGAAGCCCCGGCCTAGGCCTGAGGCCAGGGCTTGAAGCCCTCCTACAGGGCTTGGGCTTGGGCTTTGAAAATAGTAAGCCCAAGCCCTGCCAGGCCGGGCCCAAGCCGGGGGCTTCAGGCCAGGCCGGGCCCTGGGCAACACTATAGCTACCCATAATCGGCCAGCTGTGTCCTCCGAGTGCCAAATACTACAGGCAGGAAATTCCCGCCCTCCGGTTTCGACCTGGAGACGGTAAAATCTGCCATAGAAAACAGAGCGCGAGCGCGGGATGCTTCGACAGGACCCAGAAAACCAAGAATCAGATGAGGCCAGGAAACAGGAGTTGATCGGCGTCACGGGGCCGAAAGGCCGATATCACTCCGGGAACTTCCGAGCTGGAAGATGCATCACTACAGCGCGCTGGCGATACGCTCTCAATTTTTTTTTCACCGCCCGTGTCTCTACGCCGCCCATGACGAGTGAAATATCCAGTCCGCTGAGGAAACACGCCAGAGGATGACTTATGACGCGATCTGGTGTCGTCGAGTAGAATGCACGGACAAATCGAAGAGGAATCGAAGGCAATGCTCACCGGGGCGGCCCTGCTGCACATGAAAAGCTGAGCCCCTTCTTTGCTGTAGATCCCAAATCACAATGTTCTCCGCACTCCAGCAGTAGGCTCTGCGCTGGATATCGCTCTGCCGCTCAAGCGGATAAGGATGGCGAACGACTCGGTGCAGAGCTTCACAACCAAAGAACGCTCTGCCTAGCCGTGGCTGTAACTCTACGCTTCTGCGGAACGCCTGTCGGCGCCTCTTATGCCGCTTTTCAACTTCTGATAATCTGAATGTCGTTAGCATCTGTTTATCTGGGGAGCCTCGCCTCACAAACTGCTCTGATCTTGCTTTGTGCTGGAATGGACTTTGATAACTAATTGTTCGTCGTTCACATCGTTGATTACTATTGCTAGTAGCAACCAGTTTCATGATCAACTCGCCACTTCATTGCCCGCTGTGGCCGCGCGCTCGTCCCTTGAAACTGTAGACCCTCGGAGTCAACTCAGGGTTTGCCACTGTTGTAGGTACATACTTTTTTGTTCATACTTAGGTCATCCTTTTTTGTTCAGGAAATACTGATCATTGACCATAGGTTCATCTCCATCCGTATCTTACATGATTTCCCTGGTGCTTACAGTGGTCCCTGACATTGCAGAGTCTCCGAGGTCGCCGCCGCTACAGGTGCATTGTCACTGGTGCAGTGAACCTCGATGATTGATAAGTACGTAGATCGTTGTCAATCTGTGGTGAAAATTTATTGTTAGAAACCTCTCACGGGGGAAGTCTTAGCAGATGGCCCTCACAAGGATGCAGTGCATTCAAATTTCATCAGCATGCCATAAATATAAGCGGCAGAAACGGAGCGTCGGGACAAGGATATTTGAATTTTGGAAGAGCGTCGAATCGCTGAGTTGAGATCATTTACAGTGAATCTTTGTTCGTTTGCCTCTGCCTCTTGTGGAGCGCTTGGATACGACTTGCGCGACTCCTTGGTATTTGGAACGTCCTGAGTTTCAGTAACGCACCGAAGAACGCACCGGTTTATTTATGGGTGCTGACTACTTTCGTTGGATGGAACCATGCCTCTAGCGTTCCCCGATAATGTCATGACTGTGAGTATAAAACAGTTGGATATCGTTTCTTCAGGTCTCTGAACTTGTCCTGGTGACTCAAGCTCAATATAACTAACAGGCGGATTCCTCGGGCTCGCCCTACTCACACTTCTTGTTCAGGCGGCTCCCGCTCCTGCCCATGGTGAAAGGAAGCTTTCGCTTAAGGTATACACGATCTATATTTTGCCGACCGAAAAATCCCAGTAGAATCGACTACGAAGCCCCACAACGAGACCGCACACAACGAGCCCCTCGAAACCTGCCGCGAAGCCTCCTCCTGTGAAGTCGACTTTGATTTCCAAACCAGCACCTCCATCCTCGGCTGCCCCCACAACCTCTGCCACGGCATATCCAGGCCAGTTTCCTCGCTGACTCCTTCCAGGATGTCTTCCGTGCCATCGTCTGCAATCTTAACATCGCGCCCCGCTTCTGCGGCCCCTTCTCCGCACTCCTCATCCGCATTATCTGTCTCTGCACCTCCAACTGCAATATCTTCTGGGCCATCTGCATCCAGCATAAGTTCGGTATCTGGTATATTCGTTTCTCTCATGTCCGGGAGTGCCACCTTGGTTTCTGCATCCAGGGTGCTGTCGGCACCATCTACGTCCGAGATGACATCAGCACTCTCTGCCGCCCTCTGCATCGGGGATGTCATCGGCATCCTCTGTGTCCGGAATGTCATCAGCGCCATCTCCTCAGTGGGTGGTCTCTGCGCCTGGGTTGTCCTCAGCGCCCTCTGTGTTTGGTATTTCATCTGCGCCCTCTGCGTCTGGTATTTTATCGGCGTCTTCTGTGTCAGGGATGTCCTCACCGCTCTCTACGTCCGGTATTTCATCAACACCTCTGCATCCGGGATATCATCAACGCCCTCTGCATCCGGTACGTCACCATCTATATCCTCGGCATCGGCGATATCCCCTTCAATTTCCGCCTCCACATCGCGCTCTGCGTCGTCCGGGGTCGTGAATGCTCCTTCTTCCGCTACCTCTTCTTTGGCTCTTCCCTCTGGGAGTTTCTGTCCCCTCGGCCCTCGAGCGCTGTGAGCCAAAACGTGAAATGAACCCCAATGACACAGAACACTGCACCCTGGTACGAAGCACCACGTTCTAGGCAGACGTTTACATTTTGATTATCAACAGGGCCTTGGCCCGAATATCGCAGCCGGAAGCATTGACTACCATGGGCAACGATGAGAACGGCCTAGACGAGTTTCCACAGAGATCTGCATTGCTCGACTAGACTTTCCGGTACGATGATACCTGGGGCAATGGTGTTCTCGTAAGCATATGCTAGATAATTAATGAGAGTACTGCTGATCAACCGGATTCAGGTCTATGTCATCGACAGTGGTGTTCGAAGAACACAGACCGAGTTCGCCGGCAGGGTCGAAAACGGATTTGTCATTCCCAGACTTACGGTGCGTGATTTTATAGATCCTCTCCATGGCTATTATCTCATATCATTATGGTTTCTAGGCGACTGACGATGTGTGCGACCACGGGGTGTGTCCTTTTTTCTGTATAACAAATTCAACTCTAAATTACATCAATACAAAGACCGCCGTGGCTTCGCTCATAGCCGGAACGGCCTTGGTCATCGCGAGGCAAGCCACCATCGTTCCAGTGAGAGTATGCTTCGCCCTTGTATCAACTTCAACAGTGTCTGAGCCCAGTTTTCCCCAGGTTGCGGACGAGAACAGCTGCAACAGGGTCCCTAGCACTACCGCCGATGTCGTCGACGGTATCAATTGGGCCGTATCTGCCTTCCAAAGCAGGTGTGACGCACGGGCAGGCATTATCAATGTCAGTTGGCAGGTGCATCAGACCCCCGCTTCGGAACAAGCCTTTACCACTGTACGCTTTAAGTGGGACCGAACCGCCCACTCAAGCTATTTCTCAGGCAATCGCTGCTGGTATGCATGTGATAGTTTACGCAACAACGAGGAAAATCAAGTTCGACCATTTGTCACGTACCGTGACATCGGACTCCCTCGGCCTCCGAGGATCGCCGAATCGTAACGTCCTCATTCTTATTGGCTACTTCATTCACCATATGCTCAAGACTCACTATGATTCACTATGACTTTCTTTGTCGGCGTCCTCGGCCTTCCGACGTCCGCCGACACAGCATTGACTTACATTGACTCCTACATACTCATTCCCATCGCGGAGCCTATCGGCCTCCGATGATTAATTACACTACGATATCATTTAAATAGCTCGATGTACTCTCGCTTCTAGTCAGTTTGAATATCGACTAAGTTTCCCTCTTCTCAGTTCTCTTCCTCTCGGTCTTCCGCCCTCCTCCGAAATTGGACATTGGGCGTAGAGAAGGGCGCAGCGCACGAGCTGAAGCCAAGTCCACTCCCTCCGTCGGTCCCCGAGTCGGACCTCCGTCCGGCCTCCGATAAAGACTTCACACTTATATACGAAGTCCCCCCTTGTGACGTTCCTTTCTTATCGTTCACATAAAAACTATTTGTCTTGACAGGACCCATCGGATCCCGACGGGACCTGACGGAATTCTGGTACTTGACAGTATATTCAAACTCACTCTTCTCACGCCCACCCGTTTATGGCTTTGGACCTCAACACACAAATCCAACGAAGAAACGAACGTGCCTTTCAGCGACTTGCACGACTCTCGGTTACTCCTCCAGAAATCGCCGAGCAACGCCGACAACAGGATCAGGCTATTCGGGACTCTCGCATTAACTACAGCGCGGGCCTCCGAAACATAGCCAGTCAAAATATTCAATCATCTTTTGTCACTCGGCAAAGCGCTCACATTGCTGGCAGTATGACTTCCACACAAACACTTCCTTCCCAAACCCGCAATCCCACTTCACCTAATCCCTTCGATTCAATCTCGCAAACCGGTGGACCCCGATCAGGCAGGAATAGCCTGGTACAGATAGATGAAGAATCGGACGAGGAAGACCACCCTCGGAACCCGATCTCCTCTGGGGAGAACCGTCGGCCTCCGACTCCCCCTCGGGAGCCAGAAGAACGCGAACGTCCGCGAAGATCGTCAACCAACCCTTTCCATGATATCATTGGTGGAGTTAGCGGAGGCGGTGGAGGTGACGGAGGAGGTGATGGTCCAGGGGACAACGGGGGCCGACGCAGTCGATCCTCAACCCCCGACCAGAACCCGTTCAACAACCCCAACTTGTTTTTTACGTCCCTCACCCAAGCCATGTCTCAGGGTATTGGCAACGCGCTTAATCAACGCGATACTTCCAACGACAAGACTCGGTCCCGAGTTCGGGATCCTGAGACATTCGATGGGAAGGACCCCGAGAAACTCCGAACCTTCCTTTTCCAGGGCATTCTGAACTTCCGCGATCGCCCGTCGGCATTCGTCCGCGATCAGCAGAAGGTCAACTACATGATCTCCTACCTCACAGGAGATGCCCTCGGATGGTTCGAACCGTCCTACGTCAATCCGGATCCGAACAACACTCCGAACTGGCTTAACGATTACAATGCCTTTGTTTCGGAACTCCAACTCAATTTCGGCACCTACGATCCCCGACAGGATGCCGAGAACGAGATAGTTGCTCTACGTATGGGCGACGGACAACAAATCCAGAAGTATCTGGTCCGCTTTAATAAGCTTTCACAGCTTACAGGCTGGAACTCCGTCGCTCTCCGAAAGGTCTTTTATGATGGACTTCCCGAGCGTATTCAGCTCAAACTCCGTGATCTTCCCGGCGGGAAACCCGATTCCCTTGATGTCCTCAAGATCTCTGCTCAATCTATTGATGCCTCCCATTGGGAATGGCAGAAAGAGCAGCGATTTCGGCATTCTCGGGCCCCGCCGGCGAAATCTGGAACCTCCGACAATTCAAAGCCGGCCCACTCAGGCAACTCTGGCAATCATCCCACTCCCAACAACGCCAATAACGACTCCAAGAAAAAGAAGCAGAAGGGAGGCGGGGGAAACGGAGGGAACTCCGGCGGATCCCCCGCTCAAACTTCGACTTCTACATCTTCGGAGAAGCCTTGGGCAAAGATGCTGGGATCCGACGGCAAACTCCTTCCTGCCGAGAAAGCCCGTCGGCTCGCCGAGAACCTGTGCCTGCTTTGCGGAGGAAAAGGCCACCGCAGTGATGCCTGTCCCAAGAAAAAGGTGTTCGGACGTGCTGCTTCCACTTCGGGAACCGCGGCAACTCCGACTACTGCATCCCAGTCGGGAAATTAAGTAGCGACTCTCGGAAGTCCGTGCGGCCCGAGGGTCGCGAAGACATCCCCGATCGCACCCCCGACTCTTTTTTACGACTTAATGCTTCTGCTCTCACGGACCCAAATTCCTTATGCCCATTCCTGCAGTCTCCGCAGATTCCGTCGGACTTCCGAGCCCTTATAGACTCCGGTTCGTCCGATTGTTTTGCAGACCCTGTATTTTGTACGACCAATAATCTCACACGTGTTTCTATTCCTCCGATCGGCCTCCGTCTGTTTGATGGGTCCTCCGGGACCATCATCTCCGAAATCGTTCGTCTCGACGTTCGGTTCCCTTCGGGTGACACAACTCCGGTTGATTTCTATGTCACCACCTTGGATTCTGCTTGCTCTGTCGTCCTGGGACACAACTGGCTCACCCGCTACAATCCGTTGATTGACTGGGTTTCGGGCCAAATATCTTTCCGCTCGCCTGGCTCTGCAATTCCACCTTCGGCTCCGTCCGAAGACTTTCCGTCGGCCTCCGCCGGCTCCATCCCTCCCGTAGGGGAGCCCTCTGTCGCTCCTTCGGCTGACGCTAAAACTCCGTCGGTCTCCTTGATAGGAGCAGCTGCCTTCGCCAGTATTCTACGCAGCGAAGGTAGTCAAGTATTCCGTCTAGGCCTCTCAGAGGTCCTAGGACGTTCATCTGATACTTCCTCGGCTCCGGACTTGTCCGGACTTCCGTCGGAGTATCATGAGTTTGCTGATGTCTTTTCGGCTTCCGAGTCGGAAAAATTGGCACCTCATCGGCCATACGATCTCAAGATCGAACTAGAGGATGGGGCATCACCTCCGCCCGGTCCTATATACTCCCTTTCTCAACTAGAATTGGCGGCCCTCCGAGATTTCCTTGACAAGAATATTACTAATGGCTTCATTCGACAATCGACTTCCCCGCACGGCGCTCCGATCCTCTTCGTTAAGAAGAAGTCTGGCGAGCTTCGGCTCTGTGTAGACTTCCGAGCACTTAATCGGATCACTCGGAAGGATCGGTACCCGCTACCGCTCATCTCGGACCTCCTTGACGCCGGGCGTAGCGCTAAGGTCTTCACTAAAATTGACCTTAAACATGCGTATCATCTCGTCCGGATCACCGACGGCGATGAATGGAAAACAACATTCCGGACTCGCTATGGTTCCTTTGAGTGGCTGGTGATGCCTGAAGGCCTGACCAATGCTCCTGCGGCTTTTCAACGATTCATGAATGACCTCTTTTCGGATCTCCTCGACATCACCGTCGTGGTATACCTCGACGACATCCTCATCTATTCGGAGGACCCATCGGAACACCGACAGCACGTTCAGGAAGTACTTCGGCGCCTGCGGAAAGCCGGTCTATTTGCTTCCCTCAAAAAGTGCGTTTTCAACGTAGAAACTGTTGAATTCCTCGGATACATCCTATCACCGGAAGGACTTACGATGGACAACTCCAAAATCGAGGTCATTCGGGAATGGCCGGAGCCCCGAAAAGTCAAGGATGTGCAATCATTCCTTGGCTTCGCCAATTTCTATCGTCGCTTTATTGCGAACTATTCGGACATCGTCGTGCCGCTGACACGGCTTACTCGGAAGTCCGAACCCTGGCTTTGGTCCCCGATATGCCAGGAAGCCTTTGATACCCTTAAGCATGCTTTCACCACTGCTCCAATTCTTACGCATTGGGTTCCAGGTGCACAACTGACTCTGGAAACCGACGCATCCGACTACGCCATTGCGGCGATTCTCTCCATAACATCGCCGGACGGAGAAATCCGCCCAGTCGCATTTCATTCTCGGACCCTCTCGGCCCCCGAACTCAATTACGACACTCATGACAAGGAACTTCTAGCCGTTTTCGAGGCCTTCCGAGTCTGGCGCCGATATCTGGAGGGAGCAGTCCCACCAATTGACGTGGTCACTGACCATAAGAACCTAGAGTATTTTGCGACTACAAAACTCTTGACCCGCCGGCAAGCTCGGTGGTCCGAGTATCTGTCGCCTTTTAATTTCGTCCTTCGGTTTCGACCGGGACGCCTCGGAGGCAAGCCCGACGCTCTCACTAGACGATGGGACGTCTACCCTAAAGAGGGGGATAGTGGCTACGCCAATGCAAATCCGCATAATTTCCGACCAGTATTCACTCAGCATCAGATTGGTGCGTCCCTTCGCGCATCCGCGCTTTGGACCCCGGCGCTCCGAGCTGGTCACATTATGGACATTGATCAACTTCATGCGGACATCCGAGATGCCCTACCTTCTGACCCTTCTGCCTCACGACATCTTAATGACTCCTCGGACCCCCGATGGGTCACCCGAGATGGACTTCTCTATCACGATGGACGTATCTACGTCCCGGACGCCGCGGAACTCCGACTTCGGGTTCTGCTCGACAAACACGATCATCTACTTGCTGGTCATTGGGGACAAAACAAGACCCTTGCCTTGGTCCGACAGGAATATGTGTGGCCCGGACTCCGAGACTTTGTTAAAAGTTACGTCCGATCATGCGTTTCTTGCAAACGCGGCAAATACACTCACCATAGACCCTACGGACTCCTTCGGCAACTCCCGGTCCCCGAGCGGCCTTGGGACTCAATTTCTATGGACTTCATTGAACAGCTCCCTATGTCTGACGGTTATACCAGCATCCTCGTCATTGTCGACCGCCTGTCCAAGATGGGACTCTTTATTCCCTGTCACGGCAAAATCTCGGCGTCCGAGTTAGCCCATTTATTCGTTCTTCACGTTTTCTCCAAGCACGGAGTCCCGAGCCATGTCACCTCCGACCGGGGCACCGAGTTTGTTAACCATTTCTTCCGTTCCTTGGGAGAAGCACTCAATATGCGTCTACACTTCACCGCCGGATACCATCCTTCCGCCGACGGACAGACCGAGCGTGTCAACCAGACCTTGGAACAATACATCCGGATGTACTGCAATTACCAGCAGAACAACTGGGCTGCACTTCTCCCTCTAGGCGAGTTCTCCTACAATAACACTCCTAATGAAACTACCGGAGTGTCTCCTTTCTTCGCCAACAAGGGCTATCACCCGTCGGTTACCGTGCACCCCGAGCGGGATATTACCTCCGCTCGGGCCCGAGACTTCATCACGGACTTGGATGCTCTACATCAAGAGCTTCGCACTCAGATGGCAGCTGCACAGAAGCGCTATCAGGGACCCGCAGACAAGCGGAAAACCGTGGACCCGAAGATCTCTATCGGAGACGAGGTATACATCAATGCCTTCGGCTTCCGAACGGCGCGACCAACTAGGAAATTCTCGGAACTCTACTATGGTCCATTTGAAGTTATTGCCCAGCCCGGACCCGCTTCCTTCACCGTTAAACTTCCCCGAGACATGCGTCAAATTCATCCCGTCTTCCATGTCTCTCAACTCGAGCCCTCACATCCAAATACTATACCAGGTCGAGAACGGCCTCCGCCGGCCCCGATCGAGATAGAAGGGGACCTCGAGTATGAAATCGCAGAGATATTGGACAGCAAAATCGATCGGCGCCGTCGGCCTCCGCTAGTCTACCTTGTTCGCTGGGACGGCTACGCTGGAACAGCAGAGGAGACATCTTGGCTGCGAGCCGATGAGCTTGCCCATGCAGCAGATCTTGTTGAAGAATTTCACGCCAAACATCCTAACCATCCTGGTCCGTTGTAACATCGGACACCGACGGTCACCGATGCGACTCGTTTACGATGTCTCGCACAGGTTTTTACGCAATGAAGGTCTTCTGAGCGTTTTTCCTTTTAAAAATCCTTTTTTCTTCCTTATGTTACTTATCACACATTTCCCAACTCAAAAAGAAAAAATTATTTCTATTCTACAAGAGGACAGTTTTTAGGCGGACCCGCTCGGCCCCGCCTCGTCGGGTCCCGGCCCTTTCGACCCACCGCTCGGCCCCGACCCGGACTCCCCTTCCTTCTCCTTCACCGGTATCTTGATGAAATTGCCGTTTTCGTCCCGTTCGGGCTCCGGCGTCAACATCTGTGGGGCGGCGATTGCCCACACCTCTGGATGCACAACTTGCATCCAGGCGCTCCCCAAGGTCACCAGGTTCCGGAGGGCGCGAGCAGTCACCTCCGCGGCATCCGAGCTGTCGACGACAGCCCCCATGATGCCGAGGAGGTTACTCTCGGCCCTCCGGTGGTGCTTGGCATTTTCCTCCGCCTCCTTCCTCTCCCTCGCCGCTTGGCCCCGTCGGTCCTTCTCGGACGCCTCCACCCCAGACGACAGGAGGTCCACCAGGGCCTCCAAAGAGGCCCCGACGGCCTCCGACGCGACCTCCGACTCGCCCGCGGTGAAGCTACACCGTACTTTGCTGGTGTAGCATTTGGCGCAGGCCTTCCCCTTTTCCCGCCGTAGACAAGGGGCGCCGGTACTCCGGCAATGCGTGCACTGTGGACAAGATTAGTCTCCGACGGGTCCCGATATTCCCCGACTTACCTTGTTGGGGAACTCATCCCCCGTCTTCCTCTTCTTCCCCGTCGGCCCCGACTCAGCCGCCGACTCGGGGCCCTCCTCCTCCTCGACGGACCTTGCCCTACTCTTGCCCTTCAGCTTGGCGGCCTTTTCGGCCTCCGCTGCCTCTGCCCTCCTGACTTCCGCCCGCTTCCGTTTCCTCTCGGCCTTTTCGGCCGCCCGCTGCTCCGCCTCCACCCGTTCGGTCTCGGCCTTTTCGGCTGCCCGTTTTTCCGCCTCCACCCGTTCGGCCTCCACCCTCTCGGCCTCCGCGGCCGCCCGACGGGCCGCCTCCGCCTCCTCTTCCTTTCTGCGCCTCCTGGTCGCCGCGCGCAGACGGTGGCGGAGGGCGGCCTCTCCCTCGTCCGACCACTCCTCGGCCTCAGACTCCCGTGCGTTTTCAAGGCGGGCGTGGTACTCGTCCGTTGTTTCGTTGGCGTTGCGAGGCATGACGGGTAGTGAGATGGGATGGGGTACGTGGGTGATGGTTGTTGACAAGTTGTGGAAAAAAAATTCGGTTTCACATCACGTGCTACTGTACAGTTGCTGCAGAAAGTGTTCGGGCCGATCGGAATCGGCCCCGAACTCCGTTCCACTGACGCAGTTTTCCCAGCACCTCAAGGGTTCGGTGCTAAGTGGGGGATACTGTCACGTACCGTGACATCGGACTCCCTCGGCCTCCGAGGATCGCCGAATCGTAACGTCCTCATTCTTATTGGCTACTTCATTCACCATATGCTCAAGACTCACTATGATTCACTATGACTTTCTTTGTCGGCGTCCTCGGCCTTCCGACGTCCGCCGACACAGCATTGACTTACATTGACTCCTACATACTCATTCCCATCGCGGAGCCTATCGGCCTCCGATGATTAATTACACTACGATATCATTTAAATAGCTCGATGTACTCTCGCTTCTAGTCAGTTTGAATATCGACTAAGTTTCCCTCTTCTCAGTTCTCTTCCTCTCGGTCTTCCGCCCTCCTCCGAAATTGGACATTGGGCGTAGAGAAGGGCGCAGCGCACGAGCTGAAGCCAAGTCCACTCCCTCCGTCGGTCCCCGAGTCGGACCTCCGTCCGGCCTCCGATAAAGACTTCACACTTATATACGAAGTCCCCCCTTGTGACGTTCCTTTCTTATCGTTCACATAAAAACTATTTGTCTTGACAGGACCCATCGGATCCCGACGGGACCTGACGGAATTCTGGTACTTGACACCATTACCAATTCGCTACCGGAATATAATTTAAACACGGAAACCAGTGCTTTGGGGGTCCCGCTCCCCAATCAGCGAGTAAGGGATGTCGGACAAATTGCGGTGGGGAATATGGGATGGACTGAGGCCGTTCTCGAGGTTCCAGTGGTTAAGGCGGAGTCGAACTTCGGTCCCGCGAGTACTGACCCAACTGAACTCTCACCTCACGTTTCTCAATTTCCGTCAACGCAGTGTTTGACATTATTTGCCCCTGGAACGTCGATGATTGCATCCAGCCAAACCGACACGGTAGATATCTTGACCTATTTTGAACCTCTCAGATTTACGATCGTCATTTAGTCCCTTCATCATGGTGGGGTAGATTGGTCTGGAACTTCTTTCTCTACTCCGTTAGTTGCCGGTACAATTGCCGCTCTCAGTGAGTACTAACTACTACCTGGAGAACACAGATTGACACACACATATATCAGTTACCAATGGAGGAAACCAGTCGCCGGCCGATATCAAAGCTCAGCTTCTCCACAATGCCGTCAACGGCGCGGGCTTGACGGGGCTCAAAGGCTCCCCGCAGTCTCCCCTTCTCAGTAATACTCCACAGTAGTTCAATCGGAATATGATCCTACGTATGCCTCGTACGCAAATTAGCGAACGGGGTATACGTAGCATAATAACCCTAACCCGCCAAAGGATATTGGATTCTCCAGTGCGTGTCATCACGATATTATACTAAATTAGTTTTAATCGTCACTAAGGCTCCAATCCCCGGGTCCATTCCTTGCAGCTACGAGGCTCGGAGCGCAAAATGCTTCATCAAGTAGATAGCTGATCAGGCGCGCTCCGCTTTAACGAATGCAGCTCTGATGTCCTACTGTGCTGTGATTCGGTCGGCGTACACGTGTTCATGTAAGTATTTCAACAAACCAACGAATGGACGTGTGTCAACGCACTGCTCGGCGATCACTGAGTTAATCAGTTATATAAACGCTAGGCCGTACCTGCAGCGGTCTTTTGACATCTCGGGTTTCCGTTGGTGCTACCAACAGCGGTGAGTTCCACAGCCTTTGAAACCCCGCCATTTAATACTGACCGCAGGAGGCAACTTGTAAAGCGTCCTTATTTCACTCCGCCAATGTCTCTCTGCCTTTTCGCCGCCCTCTTAATACTCCCATTCGCCTTTGCGAGGGTTGTCTGCAAGTGAGTGCTGCTTTACATGGTCAAGTGCAGGTTCTAACCGCCCCACCGTCTCAGTGGCGCAGCGTGCGAGAACGAACCCGACATAACGGCCGCGGGGATCTTTGGAATTGTCTTCGTCTGCTGTAGGCACTCTCCCTTACCGCCTCACCCCAAACCTACACGGCTCACCCCAGTCATCCTGCTCACCGGCGCAACCATCCTGTTCGTCTTCTTCTGGCGGCGGCGCACAGACGCATTTCAACGCTCGTACGTGCAGAATGTGGAGGACAAGGTGGTCCTCGCCGGAGGCGGCCCGCATCACGAGCTACAACTCGGTCCGTCTGTGGACGAGTTAGACGCTTACTACTACCACACAGCACACAGGCACGGGCACCGGTCGCATCACCATATGGCGGGGCACGTGCAGCCACCAGGCGTCCAGATGGACGGGATTACTGGTGTGCCGGGGGTGCCGTACGGTACGTTTAGCCTTAATGGGGGACCCATGGTTGGAGGGACTTCGGGTATGATGTAGACTGCAGATGTGACGCCTCCCGAACTTTCATCCCAGACGTTCAAAAGTTCTTCTGACTTTTCTTTTTCCTGCGAGCGGTTATGTTAGAGAAACTGGACTATATAGTTACCAACAAGCAGACATTTTGTACCTAAAGCATCCGCGTACCTTCAACTTCGGAATCCAGTATTCTCACTCACCTTAATTCCCCTGCTACGGAGCGATTGCCGAGGCGGTACCTATGTGATGGTCGGTCATAGCCGTGACGCGACGCGTTTACCACGACACGTGAGCGTGTAGTGACGACACGTGGCTTCTATCGATGAAATTTTCCTGCTCCGTACACTACGTAGCCATGTCTCCTTCGTCTTCTTCGCCCTCGCCCTCCTCTAGCCGCTCGAGCTCTCCCCTGGACCTCGACCCTAGTACCATAGCTCTCTTGGATTCGTTCATTGCGTCCAAAACAGACGAGGAACGCCGATTCAATGAACTCATGGAGCAAGCATCTGCGCGTCTTGCTGGCATCGACTTGGAGTTTGACGACACGGACACTCCTGGAGAAATTGAAAAACCTATGATGAGTGTGGACGAATATCGCCTCGCATTCGGCGAAGACTGGCAGCTGAGCCAATTCTGGTGGGTGCCATGATCCTCGCTGATAGAATACGTACTCGTCTACTGAGCAAACCACTGTATCCCAATGGGCAAGCAACGCCCTCTTTTATTCTATCCTTGCATCCAACTAACTGGAACATGACCTTGTTCATCCATCGAAACAGGTACACCACCTCCTTCGCGATGCACTTCGCCCGCATACTGCACACTCTCTGCACACCGGCGACCAAAATCGCTTTCCTCTGCTGTCCCACTGCCTTTGTCGCTTTCCAGCACATCCGTCCGCTCAAGAACGCACGGCTGCTCGAAATCGATGGGCGCTTCGCTGTGCTATCGCCGGGACACTACGTCCCATACGACATGGAGGATCCCACCGCGCTCCCGGCGTATCTCAACGAAAGTGTTGACATTGCGGTCCTGGATCCGCCGTTCCTGAACGAGGTACACATTGATTCAATCTTGCACTGGCGTCATCATTCCAAACAATTTAGCACACCAACACCAACGTCGTCGAAACTCTACGCCAGATAATGCACCCCTCGCAGGGGAAGCTTATCGTGCTCACCTCGACGTCCGTCGAGTCAATTCTAGAGCGGTTATATGACACTGCCCCACTTGGTCCGCTACGACGAACGGGCATCGAGGTTGGGCACGGACAGCTGAGAAATGATTTTGGGTGTTGGGCGTCGTTCGAGGGTTTGGAGGAGCTCGGGAACGATCCGGAGAGCGTTTCGGGTGCTATCAAGGAAGATTCCTCAGAGAGTATCCTCAGGCTTCAGTAGAAACAGGGGACAGCTACCAGGTAGACGTCAGCTTTGCGTCAGATTACATAGAAGATTTTCTGGATCCTAGATAAATGTGATGAACTTGTGGAATATCACGACTGCACATCTCAGTATGAAATTCGTGCGGGGTACATCTAAATCGTGAAAAAGACAGCGAACATACAATTACTAGGGTACACTACAGATCAGCCAGCTCGTAAATCCCACGAAGCGATGCACTCCCACCAATTTCAGACACTTCTTTAAAAACGGTCTAGGAAGCTCGATTTGCATATCCAAACCCTCTTCTATCAACGTCCGCGACAGATCTGCGGTCTCTTCGAGGCCAGTCGGGTCATCACTGACAGAAAACCGAAAAGACCGCAACTTTATCGATCCGCCACTGTTACCGTGCCATCTAGATGCAAGCATCTCCGCAAGAGGTACCGATGGAATATCACACGTCCATATAGAAGGCTGAGTGCCCCGAGGACAGGTAGGAACCCCCGGTCGTTCGTTAAGGACCAAGACAGAGACACGAATTCGGAGCTAGACCACCCCTTTCGATCTCGTTCTCAATTGTAACATCCTCGAGCGACGGGAATGCCCTGAGAGAGCTAAGTGATGCTTCGAGGGTCATATTAGCATGGGAGATGGATCGTAAGGACCACCCAGAACGCGATGCCAGGGGAAATAACTGCTGCCAGTGTTCGACGCCTGCGGGATTCAGCTCCGACAGATTAAGATTTTTGAGAGCTGCCAGAGTGACAAAAGCCAGTCAAACCGGTCGTAGGGAAAGCTAAGCGAGTAAAGACGGTGCAAGGTGAGCGGTGCAGCCGTATTCAGCGGCCCAGTGGAGGAGCAAGGGTCAAAACCTCGAGATTTGAGGTTTGTAGCAATATATCTGTGAACTCGGAGAAAGATTGGGGTTCAATTTCGAGATACACCAGCTGAACCCATGGCAGTGAGATCCATTCCAGCGAACAATTGTGAAGGGCTGCTTTGCGAAGCTCGGGTGCATCAGAAAATGCGGCGATGAAAAATGGTGTGTCATCATCCTCGGCCTCCACGCACATCTCCAACTCCCACAGAGAAGGGACACGCTCTAAAATCCCGTGGTGTTGATCTCATAGTCCGCCATTGACAAGAGTATGGAGATAGGACAGAAAGTATTACTCAGTACTAATACTTTCAGATCCGAATATCTTTAGATGTAGAAGAGGGCCAGCTGCGCGCGGAAGCCAGCAGTGGAGGAGGTTCTCTAGGTTCGAGATTGACTCTGAATAGGTATATCCGAGTGCTGAGCCTGGAGATTGATGACTAATAAGTCCGATCGGCCGACATCACTAAGCCCGACTCAGCAGATGAAGGACTCAGAACATCGTAGTATATTCTAGATAAATAGCTAATAGGTATATAAGCTGTAGTAGTTAGTCCCTAGCTCCCTACGAGTTTTAACCCAGTCACCTAACAGTGCAGAGTGTCAAGCTAATCCTTGGACTAAAAACCAACAGAGCCGCCAGTCTCTGCATCTGCATTGTGTTTGTGATGATCTGCACACATCTCAGCGCGTATCGGGCCGTTCTACCGATAGGCATTAGTCATAGTAATTTCCCACGGCATCAACCGCTACTGTACCATTTCGACCAAAGGTTCAGGTGACGGGGGTGAACAAATTTGACCTAGGTGACGGTGACGATGAGCATTTGAGGCCTAAATAGGCCGAAAAACGCCAAAATTTCTGGTCCGGCATTCGCCGGACTGCCATTTATGGGAATGTTCACATGATTGCCGAGGAATGAAAACCCAGTGAACAATTGAGGTGACGGGTGACATACCGTGAACCTTTGGTCGAAATGGTACAGTATTCTTCTGAATTTGTTCTGAATCCTTCGACCGTGACATTGCCAGCAACTTTGGTCCAGCTTACATACTCTTCAGAATTTTTTTCTCGAACCAAGGGTCTGACATTCACTCCCCCTCCTCTGTGACGAACTCCGACCTCCGAGCACGTCTCTGGGAAATCGACGAAGAGAAGATTGTTTTGCGAGACAAGTTGGGCCTCTTGACTGCGGCTCGCCATACTATCCAGCGCAGTTTGGACATCATCGTTTACCCTGCTCTTACCTTGTCGCACGAAATCACCAGTCAAATATTCATGACATACGTCCAGGACCCCCACATCGGCCGCGTCGACTGGGGGCGCGGCCGGCAGGACCAAACCCCAACCATTTCTCCCTTCCCAGATATTCGTCGCGTCGTTATGTGGTCGCACAGCCATGTACTCTTAGAAACGGTGAGACAGCCGAATGGCGAGGATGTATTTTATGGCACTGGGTACCTGAATTATGTTATCCAGCAACCTCAACACAAGCGCAAACTTGCCACCCGTAAAAATAAACGGTCAAGAGTTCACAGAAGAATGGCACAAGTCGGAATAATATCAAGGGCCCGTTTTGATTCTGTCGCTCTTTTGACTGGTGTACGTCGTACGAGGACAGTGGACGAATGTCATCCAATAACGTATACTATTTCCATCGACAAATAACAGTGCAGCCGCGACTCTCCGAAGTCGAACATCGGGGTCGTGTGATAGCCTTGCACGTGTGTTCGCGGACGGTCGACCGTCCTTGACACATGCGCAACACAAGAGAAGCCAACGAGAAGCTATTAATGGCAGCTTTTTAGAGGGAACGAATCTCTTGACTGCTCGTTCATGATGATATTGTTCTCTGCCCTCTTGATTCTGGTTCTTTCTCTGTCGACTTTGGTTGGAGCCGATGTGGTCTCTCGATCTGCATCACAACTGTTAGCTCAAGATGCACTGGCGTATATCCTCAACCTCGGGGCTCCTATTCTCGGTGACGACATGTCTGCCAGCGAATTATCCTTCTTCAATTTGAATCGTGTTTGACCAGGCTACGATGAGGGATGCGCACAGACTGCTCAAACATGCGATTGGATGCGAAAGTTCTCTGACGAAACTAAGCTAGTTCATATGAACCTTCCCGGCACGCACGACTCTGCCACCTGTGCGCATATCTCTTCGCAATCCGACATTTCTTCTGAAGTTTTCTTAGGGAACTACTCTCAGGCAACTCAAGATTCCCTGCTCCGATACACTGGCGAGTACGCACAATTATACATTTCTCCGATTGGATGTATTTTTATATCCGCAGCATCCCAGCAGCCTATTTTTTCCGTTGCCAGGAGCATTCTCTGTTCCAAATGCTAAATAGAGGTATCAGAGTCTTTGATCTGCGCTTCGCATATAATCCTGGCAACGACACGCTGGGATTCCACCATTGTAATTGATTTCTTCGTGTTTTGAGCAAGGTTCTCATTTTTATTATCTATTTCAGCCCAAGCACTCCTGGCACCAACCACCACCGTGGAAGATGTGTTTTTCGGATTCTACAGCTGGCTAGACAAGCATCCGACCGAAGCTGTACTTATCTCACTCAACTACGAGACTGAGACTGGTACCGTCGACGACCTGAAACTTCAGCAACATATCTACAATATCATGAGCAGCAGTCTTGCTTCCAGATATTGGGTTCAGACCAGCGGTTCTGTGCGTATCCAAAGCGGCTTCTTGGCCACATCTGACTTGTCCATTATCAGCTTGGGACCTTGGGAGAAGCCCGCGGAAAACTTACCTTCCTCCAACGCTACAGCTACGGTCTACTCCCAGCTTCCTACTCACACCGTATCGGCATCCAGCTCGACCCGTCGCAGTGGACCGACAACAACCCCAACATCATACTAATCTACAACAGCACCACGAGCCAAATCGCCTACATCGAAGATTACTACGAGATCGGGCTCCCCATTGGTTCAGGATACGCCGAAAACATCCAATGGAAATTCAACGCAACGACGGCGCATGTCGAGGAAGCAACCATGTCGCACCCGGATCAGCTCTACATCAGTTTCGCAAGCTCAGAGCACGACGTTGACATTCCGTCAGAAACGCCGAGGGTTGGTCTCTCCTCCGCTAGATTCTTCTTGTCTCGAATTGCTCACTGCCAAAAGATCATGGCGCTCGGAAACGGAACTAGCACGCCGGGGGTAAACCAGAAGCTCCTTCCTTGGCTCCAAGCGAGGAAGGGGAAGCGGTTCGGGATCATCAGTACGCGCTACGATACTATTTCTTCCTGCCAACTGATGTCTCTTCTCTCAGTGCTGGATTTCTTCGACAGTGTTCCTGGAATGGTCGAGGCTGTGATTGGACTGTGATCTTCGTATGCGAACAATAGTCAGTGGTCTAATAAATGTGGGATTCCGTGTGTATAGTCGCACGCCTGTTGAAACCAAAAGCTAAACCTAATGAGCCAGACCGTTTTGTACGACTCATATTACGAAAAAAAACCAATATCTTTTGTGAATTCTTCCGACGGGATCGAGCATTCCATACGCTGCGTTATTGTCTCGTCCGAGTCCACACCTAGTATCGACCCAGTTCCTATTGTCATTTTATTGTGCTATATCTATTTATCAGACAAATTGACTCGGGAGAAACGGTGCACAAGAATAGACCAGGTTCGGTCAAGTGTGCGGGTCATCGTGGTTTCGGGCGATTGCGCCTTGGGATAATCTGACTGTTCCAACCGCGTCAGTATGATATATCCTCCTCCTCCTCCATGCTACCTCCGTATTAGCATCCAAGATGAGGGCGTGGATGAGTAGCTTCCCTCCATTCACCAACAATTTCTCGCAAGACGGCAGGAGCTTTGAGTATGGCAACGATCGCCGTGACTGCTTGGGAATTAGCATAAGGTACGTTGCGTACTGTAACAAAAGAAAATAAAGTTTACACATATTAAGGTCCGGAAACATGTGTTTCCTGTGTGCGAACACTGCTAGTACGTATGTGCTGACTGGGCTCACCTGAAGTCTCCAGGAAAAAATAGAAGCGTAGGAAAAAAAGAGAATTGAGAAGGGCTCCATTTGAAGGGTTTCGCGCCTTTTTCATGCACATCCAAGGACCAAGAAGATTCAGACCTCGGTGAGCTTCAAAATGCTGGTTGAAAACACAATTATCGGATGAGCGGCCCGATGATCGCGATCGGAGTCGTTTATGTAAAGTTACATTTGTCCTTTCCCACCGTGACTTGACCATGATCGGTGTGCCTTGTATCATTTTGTACCCTTCTTAGCCACCTAATAGCCCCACCTTCCTACTATCAAAGTTACAGACTGACTCTGGTCCGTTCTACGATTCCGTCAGGGCATTGCAAGCTTGTAAGGTATGCGTCAAGCAAACGCCACCAACCCCTGTCACATCATGTCACGGTCATCCGCATCGGGAGAAATGGGCCGCAAAAATAAAAAATTAATGCATACTGATAGCACAAAGACACGGAGAGGAAATCTAGCTCCAACATTTTGTAGTCCCATGATATAATCCTGTTCAGAAAAAATACTGAAGGCAGAGGCTTTCAACTGAGCAAGTTTATGTAAAATTGGTGTCGAAAAATCAAAACGCGTCAATATTGGCACGCACATTTTCCTTTCCATCAAATTTCCTCTTCTTGCGCGGGGAAAGCTTCTCTATTACACCTTTGGCAAAGTTGCCAATACGCGCCAGGACGTACCCGTGCTTCTTGGTCATCCCGGGAGGTGCGAAACGGCGGCGAGGGCGCAGACGTAGCCCCGATGCTCGCGAGAGATGGGATCAAGTCACGAAAAATGGTTAAACTTATTTAGTCCCTAATCTGGGTCAAAGCGGACTACGTCACCCTCTTCGGGGGTACTCTCTTCACAAGTTGTTGGGAACAGATTGTCGAAATCACCCCGGCCGATTATTTGACGTGTTTTTAAAGTGTTTTTAACCCGATTTGGACGTGTCACGCTAGCTTACATAAACGTTGGTGGCATTTGCTTGACGCATACCTTACTCTCAGTCTCAGCGGTGTTTTTCAAATTCTTGTGGGAATCAGTACGGCACCGCGGCTCTATCACCGAAATCGCTCGATCACGGCGTTAGTGGTCGACAATCTGTCTCCGGGTAGATACGTAGGGTAGGTAGCATTACACGGCACGGTCCAACTCATGAACGCCGGTTTCCAGGAAGTATCCCGGTGTACACGCACTAATTACACCATCAATCTCGACGAATCGTGATCCAGGTTTCTGCAACTTAATCCATCTCAAAGTTTAGCAGAATTTGCACACCTGGCTTGTAGACCATGTAACTCGGCTCGATTGCGGGGGCATGGAAAGGCTACTTCAGAGAAATCGATCCACAGTGAAGGACGTGGTTTACTTCAAGTTCGGCAGGGTGGCGTGAATGTTTTGCTATCTTGGCTGATCTCGATGACATCTGATCAATGTCTTTTGTGAGTTGTTCTTGCCATATGTGTTCCGATCGTCATCCTTATTGTCGACGTCAAGTAGCCGAGGACCCAGCGCTTATTGTTCTTTGTTCGACTATTGCACTGCACCTCCTGATCTGGAACGCTCAGGTATATAAGAGGGGACGTAGCTCTCTCTATGACTTCAAGCTCGCTTGTTAACCCACTCGCAAACTAAGCTTCTCTTCTCCATCCTCATCCTCCCTACATAAATGGACGCTTTCACCACCACCACCGTCCCATCCAAGATCGAGGAGATCGTCCTACCTCCCGTTAACGACGACAGCGGCAGTGGATCCAGCGGCAGCTGCGTCGTCTGCAGGGAGGATGAAAGCCTGCCGCCTGTAAACGAAGACAGCGGTTCCGGCTCCAGCGGCAGCTGCATCATTACTTGAGATACTCGCGCATTCACACAGCATTTGCATTGTGAGTTACTGTACGTCTTATTTCGCCCATTTGATGCTAACTGTCTTCTCAGATTATCTTGCATATCACATTGTACCGCATCAATTGTTTTCGGGTTGGTTTGAGGGAGAGGAGAGCAACGAGGGCAGACGAGCATTACGCGCCATCGGCAGCGTGCACCTATATTATTTACTTCGACTTCTTTGTTCTCATATTCGGCATGCGGCAATGGTAACTTGTATACAACCACAGAAGTGATGAACTTCATCCGACGTTGCGTTCCCGCGCATGGCCGCGTTTATCCTGAGTTTCACCCTACTGGACTTGGTTGGCTTCAAAGTTCACACAAAACCGTTCGGAAATTTGATGCAGACGAAATATATGAGAGGTAACGAATTTTTGAAGTGAGTTCGTGCTTTCTCGACTGAAGCCAAGGCGGCTGCGTATCTACTATGATAGGCTGGTGTTTCAATTGTCATTGAACTCTTCTATTCTGCCGAAGCAAGTGAGGGAGTTACAACTGCGAAAGTCGCAGTTCTTTGATTTAATCCGGAAAGCAATTGAAAACACAACAAGTCTACGGTACATTACGGTTTCGCGGCCAATTCCTTGAACTCCACACCCCACTGAGGGTTCTTCTTCAGCTCCTCCACGAACGCGTCGAATCGAGGAGACACGCCAGCTCCAATTTTGCTTAACGCAGCCACGGCACGAAGAGCACTGCGCTGCAGCTCCGCAGCTCGCTCCAAATCCTGCTTCACAGTGTCCTTGGTCACTGTGGCGCCCTTCATCGTCTTCTCCAGTTGTGGGGTCGCTTCATCCAGCTTCTGCGAGACGGCGGCGGGTGCCACTTGTGACAGCCTGAAGAGCATCATGTGGGAGATGACCTTGATTTCATCAGAGTCGTCGGCAAGGCCGGGAAGCACGCGTCCGAGGAAGGTGTGGAGGTCGAGCTTGGCCAAGCAGGTGTCGAGCTGACATGGAGATTAGGACGGAACAATAACAGCACGAGAAGTCCGCGTACCAGGGTATACATCGTTTCATAAGCGGTCTTGCGAGCATCGAGTCCATCGTCCACTTTGTGTGTCCATGGACCCATCTGCACCGTGCGGATGAGATCGGGGTTGATGATCGTCTCCTTGTACAAGCTGGGCAATAGGGCCGTCAGGTGTTCCCTTATGAGATGGGGCTTTGTGCGAGCGGCAGAGTTCAAGGCGGACAAAGCCAGCCTGCGAACAGTCTAGATGCAAAGGGGGGTCAGTCTGTAGAAAGAACAGTAAGACACAGGGCGAACCAAATCCTGGTCCAGCATTAGGGACAAGAAGTCGACAAGAAGCGGCGCGAGGAGCTCGTCATACGACTGTGATGTCTCCGCAAACGTATACCGGATGGCGGAAACGACGGTAGCACGTGTCGCCGCATCTGGGTCGCCGACCCGAGCCTGCAAAACCGATAATGTCAGCTTGATCGAGAGAGGATGGACAGCGGTGACATACATGGAGCTGAGGGAGATACCGGGATGGGTGGGTCGTCGCCAACTTGCCAAGGCATGCCGCAGCCACGTTCCGCGTCGTTTCTTCCGAGTTCTCCGAGTTTTCAAAGAGCGGCACCCACAGCATATCAGCGACGCCTTCAAGTTGTCCCTGAGAGCAGTGCGTAACGACCTGCATGTGCGAAGATGAGCAACCCGTAGAATCAAGAAACGAAACGGAACGAACCTCCTTCAGCGCATGGAGGGAGAGTAACCTCTTCTTGGGATCGCTCTTGACGAGTTTGACGATAGCAGCTAGGAACTGATGCAAACTTCCGATGGCAATATTCCCCGCTGCGAATGAGGCCGCCGCGCGTATCTCTTCCTGTTCCGCCGCGAAATGCTCGATAGCCTCCCTGAAGATCTCTTGCTGATTCGACATGTCACTTTCGGAGAATCAGCTTACGTATTACGTAAGGAGAGAAATCGCGTACATGAATCGTCCCAGCTCTCCGAGGATGAGGAGGCTGAGCACAACGGTGGATGCCTTCGCCTTGGACGTTTTCTGCAAGCACCGATGTGTTAACCCAACAGATCGACGGAGGAAAGCGCAGGTACGTTACCTTGATGTTCTTCGCATACTGGGCGATAGTGCCAGCGGCAATAGCTTGCTGGCTTCGTACGATCTGCGCGACGGCCTTGGCGACGTTGCTTGGGCTCGCGTCCGCACGGGGCGCCTTCTCGACCGAGATGACGAGATTGGGGACGAGGTGTGTCGCGATCTGATCGTCGGCACTGACGAGTGCGGCGAAGAAGGTCAGCAGCGCGTCCAGGGCCGTGCCAGAGACGAGCGGCGAGTGCGCGATGCGGTAGATGTCGGGGAGGAGGTCGCTCTCGATCTCGGGGAAGGTCGTCGTCGGCGCAAGTTCGAGGAGGAGCGCAAGGAGCAAGAGCGCTTGCGAAAGGAGAGGAATGTCACTCGTGGACAGATACGATTTGACCTGGGGGACGAGGGCCGGTGGGAGCGCAGCGGGGACACCCCCCGTGTAGCTACAAGGAAAGAGAATCAGAAATCGATTTTGGCTCAAAGACGGCAAGCTTACCTCCTCAGCAGAACATCAAGCCCGCCAAACACCTCCATCTTCCCAGCCCGACCTCCACGCTTCAGCAGCCCCATCGCCCATTCAATACACCCATTCACCCATACGTCGCCGAGCGCGCCGGGCACCTCCTTCGCGACGCGCGTGACGACCTTCACCGCGCCGTCCGACTTTGCGCCGGGGCGGCAGATCGCCTCCCATTCGCGGCGGTCGCGTGTGCGCGCGACGTCCGTCGCGCACACCCACAGGTCGCCTACACACGCCTCTGCGCACGCGCGCACTTCTGCGTCCGTGTCGTGCGCGACGAGGCGCGCGACGGCCTGCGCGTACACGGCCTCGGGCCACTCGCCGCCGGCCTTGACGGGCTTGAGCGCGTTGAGCAGCGCAGAGAAGACGCGGAAAGATTCGGACGCGACGCGCGGGTGGCGCTCGCCGAGGCTTCGGAGTAGCGCGGGGGTCAGGCTGGGGAGCGATGGCGCGAACGTCGGCGGGGAGTGTGACGCGAAGAAGAGCGCGAGGAAGGAGAGGCAGGCGAGGTGCAGGGAAGACGTGGATGTGGTTGGGGACTGCGCAAGGATAGACTTGGATGTCGCTGTAATCGATGTGACCTGGCTCGCGAGGGAACCGGGGAGAACGTCCAGAAGAGCGTGAAGCAGGGAAAAGCCCGCTTGGAGTGTCGCCGGAGGCGTCTTCGGCGACTTCAGTTGGTTGAGAAGCGCTTTGGAAAGGGCCGGAACCTGCGCCTTCAGAAGGCTGAATGGCCCTTCTTCGACATCCATCGTTTCTGGGTCACGCTTGCGTTTCAGAGAAGAGTCGTCCTTGCTTTGTGGGTGGCCACCGTACAGCGCTGTCTGGTTGAGGAGGACAACGTACGTGGCCCAAACTTCGAGGCGCACGGTCTCCTCGCGGTCGCCGAAGCGGGAGATGAGCACGGGATAAACGTCCTTGTAGATGGAAGCCAGCAGCTCCGGCCGTGTGCCAACAATTGCGGCGAGTAGTTTGGTCGCTGATCGACGGATTTTATATGAGGTGTCCTCGTCATCAGAATATCTACAGCCATAGCCAAATGAGAAGGGATGCCAGGGAGAAATGAAATATCGCACTCGTCCAATTCTGCATCCTCATCGTCGTCGTCGTCGGCATCCGCCATTTCCTCATCCTCGTCGTCCCCGCCAGCATAGTTCTGCTCAATCAGTTAGCCATAAACCGACCACTTTTGGTAAAAGCACCTACCGGGTCGTACTTGATGTACTGGCTACCGGCTTGCACAATCGGAGCCAGATACGGCGTGATCTCCGTGGGGCACCTCAATAGCAGGGCCTCAAGCGCCTAGGTTTCGTCAGTAGCAGCATCTGCGGTCCACCGAAGCGTCGCACCTGCAAGCACCCCTCGCGAAGCTCGTCGTCGTCCCGTTGCACGGCCTTCAGCACCCCGGGGACGATTTCGGCCAGGACCGGCGCGATCTGGGTAGGGGCGGTGCGCGCGACGGCGGCGACCAGGTTCACGGTCGTGCGCTGCTTCTCGACGTTCGCGTTCGACGCCAGGAAGGGGAAGACGTGCGTCGCGAGGAGGTCCGTGAAGAGGTACCCTTGCGAGATGGGCACAAACTGCGCGAGCGTGATGATGGCGCGCTTGCGCACTACCGGACGTGTGTGGACGAGGAGCGGCGCGAGGACGGTCAGCGGCTGCGGGGAGAGGGTGGCGCTGGAGAGGTGCGCGGGGAACCGTGAGATGAGGATTGAAAGGATGGCGAGCGTCTCGACGAGGGCTTCAGGAGGGGTTGTGGGCTATAGAAGACTTAGATCAGAGAAAGAAAGTTGTTTGAAAGACAGACATTAGAAATCTGGCCCAATAGTTTCGGGGTCAGTTTTGCACAAGCAGTCGCGGCGATTTTGCCATCGGGGGGCAGTTCTGCAGTGATGGTCTTCAGAGCTGTGGCGTCGTCAACATTATTAGCGCCAGGAAGATAGGAGGACAGATGCGGACCAAGCCCAGAGATGTCCCGCAATTCCTCATCCTGCCCGCCAGAGAACTCGATCAATTTGTCGACCACCGTCTCCATTTGCGTTTGGCGGATAATCTTGATCAACTGCCCTAGACTGCAGCGCCACACATGAATGCTAGGGACCATGAAAGACCGAGTAGCGCACAACGTACCACTTGACGGCCTGGTTCTTGACTTCAGATATCTTGTCCTCGACGAGCGCCAGGACCTGCATGAGGACCTTGTTCTCGACCGCCTCGTCGCCCACAAAGCAGCCCTGATCCTGCTTGATCTCGTTCATCAAGTCGTTCAGTCCCATGAATCTGTCGTACAGAGCTCCGTTGGCATTCACGATTACATGGAACCTGCGCGCTCATTCCTACCGAAAATCCTGGTCTGGCGACTGCATCTAAGGCAGTGCAGATCGAGTCAGTCAGCGCTTCGAGTGGCGCGGGCGGGCAGCTCACCTTCTCAATGAGACTAGTCATTAGATAGGCTTTGGTCATCGTAACAGAGGCCCGAGGGTAAGGGGGTACGTAGAAAAAAGTCAGTAGGCGGAGGGGAAGGAATGAAGTTGAACACGTGACCACATTCACGCGTTGTTTGTTCTTCACGATGCTGGTAAATATTCCTGGTCTTCAAGCTTTCATTTCAGTTTTTAGCGCAGCATTTAGATTTTCAGAGGCGTGAGTAGAGTTTACATGGTAGATACATACAAGTTATATACAAGAGGCTTTTACGAACCAGAAAAGGCGTGGCTTCTAACTTTGTCGGAAAAACCTCAAAGTGCATTATGAAATTTTCCTGAAAAGGCCTTATAATTATAAGGTCATTATAAGGTCTTATAAGAATCTTAACAGTAGGGTTGTTCACAGTAGCCATTTTCGCGTCATTTTCCTATCATTTTCCTATCATTTTCTCATCATTTTTCGAAGAGGAGGTCAAAGAGGAACACAAAGAGGAAGCCAAAAAATGGCCCTTTTTTCATAATGGACGTATGTAGCCCATTATGCAAAAGAGCCATTTTTCCCGTTCCTTCTCGCTCTCCTCTTTCGCTCCTTTTTGCCAAATTTCAAACTCCGAAAGTAGTGTTATGTAACTGTTCTGACATGAGGTCCGATCGGACATTGAACTTTCGAGCGGGTGCCGGGATGTGCCGACACCGCCGTAAAAATGAAAAGGGGCCTTTTCGGTCCATTTTTGCCAGATGCACGAGGCTACCCGTTCACAGTAGCCATTTTTGAGCTCATTTTCGAGTTCCTTTTTGTTTCATTTTCACTCAAATGGCGGGAAACTGGCGAAAATGAGACAAAAAGGAGCGTAAAAAGGAGCCGAAAAATGGCTACTGTGAACAACCCTAGTGATTCCCAACACTTTGAGCCCTTTTCAGGTGAAAGTCGCCTTATTTGGCCTTTTCAGGTATAAGAACCTTGACTTTCATTTTTTGTTTCCGACATTGTTTCTAGTGTCGCCCAAGGCCCGGCTTCAAGCCCTAGGCCCGCCAGGCCAGGCCCTGCGAAGCCCAAGCCGGGCCGGGCCCTACAGCAGGCTTGAGCCGGCCCAAGGCTTGGGCTTCAAAATCTGAAGCCCAGGCCGGGCCCAGTAGGCCCGGGCCTGGCCGCCTACCCAAACGTCTTCAAAGTCCGGTTTTCTGCGATGGAATGGCTGCTGGAGGACTTTTTCTGCTACATTTCCGCTTGCAGAAATCGTTCCGCTAAGGTTTAACGCGACTACCGGATCAGTTCGGCACGCCGCACAAACACGCGCACATACCTGCTCGTGGCCCAAACAAGCAGTCGGCCGCCAGGAACCTCGACACAGGAGGTAAATCCCGACTTCAAGAGGTGTTAGGATGCTAAACAACACTCATATTGGGTCTAATTCCATTGGCGGCGCCGAAAAAAAATGCACAAGCAGGACCTGTAAAATTACCGTGGAAGCCCCGGCCTAGGCCTGAGGCCAGGGCTTGAAGCCCTCCTACAGGGCTTGGGCTTGGGCTTTGAAAATAGTAAGCCCAAGCCCTGCCAGGCCGGGCCCAAGCCGGGGGCTTCAGGCCAGGCCGGGCCCTGGGCAACACTAATTGTTTCTCGATATTTACAGTTGGCATTCTCACTGGGCCTCACGGCTAGGCAAACAAGCGAATCGGCAACTGACGATCACACGATAAAGGAACCAGGTCTGCCCAGAGGACAATAATACTCAGGATTCTCTCTTTTCTCATTTTGAATAGGGGTGCAATGCCGGAGTATTCCGGGCGATGACAGAACTCCACGTGACTCATACATAACGCGTAATTGACAGTGTCACCATTACTGCAATGTCACGCCCTTGTGTCTTGTCTTCCACCATCGAATCTGGATTTCCCTCGCCGTCGTTGTGGTAGAAATCTGCCGTTGCCCCCGCCCCATCCCCTAAGGTTCTACCCCTGAATATTCCATGGATGCTTGGTACTGATACTCAAACAGTAACCCAATCGCTATCTCCGACTGGGGGTCCATTGTCTTCCCACCGCCTGAGTCCCGACATAGGACCCCACGGGCCCCGCCACTAGGCAACTGATCGAGAAGACACTATCTATGGTTGTTGCATCCCCGGGATCTTTTCTTCTAGACGGCCAGTTCACATGCGAACGACTCACTACACAGGCCCGCTTGAATGGTCTGTCACGCACATGTATTATCCGAACTGTACTGATAGACCTTGGCCGTGACTCTCCAAGATTTCAGCCACCCATTTCCTGGAGTTACATCATCGCCCCCCCTCGCCTCCCTCGACGCTAGCAGTAGTACCACCCGCGACTGGGCCCTCGATAGTCCTCTCTCAGACCTTACAGAACTTCCTTCCGAAGATGAAACTCTCATGGACTTTTCCAGCTCGTCGCCAAGCCGTATAATATCCGCTGCTCAATCATCCCCCTCGCCTGCTCTCAAACGTAAAAGATTCAAGTTCGACCACGTGCTTTTACCAACACTTTTGTCACTACAAACGCCCAAAATTTCAACGAATCTTGAGCCTGAGGATTCGCCGCCCGTTAAAAAAATCCGTCGGAGCCAATCTGCTAGTCCAGTCCCCAGCTCTCCGCGTCATACGATCTCGCACCTGCGAGATCAAACAGCAAGTGGGGATCTTGACGAAGAACATACCTTTTCTCCGCCGGACTCCCCCTCGACTCGAGACACCTTCGTTACTGACATTGAAAGCTGCTTGGACTCGATATTGAATCAACTAGCCGAAGAAATACAGCGGCGAGAAGCGTTACATCAGGTGTACGCTTCGGTGTCCTACAATACTCACGATGCAGCTAGCAATACAGACTTCTCTATCGCTACCGATTTTGAAGAGGAACCCTTCATGTCTCCGCATGCTGATGCTTCCGACGACGAACTATCCATGAACCTCTTCGGAAATGCTTGTAAGCAATCTTGTGGCATCACCATTTCAATTTCGCTGATTAAGGTGCAAGTTGTGGCACTCAACATCACAGACTTGGAGCCCGAGTTGAAGTCGTCGAGTTCTGGCCCTGAATTACCATCCGTAGAAGACTTTCGTTTATTTCAGGGCTCATTTCTGGACGAAATCCCAGAAGATCGCCAGAGGGTTACAAACTCCTCTGTACTGGGAAAAGTCCCCCCAGTCTCCACCGCCCCGGTGCTGCTTGAAGTTGGGGTTTCCCTTAGCCTTCTCGATCGCAGACATAGTTCTTCATCCCTGTCGCTAGTGGAAGATGAGCGTGCGTGCTACTATTCCCCATGCCAGTGTCACAATGTCGCATATTCTGATTTCTGGCATTCGCAGCATTAACCCCATTGGCTGTGGACCTCGAATCAGAAAGTTCCGAGAGTCGTGGCCCAGACAAAGAGTCGGAGATTCACTTTGGGGTTTCCCCTAGCCTTCTCTATCGTAGCGATAGTTCTTTATCTCTGTCGCCAGAGCGTGCGTGCTACTATTCCCCATACCGGTGTCGCAATGTCGCATATTCTGACCCCTCGCATTCGCAGCGTCAACCCCAATGGCTGTGGACCTCGAATCAGAAAGTTCCGAGAGTCGTGGCCCAGACAAAGAGTCGGAGATTCACGAGCAGCCTTTCTTGACGCATGCACTGGATCCTGAAAAAATCTGGTGGGGTAGTACGGACATCGGTGAAAACGACGGGCATGCCAGCGATGTCACGAGCGATTCAGACGAGCTCGGTCCAGACTTAATGTGCGGTATTCCCAATTCAAGCCTGAAGCTCAGCTTGCGATTACCAACTGACTACGAACTCAGTGTGGATGCTCCAAGGAGTCGTTGTCCGTGCAACCAATGCTCTCCCAACGCGCCGTTGTACCCTGATTATCGTATGGATTACATTGTATCCATTCTGAACTTCGGTGACCAACACAGTGACAACAGATCCCTCTCGGCATACGCAACAGGATATCCACAAGCTTTTCCTTTTGAGTCCTTTCTCTCATGATTAATCATCGGCATAAATTAGTAGTATGCTGGGTGGAATCCCAAATGTCGACCTGGTGAGACTTCAGAGGTTTGAATGAGCCCCGGGCGGAACCGATAGTATATGGTATCCCTCCGTCAGTAAACCTGTTGTTCATGGGTGTGAACTCAGCATCGCAGGAGATTCGGGACTGATCTGGACCTGTATTCCGTCCCTCACACTAAATGTTGAGGAATTTGACACGAGAGCCCTGGCATCGACTCGTTCTTGCAACAGATTCTCAAGCCTTGTCGCATTCACTGTCTTTCATGCAACCGTCCTCCCTGCTCGATTTCCGACGAGCACCTGTTGACCCTTTTCAAACTAACCCGCTTGAGGAGAGTGGGTGTCATAAAATAAGATTATGAGCTGTGAGTCGGGCGTTGTACCGGCAGAGCCTCGGAGTTGGCCATAGTGCGGGATCCGAGACACGAAAAGTGCCATTCATTAAACGCAGAAGCAACTCCATTCACCGGAACCCATTGAACAATTACTTGGATAAACTCCTAGCGCGAACCAACTAAGAATTGCCCGAGTTCAAACACTTCTGCCGACCCGAATCGCTGCTTAGATGCGCTCGCAGCGCACGGAGCTAAATGCATCGTTGAGGAACGCGGGCAGCGTCGCGAAGCCGGGGTTCGTCCCCGTGTACGTGTCGCCGTTGCAGTTGATGTCGCTGCGGCTCATTCAGGCAGGTGTCAGGCAGCCGGACGCGATACGCACGTGTACATGGTGCACGACCAGCCCGCGTCGGGCCCGAAGCTCGAGATGTCGTCCTGGAACTCGCCGGGGAAGTTCGAGCACTGGTCCGCGAAGAACCCGTAGTTCGTGCAGTCGCCCGCGAAGTTCGCGTCGGTGCAGATGAAGACGTGTCCGTCGACGAGTGCACTGCGCGTCTCGGGGGCCTAAAAGTTTTAATTTAGCCGTGCGGCGACAGGCGAATGTATGCGTCGACTCACGGCAGGGGCGGCGGAGACCGCGAGGGCGGCGAGGGCAGCGACGAAGTTGAGCTTGAGAGTGAATTGCATAGCGAGGAAGGTTAGACCAGAAGTAGACAGAGCTGGAGCGCTGAAGTCTGGAGAGAGGCTGAAGTCTTGCAGTCTTTTATACGCTCTATGTCGCCCCATTCAGCGAAGTTTACAAGCATGACCGATGAATTATTAGTTCAAGCCGAGAAGTTTACAAGGATGCCTTGTGGATGGCCAAGGGACCAGACTCAATCTGGCTCACAATCAGCCGGCCATCTGTTTGGCCCAGAAGCAAGCGTGCCGAACACGTCTTCGTAGATGACCTCCATAAATCAAATTGGGCTTTTTTTGTCTTCCGCGGAGGAGTTTTCGGCACTTGGGTTTGTGGAGTTTAGGGCGGGTTACCAACAGAACACAATATTCATTGTCTAGCAGAGAGCCTTGGGCTATCGGTCGCCAGCTATGGCATATTTACGGCTTATAACACAGGACATTTGTTCCCCCAGCAGCATTTTTTCTGCCCTCTCCATTTGGCGGAGATCGTGCGCGTCTAATCGGCCAAAGCGCATTCGATCAAAGGCCTGGCAAGCGCCTAAATCAGACGCCCTCATGGCCTCCCTCGCAGATCCGAGCCCACTGGTGAGTTAACTGTCCGACACAGTCATCATAGATCGCCAAAGGGAGTGAATGTCCCAAGTTAGATACTGCGAGTAGAAAGAGCACCAAACAAAGAGATAACGTGTCCAAGGACAGTCGTAGTCGGGCGGGGTCGAGGCTCGAGGTTGAATATACGGCAGATCCGGGTGTGTCGGGCGGCACAGACGTCCGACGCATACATCCATCCGGCATTCAAGTTGTGTAGCCGCAGTGTGCCGTCCTGTGTCCGTGTCCGTGTCCGTGTCCGTGTGTGAGCGTCAATGTATGTATGTGGACGCGCGTACACGAAGGCCCAGGTGATATGATATACTTGTAACGATATCGAACTTACAACATCGACATCGGCAAACCAGGTGACAAATATGCGTGTCATTATCGAAACAGCACAGTGTTACTAGTAACGGCGACAGGGGGGCGGGGATTCGGAGGAGACGGGACATACGGGCAGAGTAGTAGAGCAAGCGGGGGGCGACAAACGCGTACCGCACGAGATGGTCGCTGCGACTCGACACGCGGGCGGGTGGGTTGCGCGGCGCGGGAGTGGGTTGGGTGGGATTGGGCCGGGGCTTGTGTGCGCTCATCTGGGCAGTCTGTGGATACGGTCGCAAGGGGGAAGCGACACCCCGCCTGCGAATACGGGGGGACGGCACGTGCGATTCAGATGTTGCAGACGGGCATGTGTTGTGCGGCACGGTGCACGGGGGCACTAGCTGTTGAGCACAAGTATAAACAGGACTAGGACAAGTGTGCGTAGCAGGGAGATTGACATGGACACACGGTAGGGGACAAGCCGAGTGCGCACGCGGGCCACGGGCCGGTTCGAGGAGCGGGGTGGGGCGGGCCAGCGACAGAGGTGGGGCGAGTGCAGAAGCAGTACGCTGGGAGATTCGATCCGTAACCAACAAACGGGCAGAGCGCCGTCGGACAGCTCTAGAGACTCAGAGAGGGAGAGGGGCCCGAAAAAGCGCACTGCACGAGATTGTCGTCGTCTTAGGTATGCACATGAGCAGAACGTAGTGTCTAGCGAGCGGCTGGACACACGTCGCGGACGGGGGAACCGCGTTTCGTTGCGGAGCAGGGAGGACGACTCTACTTCGGATCAAGTGATTTCCAGCGGGCGGTGGAGAGTCCACAGCGGGACATGCACGAACGGCTGCACAGTGGGACATGGTAATAGCATACCCCGGGACACTTATAAGGCAAAGCGACATTCACGGCAGACAGTGCAGCTAGGCTATAAAGAGAGTTTGGATTGTCAATCGGGCAGAGAACGATGGCGAGAGAGTGATATGTACCGGAAACTGCGCACCAGCCCACCCGGAATCGCGATCGCCGTCATACATGTCCGGGATCGCCAGTGAGAACGACAGCAAGTGCTGCTTGTGAGTCCACAAGCTCACAAGGCCAAACAAGCCACAAGCTATTTGTCAAATGGCTGATGTGACTTGGATTACGAATCCCAGAACGGACACTGACGCCGCGAGCGAACAGATCTAGAGGCCTGGAAAGTACGAGAGTTGAGCGCAGGGACCTTGTGTGCATGAAAATACGGGTAAGTAATAGGAAGATTCAGAGCATGGCACCCTTTTTGCTAAGCTAAGATCGAGGACCGGAGGTGCAGCCCTATGATTGTTGTTGTTTATGCACATTGTCCTTTCCCACAATCTAGATCTCGTACCTGACGATTACTTCCGTGGATCCAAATTGTGCCCTCTGCACAACCCTACCGCCCGAGTACATACAACTTTAGTAGGATATGTATGCAACGGACGCCTATCGCGCAGTTGAATGCCTATCGCGCAATTAAATGCCTATCCTGCATTCAAATGCCTATCACGCACGCTTAAACTCCTATCGCGCGCTTGAAAGTTGTCACATCAGTAACATGAAAAGTAACACATATTTTCAGTGACCACGGTCACAACGAATGCGCCCCCTTCACCCCACCCAGCTAATGCCATGCTGAGACAAGAACGAGGGGGAGGTAAGACTGTGATGGTTTGTTTGGTCACGTGATTCCGATCGCCGGAATGTTGCCGAGGCGTGCGATATGGACATAGAGTGCAGGCGTGCGCGTCAACGGAAATCCAAGGTGTGGGGTGAATGTCAAGTAGGTTTATGAGGCAAAATTCTTCTCCAAGCCCTTGAAGTCGGTGTGGCGGACGTGGACGTCGCCGATTGCTCATTAGGGTGTTTCATAATTAGATTTTTGACCCCAACATCAGTAAAACTACACGTTTGGCTTTGGCGTCTTTGGCGGCTTTGTAAAGCCGTCAAAGCCACCAAAGACGCGTTTTTCTCAAAGACGCACGTCTTTGTCCAGGCTATGTCGAAAGTCTTATCCAAGACTTTTTGTCTTTGGAAAGACATCAAAGATGCGCCGTGGCTTGGGAAAGCTACTCCCAAAGATGTTCAAAGCTTGACTCAAAGCACTTAAAGCACGATAAAATGGTAGAATATATCCATATATTGGGGCATATGCAGCATACACAACACTATACAAGTGCAGGCATAAAAACAATACAACTCCCTCGTGCACAACATCTCCAATAACCGCAGCGCGCAGACAACGCCACACCATGCGATGACGGTCCCGACGTGCCCAGTATCCACAAAACGTGCACACAGCGCTGCCATCGATGACGCGTGCACGCCCCGGCGTCGCAGACGTGCATGTCGAAACAAGCATGGTGAAAGCACTCGCGGTGGAAATGGACACTCGGCGTCGGATTGGGGCCCTCGGACAACAGGAATGGTCGCGATCAAACTGGAATACATGGTGTGAGACCGTGATATAGTGTCCCCATGAGTGTGAATGTACATACTTGGGATGGGTGCTTGTCCCGAGAAGGGCTCGGAAAACCTGCAAGAAAAATGAGAAAGGCAACGTATAGAGTGATGGGAGGCGTACCATAGGGCTCCAATGCACATGGGAAGACATCCACTAGGTTTGATGAGCTGTAAAAGAGGCCACAAGCGGCAGAGGAGTGCGAGACAATGCACGGGGAAGGAAAGTGCCACATGCGGCTAATGCGACACAGCGCGAGCAGAACGACATGTGCCATGGGGCTGAAAGGGAACCACAGGCCACGGACAAGCCTTTCAGTGCTCAAAGAAAGCCATAGGCAACGGACATGCAACGTAGCGCCGAGCAGGATGCACAGTGCATGACATCTTGAGTTTGCTTGAGGGGAATCAGAGACTCTTGAGAACCCTTGAGGTGTTTGCAGGGAACAGCTTGATACAAGGGGCCAAAGCAGGGAGAGGTGGGCAGAGGTGGGGAGGAAACGGGGGGGAAAGCGACAAGATGGAGGGAAAGAGCGACCAACATCTTGATGAAATCACGCCATCCCACGAAACGTGTGTGCGCATCATGATGGGGCGGAGTTTGAAAGACTTACAGCATTTCAATCAAGCAAGATTATTGAGTCGAACTACTTTGCGCAGTGCCGGAAAGGCCGCCTTCGCCGGAATGCAGTTCCAGTATTCCGGCACACCTCGGGACTTCAATTTGGGTAATACGCTCCCAGCCCGGCTCCAAGATTTTTTTCTGATCTTCACTTCAAGTTCTTTTCAATCAAATCCCTCGCAACCCTGTTCACAACTTCTCATAGAACAAAATTTAATCGGTATCGGTACATTTTGAACTCATTCAATTGTTCTGTGGTGCTGAATTTCATCTACCACCAAGAAGATGTTCGGACAATCACAAGACTCTGGCCCAAAGACGTAAGATGTCATTTCCAAGACAAAGACCGCCCAAAGATCTGATGCAAAGACGAAAGATATTGCCCTAAAGCCAAAGATGCTCAAAGATGTCTTCCAAAGCCGAAAGATGCCAAAGCAAAACATGTAGTTTTACTGATGAACTTCGACCCCGATTTCGACCCCAACTTGGCCCCAACTTGGGTCACAACGTGGTCACATTTTGCGACCGGGAAGGACGGGGGATGGAGCAAATCGGCCAGTTCAAGTTGGGGCACCAAGTTGGGGTCGAAGTTGGACGTCAGATCGTGGTCCGGACCACGATCTGACATCCAACTTGGTGCCCCGATCTATTTCATGCCCCAACTTGACCTCAAGTTGGGGTCGAAGTTGGGGCACAAGTTGGGGCTCAGATTTTCAATTATGAAACACCCTATTGGTCGGCATTTTCCGCGTGTGCCGTGCGGAGAGGTGCCACACTTGAACCGCCCTTGGCGATGATGTGCCGCAGATGTAGTGTTGCCGGTGTTCGGTTCAGAACCGATTCCGAACCTGAACCGAACACGAACCGAACCTCAATTCAGGCTTGGTCAAATGGCTGTCCCGGGATTACTTCCGGGATGGCGTCCCTGGATGGATGGTAGATATCATCCAGGGTTTGGAGGATGACAGGAGGCTGGATGAGGACGATGGGCAATCAATGGGGCCCGAAGGAGAGGAAGATGAAGAAGAGTGACCAGAACCGGAGCCGGTAGCGAAGGAGGAAGAAGAGGAGATGAGGATCCAGGTCAGTCCGGAGTGGCCAGAGGGGTTCCGGAGCGACGAAGAAGGAGGAATGGAAGTAGTTGAAGAGGAGGGAAATGAGTCCCTGCCACCGATCCAGGTGGAGGATGAACCTGAGGAGTCGGGAGATGATTAATAATTGTACTATAAAATTCTTCTGAATATTTTTTCTTTCTTGATTTTTCTTGAAATGATAAGTGAATCCGGAGTCGACCGGAATAACCGGAAATACCGGAAGAGTAAGAAAAAAAAGATTTTTAAGGGTTTGGTCCAGGCTTGTTGGGATAATGACGATGAAAGTTGTCAATATGTTCATCGGCATCAACGTCATCCGCACTAACCCAGCTAAACTGTTCATCGGTGTTCTCGTAGCCCTGCCATTCGACCAAGTACCGGAGCTGGGTCTGAGGCAACCGGAAACGGTGATCAATCTTTGAGTCAACGATTTGTTTGATCTCATAGTGTTCTTCACCGTCAATGATTTCTACCGGAGCCGGAGGTGGTTCCTCACGACCGGGGAATGGATTCGGAAAATGAGGCTCGAGTTGAGAGATATGAAAGACCGGATGAACTTGTGAAAGGCTTTTTGGGAGACAGATGGTATAGGAAGCCGCACTGGGTTTACCAATGACTTCGTAAGGCCCAAGGTGAGTTTCCGAGAATTTCGGAGTGGGTCGTTTCGTCCGGATATACTTTGTCGTGATAAATGCTTGGTCGCCGATCTGTAACCGGGGATCCAGAATACGCTTCCGGTCAGCAGTTTCTTTATATCGCTGCTGAGCGAAAGTGATCTGCTCCCAGAGGTACTGATGAAGGTCTTGAAGATCGACAACGTAGTCTTTAGCATACATGTTCGCGACGTCGCGTTCCGGGTGGATGTTAATAGCCGGATTATAGCCTTTATTCGCAAAGAACAGAGATATTCCGGTAGAGGCGTTCGGAGAACTGTTCAAAGCGAATTCAGCTAGAGGAAGTAGTTCGTGCCAGTCGTCTTGCTGGTACAAGGTATACATCCGGATATATTGTTCCACAGTCTGGTTCATGCGTTCCGTCTGTCCGTCCGCTTCCGGATGATAACCGGAAGTATAGTGCAGCTCCATAGAAAGGAGTTCGCCCAAGGACCGGAAGAAAGATGAAACGAATTCGGAGCCCCAGTCGCAAGTGACATGGGAAGGGACACCGTGCTTCGAGAAGACGTGAATAAGGAAAAGCCGGGCAAGTTCCAGAGAGTCGATATGAGGGTCACATGCCACAAGTATAACCTGCTTAGAGGCATGGTCAACTATGACAAGAATTGTGTCGTACTCGCCGGAAACCGGTAATTGGTCGATGAAGTCGATAGAAATGGAATCCCATGGCCGGATGGGAACCGGAAGAGGCTTAAGCAATCCGTAAGGTCGGTGCCTAGGCTTTTTGTTGCGCTGGCAAATAATGCAAGATCGACAATAGTCCTGGACAAAGTTCCGGCATTCCGGCCAGGTATATTCTCGGCGGATGAGAGCTAGAGTGTGATTCTGACCAAAGTGACCAGAGAGAACATGGTCATGCAAGTACTGAAGAACACGTAGTCGCAACTCCGGAAAGGTTCCAGAGACCAGGGGCACATAAATGCGCTCATCGAGCCGGAGAAGACCGGAAGGATCGAGAGTCCAGCAGGAAGGGTTACCGGAGTTCGCGGCGTTGATACCGGAAACAGCGGCAGGATCATCGTTGAGATGGTTGCGGATATCTGAATAAAGTTTCTCAAGATCCATAACAACGGTAGCTCGAAGAACGATTTCCTCGAGAAAGGTAGTGCGGAGAGATGCAGAGAGTTGATCTTGGGTGAAAATTGGGCGAAGGTTTTGCGGATTGAGTTGGCCATAAGCCCTATCCCCCTCTTTAGGGTAGACGTCCCATCGTCTAGTCAATGCATCGGGTTTACCTCCGAGCTTTCCGGGCCGGAACCGGATTACCATGTTGAAATGGCAAAGGTACTCGGACCACCAGACTTGGTGACGAGTAAGAACTTTCGTCGTCCCAAAGTACTCCAAGTTCTTGTGGTCCGTGACAACGTCAACCGGAAAGGTAGTTCCCTCGAGATAATGTCACCAAACGGTGAAGGCATCAAAAATAGCGAGGAGTTCCTTGTCGTGCATGTCGTAGTTGAGTTCCGCCGGACCAAGAGTCCGGGACCGGAACGCAACTGGGTGAATGTCACCATCGTCTCCTTGAATTGAGAGATTGGCTGCGATCACATAATCGGAGGCATCAGATTCAACGGTTACTTGATGTCCCGGAATCCAATGGTGTAAGACCGGAGCCTCCGTATAGGCGTGTTTTAGTGTGTCGAAAGATAATTGACAATCTTCTGACCAGTTCCATCGGACGTTCGACTGGGTGAGCTGGGTGAGCGGAATTGTGATGGAAGAATAATTCCATATAAAACGCTGATAGAAATTGCAAAAACCAAGGAACGATTGAATATCCTTGACTTTGCGGGGAGTAGGCCAGTCCATGATAGCTGAGACTTTCTCCGGAGACATCCGGAAACCTTCCGGAGACAGGATGAATCCGAGATACTCGCAAGTGGTTACGCTGAACTCGCATTTTGGAAGTTTGCAATAGAGTCCTGCATTCCGCAGACGTTGTAAGACTTCCCGGACGTGACTAGTATGTTGGGAAGGATCATCGGAGTAGATGAGGATATCATCCAAATAGACGACGACATAAATGTCCAGCAAATCAGTGAAAATAGTGTTCAAAAATCGCTGAAAAGCCACCGGAGCATTTGTAAGTCCTTCCGGAACAACCCGGAAGTCATACGAGCCATAGCGAGTATGGAAGGCTGTTTTGGGCTCATCGCCCGGAGCAATCCGGAGAAGATGATAGGCGTGCTGGAGATCGAGTTTGGTGTAAATTCGTGCTTTTCCGGGAGCATCAAGGAGGTCGGTGATAAGTGGAAGTGGATAGGTATCCTTCTTCGTGATCTTATTTAGACCCCGGTAATCGACGCAGAGCCGGAGAGAACCGTCCTTCTTTTTAGCGAAGAGGACTGGAGCCCCATGACTAGACCGAGACGGATATATGAATCCGGCCTTAAGGTTGTTGTCAATGAACTCCCAAAGGGCAGCTAACTCGTTCTGGGAAAGGGAGTAGATGTGGCCGACCGGAGGAACTTCACCTTCCTGGGTTTCAATTTTAAGGTCATATTCTTGATGAGGAGGAAGATTGTACGCTTCCTTCTCCGAGAATACGTTGGCGAAGTCGTGATATTCCGGAGGAAGACCGGAAAGGTCCGGAACGTCGGCTGAAGCAGAACAAGCTTGGGCATCCTCTGTAGGACAAGCACGCAAGGTATACTGGACAGTATCCTTGTCTCGAATAATAGCACTATAAGCCGCAGCAGATACCAGTGACACAAGGGGAACAGAAGTGAATGGACGAGACTTAGGAGCCTCCGGACAAGGCGGAGATGCCTCTGGAGTGTCCATAGAAGGACCGGAATCTGGCGAAGACGTTTGAGTCGGTGTAGGTTTCTCGTCCGGGAAAACTGGAATCAGGGATTCCTCGTCCGTAATCGGAACGAGATATGACATGATATAGAAGATCTTGTCATCCTCCAAGATAAAATCCTGGTGATGTTCCGCAAAATGCAGGTAACATTGGGTGAGAAAAGACTGGAGTTTCGCAGAGTCGGAGCCATCAAAATTGTCTGGATTGCAGAGATTCGAGCGAGTAGAACGAGGTGGAGTCGAGGAATGAGTGACATAAGACTGAATTGCATCCCGGAACGTTCGGATAGTGCTGATAAGCAGCTGTTCCGCAGGTTCGGGATCTGGGGGAGGAGGTCCAGCCAGACCGGGTCCAGGTCTGGGTCCGGGTCCAGGTGGAGGACCAGGACCACCAGGACCACCAGGACCACCAGGACCTCCATCATCGTCGGGATCAGGAGGGTCTCCGTGTTCCGAACCAGAGTGTGTATGATCACTACTGCCATCGCCAGGTTCCTCGGCTTGAGGAACCAGAGGTTGTCCGGTAGAACCGGATTCCTCCACATCCTCAACAATAGGAGGATAAGGGATCGGTGAAGTGCTCAGCTGAACGACTCGAGCACGATCCAGATATGGAGATCGAGGAAAAACAGTAGGATTATCTGGAGTGCGAGGACTTTGAACAAGTCCCGGAACATTAACCGGAAAGGTTGTCGGAGCGGAGAGAGTGACCGGAGCTGTAGGTGCAGCCGTCCGGCATGTGCAAATAGCGACATTAGGAGGAAGAGCAATTTGTCCAGAGGGAATAGTCGACATGGAATGAGAGGGTGAAGATAAAGGAACAATCTGTGAGTAGAGACGAGATTTGCGATGTTCGTCAGAGATATCGAGTGCCGCAGGATTAGAGGGAAGGTGTGACATAACCAGCCAGGATAGGTGAGTTTGATAATACTGTTATATACCGAGCCGAAGGAAGATCGAGATGAACGAGTCCGGAACCAGAACCGGAAACCGGAGGATCGGAACTTCCGGAAAGTATATGGGAGGGTAACGCAAGCACCACAGGACAGTAGGATGTGCGCACTACTGTGGCCGGTGACAGAAAGAGGACCGGAGGAATTGACCGGAGGACGACTCAGTGCAGAGCATAGAGCAAAGCAACGTTAATTATCAAACTCAAGTACATGGCATATGTTATGGGTTTATATAGCTAAGTCCTAATTGTATTCCTGAAAAGGTGCGAGTCAGGTGACCTGTCGGACATAACAATAATACGAGTCCCAAAGAGGATGAAGAAGTGATGTTGGAGAAATGAACAATAAGGAGAAGGATTATAAAGACGGATAAACAGGAAACGCTCAGTAATCCTTCATTGCGTAAAAACCCGGTGATCCGTGATGAGTCCGAGAATATTCCGTCCGGTTCCGGGATCCGGTTCCGGACATGACCGGAAAGTCAAGGACCGAGAATGCATGGATATAACAATGGCATTGCGTCGAGAATTTATGTCGATGAAGATGGACACCCAGCAGAAGATGGCATCTTGGATTGGTGATGTGCACAATGTTGCGTTCCGGCTAGGAAAGGCTGGCATTACCGTTGACAATGAAGATATAATCCTTGTGCTCACCATGGGACTCCCTGATGCATACGACACTCTCGTTGTTTCGCTCGACTCTACCGAGCCCGGAAATTTTACCCTCGACTACGTGATCGGCCACCTCTTTAACGAGGAATCACGTAAAACACCCACGAGCACCTGCAAAGCTTCTTTCCAGGCCTCTTATCACCCATGAACCGTTTCCGAAGTCACTTGTTTTAATTGCGGGAAGAAAGGTCACTACAAGGCTAGCTGCAATGCGAAGAAGGAAACTGCTGGCGCTGCGAATTCAAATTTTGATGGCGCTTGGTGACGAGCTCAGCTTGAGGGGAATGTTGGAATATCTCCAAGCCGACTCGTACGAAACGTGTATTAAGCTGCTGGCACAGCCATACACTGCATGGTTGCGATGCTGGCATGGATATGCACAGCAACGTTGTGAGACACGTTTCAGCTGGTCTGAAACCTCATACCTTCCATTGTTCAACCTCTCTATTTGCTCTTGTGTATTACATTGTTCCCAAGGCTATAAAAGCCCCCCTTTTTCTTGAATAAATTATCTTGGTCTCGCTTTCCCCCTTCCACTTCTACCCTCTCTGTGAATACCCCCCAATTCTCACACAGTCGGCCAGTGCCCACTGTTAATTTTCTAATGACTATATTAGCTATTTGTCAGCTGGGGGCTACCTTGTGTTGCTCCGTACATATTTCAGAACTAGTTTTACCGTAGTCTACTGTTTAATGCAAGTCGCTGTTGCACATTTTGGTCAAAGCAATGGAAATTAAGGACGGGAAATACCAAATTGGACCCAGAGAATCGTGCAGCAAGGCAAACAAATGAGGACACAAGTGGGCAAAATTAGTGGCAAGTTGGGGCTAATTTATTAGCAAGGTCCAAAACCATCTAACGTCTCTAACCGAACTTACGAGGCCGAATTACCCCGAATTTCCAGGCAATCCGACCTTATTAGGAAAGGAGGTGTTTCCTGATGGACCTTCATTGCATGAAAACCCCAAGATGCTTCAGAGCAGCATCGGAGACTGAACAAAGTCGGTTCGGAGTCCAGAAATGGTCAGAGATTTCCGCAGGGGTTCTGATGGTGTCATGTGCTGGTATAGCAATGGTCCGAATGGTCTGAACGATTCCAGAAATCCAGATCCAGACTGGAATTGGAGGCAAATCCAGGAGAACCAGGAAGTCAGAGATCGCAGAAGTGGAGTAAGACCAGAGCTGGAGTGCATGGATATAACAAGAACAGCTGTTGAACAACACTGTGATGAGGCGCTTACTCCATCAAGTTCTTCTCCTTCTTACACCAGTGACCCAACCCTGGTTGCACTGAACTCTTCCGGTTATCTTCTGACCCACTCTAATGGATTCTGCTGCCCCGTCTCTCATGTAAAATTTCTGCTGTTGCCTTACACAATTACCAACAAACTCCCAAATAATACGCAAACGAGACCCTCCACGATCGCAGTTGGAATTCGAGTCGTGGAGGTCGTCGATTGGTAGCAAAGAGAGGAAAATGCTACAATGAAGCTAATCATCCTAAAAACTCGGTCTGAATCTTCCTTTCTATGTGGGACGAAGAATTAAGCATACCCCACGTGAATAGCGCGTTCGGCAAACTATCAAAATCGTCAGAGCGTCCAATGTAATAACCTGCGGTACTCACCTATAGATCGTTGCAAGCAATTCGAAACCAAAGTATTCGTGCTTGTGTGCCATCAGAAACTCGCCCTGGACAGAAAAGGTGAGAAAGCAGGGCAGCAACGTGAAGGGCGGTTGTATACCATTTGTATCGCTGTCTCTTTGCCCTTGAGCCTCGTCTTTCGAATGAGTGCCAACCCAAACATGATTGAACCGATGCTGGCAACGGCCGAAATGTAGCTACTTATCTGCACCATGGAACGGGAACCACCACTATTCGTTGCCGCATCGACCGATGAAATTGCGAGAAATGCAACATTCACGTTCAGCACGACCTATCAGACCGACGGATCATGAGAAACTACCTGTAAAATAACTAACGTATAAGGCTTACCGTTCCCTGTCGAACTTGATTCTGAGTCCTCAGCGCCGAAAAAAAGTGAACACGTACATATAGAACAATTTCTCGCCACTCTGCTGACATCCGGTCAACGAAATTCGTATAATGCTGGCTGTTGACCAGATCATCAACGAACACATCTTCCAACGCTTTCTTGAGACTATCGGGAATATAGAAGAGGAAGGGAGAGAGAGCGCAAAGGAGAAGTGTTCGCTTGGAAATGTGTCCGTGAACGGACTGAAATCTGTCCAAGCGCGCCCAGTGCTGCCCGTAGTAATTCAGAAATTGATGATGAGCTAACGAATGTCGGTCGGCAACGATCCATTTAGAGGGAAAACCTGGCAATTACCGAATTGTTCCATCATACGGGCTGGTAACTGTCGGACTTTGAGACCTTCCAAGATGATTGGCAGTACTCACCGATCGTGGCAGCCATACCAGGCCGCATCACAGACGTAGAAACAGCTATGCAGACTATGAGACGAGCATGCATCATGACTAAATCGCATCAAACACACTAGTGATAGCACCGTCAACCAAATTGAGACTAGATTCGAGTTGCTGGAGGCTGTGGGGTATCGTGGACGTATGAGACGTAATATTGTCTAAGCCCAGTCAAGTCCGATGTATTTTCGGGAGTCACACCAGCTTACCCCCAATACTATGAACTATTCGGTCCTTTAGTTCATGTAGAACTTCAAGAGTGATATGGGCGGGATCGGGAAAGTAGTTGCAATGAACCCTGATGATCTTTGTGTCAGCCTCGATACACCGGGTAAAAAGAAGGTTACCAATATTGTGAGGTCATGTAATGTTCTATATCTCTATTAGCATGCAATAAAAGAACTTCCGTTAGAGAGATACCGATGTCCCACAAATTCTGAATGCCTTTGATCCCACCACCTGAAATGGGGGGAAACTCGAATGCTTCAAACCAGAATATACTCCGTTCTTGGTGGTCGACAAGGTAATACCCGCATCGAAATGACATGAAATGCGGTTTGGGTTTCCGTTTGTGAGTAGTTCTGACCTTGACAATATCAAGGACAATTTCCGTTCTTTCGCCTACGCACAAACTATTCCCTCTCCTGTACTGTTCCAGAAAACTGATGAAATGCTTGACCACCATATGCGATGTCACATTGGAGATGATTTCATCGGTCATGATACGCTGAGATGTGTTTATCACGTTGATCCTTTACATTTGCATGCAATTTGGAAGATCACCTTTCCTTCGTTCACAAAGTATTGAGCGCCATCAGGATGGACACGGTATGTCCACCCTTGGGGGCGGCACTATTCTCATTGGAAGAATATATCGATCAACAAAGAGTAAAGGGACGTACGGCTTTGAAAATCTTTGCACGCCACGAGGAATGACGAGCGGACTATCACTTTGGCTGCGATATATCATCGCATCAATCGAATGCATCGGGGGCACCGTAACTTACACAGTGCGGCCACGTTTGTAGCGTGCGAATTCGTCTGGCATGATGGGAAAGCAGGCGGATGCATGCAAGGACATTCGTCCTGCAGCAGCAGCCATTGGGCAGACAGTGACTTGTCAAAGGCGTTCAGTTTGGGTCCCCCACTCGATCGCACGTACGCTGTTCAGACTCCATTGGCACAGCAATGAGACGATTTTTACGTGACAGGTACCTGATTGCCAGCAGATTGGCGCACTGTTTGGCGTTAAATGGGCGGCCAGTTCAAACAGGCGCCAAATGGCTCAGCTGGTTGTTAGTCGGAATTTGAAAGTTGGCTCATGAAACGTGCCTGTGGAGACCTATGCTTAATTGAGCCCTTAATTTTTACAAACAGAGAGATATTCACGTAGAGTGATATGATCCTAAGACCGCCGAAGCGATGTCCCTCGCTTCTCAGGCCGTCCAAATCCCCATTAACGCCATCGTAACGGCTTATAATTGCCATATGAATGAGTTGCCTCGTGGTTATTTTACGTTTTTCCGACATAATTGTCCAGGACGGTACAACCAGGGAACACCCGCTTCCTTCTATTGGAACTTGATTCGGGTTATCCATGGATAACCACCCGAATGGCCCTAGATGCATAGTACAACCGAATGATGTCGGACAGGTAGGAAGGAATTGGACGTTATTAACTCGACTTGGGATATATTATACTCGCGTGGTCCAAATGCCTGAACAACGAGTTTGTATCGTGGGCCGGTGACATCGGGGATGATGCTGTATGCAGAAGCAGGTATAACTGGATGTTCACCAGGTGGATTGCTGTCCAGTGTCCGTTCCTCAGTTTCAGCACGCACGCACTGAAAAAATGCCGAACCAAAATGGCTATTATCCAGACGACGACGATGACGATGTGCATGTCCCAGAGACTGTATACAAACCGTTTGGCCCTTTCCTCGTAAAGAACGTGGCACTTGCTGACGACAAAGTGGGGACACGACAGAGCTGGGCGCCAAGTGAGCCAGTGCGTGTGTAGCTCGCAGTTATCTCCTAGTACTCATCAGTAATGCTCACTACAGAAGCTACATTTCCCCAGCGGCATCTTCGCCGAGCGTTCACGAGGCTGCTGGGCATGCCAGAAGGCACGCCGCTGGTGAGACGGCCTACGAGGACAGGGACGGTGATCAAGAGGGTATAGGCGGCGACGATGACATGCGCGGCCCAGAGACTACACACCAACCGTTTGCCCCTTTCTTCGTAAAAGACGTAGCACTTGCTGACGACAAAGTGCGGACACGACAGAGCTGGGTGCCAAGTGAACCAGTGCGTGCACGGTTCGCAGTTGCCTCCTAGTATTCATCAGTAATGCTCACTACAGAATTTACACCGAGGCACCTGCGATGAGCCCCGTGGATTTTCAGCACGGAAACTATTCGCCATTAGCTTCGGAGAGCCGTCGCGGGGCTGCTGGGTACACCCTGCACATCCAGCCTGAGATGAGTCAGAGCAATCATATAGTTGCTGGGTACGCCAGAAGGAATGCCGCTGGTGCGACGGCCTATGAGGATAGGGCAGGTAACCAAGAGGATACAAGCGATAGTAGTTGCTGCTGCTGTTAGCGATGTGCAAGTTATAGCCACGCGGCCCATTGTGGGAGGTATTACGGAACCAAGTCTGGAAAGAGCCGAGCCTGGCGGATCGGAGCGGGAATATGTGATATTGATAGTGATAGATTTATACACAGCACTGAACACTGTGTCCCCAAGAGTATCCCAGCGCGCACAAGCTCTTCGCGCCTTCGCCTTGGACCCCAACCAAACTACTTGACGAGCTTTTCGTAATCAGAATGTCTATCAAAAGTACTGTACTATTACGACCGAATGTTCACGGCATGTCACCCGTCACCTAAGGTGTTCATTTTTGCAGGTGTTCATTTCTCGGCAATCACGCCAAATTACCATAAATGGCAGTCCAGCGGATGCCGGACCGAAAATTTTGACGTTTTTTTAGCCTATTTGGGCCTCAAAATCCCCTTGTCGCCGTCACCTACACCAAATTTGTTCAGTTCACGACCCTCCGTCACCTGTCACCTGAACATTCGGTCGTAATAGTACAGTAGAAGACGAAGTGGTAAGATAAAAAATTAGTCGTTGGGCCGCGGTTGCATCAACCAGTGGAGGGGAAGGGGGGGAATATGCATAGGAGTTGCCTCGTAGATTTGTGTGACTTCGTACGCGTATTTCGCGACCAATGAGTGGTTTTTCTGTAAGCGAGCATGTGAGTGAAGAATTGTGCAGAGGCCATGGAACCTATGGGTGGGAATCCCGGTATGTCTTTCTCCATTCTTGAGATGAAATCGTCACGAAGCACCAGGAGGTCGGCGTGTGCCATACACTCGAGTAGTGCATGTTCCAGGGATTCAATCTCAGTTTTACAGAATTGGCAAACTCTCAAATTTTGGTCAATCCGTGGGCGTCGAAGTTCGACCCACCTTAATCTTTCCAAGGCAAGACAGTGGCTTGATAGCAGCAGTCGTGTAAGTGCTTCCGGTAGTTTGGGTTCACTACATTGAGGTAATGACGGAATTGAAGCATTTTTTGCGTGGGTGCACTGTCTTTCTCCGGTTCCAACCTTCCTCGCAGGAGGTACAATTTTGGGCGGTCAGGATCATCGATGGACCATTGAAGGTACGCTCGAAGACCAGCATTCACAGATTTAATTACCCCCTCAATCATGATAGGTGTGATTGTTGCGAGGTCCGGCATGGTTACGTTGAAGGGCAGCTTCTGGATCACGTATCGTAGATCCATTGCCCAGGATGCATGGCCGGTATCTGAGAGGTTCACTGAGTCGTCTGTGGCTACTCTGACATATCTGTCATTATTTAGTGCCACCAGATATTTCAAGTGTACCAATGCCAGTGTGACTCACCTGAAGCACAGCGGTACTAGACCAGTTTCTGTGAACAAGGGTGCTAGCATGGCCCGCTTGTTTACGCCTAGTATGCGTTGTAAGAAGTCAGCTTGTACATCTTCTAGCGGCTTGAGGAGATCAAGATCTACATCTAGACTGACATCGCAGCCGTGAGTGAGATGCGGATCAACCAGTGCCATATACAATTTTCGCGCTTCCCGGGGAGGTAGCGTGCCAACCATCGACTCTAGACTAAGCACGGTATACGCAATAGCCCTGGCTTTGCTCGCCTTTTTTTCGTAATGATCTTGGAAAATATTCTTCCTCATAGAGTTGAGGTTGAACCCAACATATTTGGCTGACTTGACAATGCTCACAGGCTCGAGACCGAAATGGAAGATGGGCAGGTTTTTGGGGATGGAACCGTAGATCATCAGGAGGGATTTGATCAGTAACTATATTAGCTTCGTTTAAACAACGAGCTTTGTAATGCAAATCAGATTTTAAATTTTGTTCAGCTCAAACATGAATGAGATGGATGCTAATGCCACTCATGACACTTGAACTGGGTGTTAAACAGAGCATAAACAGCCTTCATCCCAGCCTGGTACTCCAATCATGAGGTTCTCAACGGCACCTCAGGTGCTTAACTTGAGTTTAAACCGCAATGTTGAACTCTTGGTCCTGGCAGATAAACATCCTCACGCCTGTACACACCCAGTAAAGAAATATCTCGACCTAGGTCGAGACGTTAAATGAGTTTATGTGAATAAGCAGCCAAATCAAAATATATAGAATTTCATTATTTCATTTGATCCGAAAGCGAAACGGAAAGAGCCGAAGTCAGCGGCTCATTCCGGAGGCATACATTTAGTCATAGTTTCTAAGTTATGAAAGGACTACTGAAAGATGAACTTTCAGCAGCCACTTCCAGAGAGAAGAAAGGACTTCTTTCAATATAGCTGAATGCCGGGCTGAAAGAATTTCTTTCGGCGACCCTTTCAGCTATATTGAAACAAAGTCTTTCATCAATTTCTGAAAGCGGCGCTGAAAGATGTTCTTTCTGCATAACCCCAGGGTGTACCTTGAGGTGCACCCGCAGGTGCACCTGCGGGTTGGGACGTTGACCTTGATTCACTCATATATTTATGCAATACATATTATTTTTATTTAAATACACCGTGCGGCGGCAATATCTTGCCCCCGCCCTCGTCCACCGACCGTAGCGACGGCGACATTCCGTTTGTCGCAAAGGCGCAAATGCGCGACGTGAGGGCGGAGGAGGCGCCCTGGGCTGCCTCCTTCGCGCGAACATCGGCTGCTTCGTTCCCGGCGATGCCCATGTGAGCTGGCACCCAGCGGATGTGGACCTTGAGGGAAGGGCAGGCGCGGAGGAGGCGGCGGTGGAGGGTGTGGAAGAGCGCGAGGAGGTACTGCCTGGGCTGGGGGCGGGGGGAGGAGAGGGCGATGATGTTGGTACCTGCGCCCACACCACGACCACGACCACCCCGAGCGTAGCTCGACATCCCGCACCACCACCACCATCACCCTGAGCATAAACCGCTCAGCGTGTCAGAAGCCGACGACACCGTTGACCAGCACCCGCACCACGACCACCCCGAGCGTAAACCGCTCGTCGTTGCGGACACCGACGACACCAACGTCCAGCACCCGCACCCACACCACGACCACGACCACGACCACCCCGAGTGTAAACCGCTCGTCGTGTCAGACGCCGACGACAGCGACGACCAGCACCTGTGCTCACACCACCCTGCGCCACCACCACCGCCTCGAGCTTAAAGCGCTCGTCGTGTCTGTTGCCGCCGCCCCCGCCCCCGACGCCGCCGCCGCCCCCGCCCATGTCCCAACTCACTCGCATGTGCGCTGCACGTTCTCCCCACCTTCCGTGCACCCGCTGATCGATTTCAAGTCGCCGCCTCCGCCCCAACGCCCAGTACCGCGCCCTTCTCGCGCTGGGACCCACGGCATACGCAAAAGAGGGCCTGGGCGACTTGTACTTTTGCGTCCGGTACAGGCCCGCCCTCGTCGCCGATGTCTACCAAGGACGCACATCCCGGGCGGCCCTCAACACCACCGCCCTCCAGATCAAGTGCGGGAGCTCGCACAATGTCGACGAGCACATGCCCCAGTATGCGGTGTGTGAGCGCACCCACCACCCGGTCGTGTTCTGGGCGTACTGCAACGTACCGCACCGCCTCCTCGCAGGTAAGTTGTTTCCTTGGTGTAATCTGCCTCGTTTTCTGTCCCCAGAGCGCCTTGTGCACCTTAAACTCAAGGCGCACGGTGCCGCCCTCGTCCCGAGCCCTGCGACGGATGCCATGTGAATCACCGCGAATTTTATTCGCTCTCAGGCTTCCAAACGTTGGAGGACTTCAAAGTGTTGGTGAAGTCAGCCGTGGAAGACGCTGGCGGGGTTTACAATTTGTAAGTTTTTTTCTGCCCTTCAAGTTCCCGTACTCATACTGCGCTCCAGGATCGAATTCTGAAGCGCAGTAAGTAGTAGTGGTAGGAATTGTACATGTATTTGCTCTCTTGATGGTCTGGCGCTCCGGACTTTGTAAAAAAAAAAAGTTGTTTATTATGTAAATAAATATCGAATACTATTGTCGCGATCATTAGCTTCGTTTGCAGAGGGCGGGGGCTTGAGACGACTTACCAAAAGCTTCAGATAAACACTATACACTACCCCCGAGAGCCTTGAACCGGTCCGAACAGAGTTGATAGAGCTGGATGGGTAGATGGTCAAAAAGCGCCGAAAAGCGGGTCATGAAAAAAAACTTGCCTTGGGTAATCTCTCGCTGCTCAACACGGGCGCGGCAAGCGGGGGGATAGATTTCGTGGTTTGAAAAAGCGGCTGGGACCCGCGCCGACCGATTTACACTCGGGAAGGGTCAAATGACCACGAGGGTAAGAGGTTGGTTGCGGGCGCTGGCAAGGGCGCTGGCAAGGGCAATCGTGGCCAGACATTGGTTGTGAGTAGGGAGACTGGTTTTGGAGCTTGAAAAGTGGTGGAGACCCTTTCCAAGCGATTTACACTCGGAGGGTCAAATGAGAGGGTATAAGGTTGCTGGTGCCGGTGAGCACACTAGATAGAGTTCGACAAGGAGGAGAGGAGGCGGTAGCGCTGAGAGGATTTAACTCTACAGGAGAGGTTTCAGAGCTTGAGAAGCGATTCAGACCCGCGCCGAGTGATTCACACTTGGGGAGGGTCAATCAACGCGAGGGTCACAAGTGTGAGGCGAAGACGGGTGGCACCGACAAGAGCGCAAAGCCAGCTGGGGGGTTGCGGGAGAGCAATGGATTTGGTTTTGGGACTCCAGAGGTGATTGAGAACCCGCCGAGCGATTCACACTCGGGGAGGGTCATCACGCGGGTCGAAGGCGATGCTCGGGAAAGCGATGGCGAGCGACGATGCCCATGGTCCGCACCATTTTCGCCGTCGGATGCGTGGCCTGGGCGAGCTACAAGGACAACGAGTGATCTACACTCGTTGACCTTGGTGGTAGAGACCAAGGCGGATGTCACACTATGTGACCATGTGACACAAATTAAGGAACAAATACAGAACTGCTGTTTTTTAAGTCTTGCACGCCTCTCCCCGGAATCTTACCCTCTGAATGCATCGCTTATGCACAGATTTGATTTCAAAGTAATAAAAAATACATTGCACGAGATGTCCAACTATCTACTATACGCGAGGAGCCGGGTAAGGCAAAATGAAGGCGGCGGACGACGAGAGGATCAGGAGGCGCTCCCTGGGATTATATGCAGGTCAACGAAGGCTTGGACTATGCTTGAAGCCACGATCTCGTAGCCGTCCCAACACTTCTTGACCTCTTTCCGGAACTTCAGGTTGTGCCTCCATACACTTTGGCGTGCCAGAATGAAGACTTCCTTCTCGAAGTGGCCCAAACACTTCTGAAAGAAGTTGTCTTCGCATTGCGGAGTCCACCACGCCCCGTCGAGACTTCCGCGTGCCCACGCACTCGGTTTAGGCCACCATGAGACGATACTGGTCTGATCAGTCTCTGATTCGCCCAATCCCTGCTCTAAGTCCCCCACCTTTGTAAGAAAAATGCGGGCAGAGTAGTTGATACATACCTTGCTTCCCTTTCCCTTTCCCTTTCCCGCCTTTCTGCTTTTGGCCTGAATCAACAAATCAGTAAGCATGAAACTAGTAAAATGAACGATGCACATACCAGTCCTGACGTGATAAACGCCGCAGAGAAGATCGTTTTCACGGTCAGAGAGTACGTCGTGCCAATATGCAAAGCGCGATTGTCCATCCCACAAGCAGTCACCGACATTGTAGATGTCATCGTTGAACCCGCGGAAGAAGTTTTCGTTTGAGACTTCTGCCCTTGCCAGCCGCGCTATTATCCCCCTGTACTGCAACGCAATGCGACCGCGAGGAGTATGGAGGAGCCGGAGTTCGCGCTGAGTAGTGTACGCATTGTAGTCATGCACATCGAACTTGTAGTTCTCAGCCCGAAATCCTAGACCCGAACTGGTATCGGCCTTGAAGCCCTTGGGACGATGAGCCAAGGGGACTGGTGTTTCTCGCGCCGGCATGATTTCAGCGCTAACATACGCGAGCCAGAATGGAATCCCGTGAGCCAGCAAGTGGCGTACAACGTCCTTGAGGTCTGGCCCCCACCTTTGACGGAGGATCTCTAGCAGGTCCGTCGCTCTTGGGATTAGGAGAGCCTCGCTTCCGATCCCGCTGCCGATATTGCACAACACAAAGTAGTCGCCCTCCTGTGACGGGTTACGCATGCTCTTGAGATGCTCCCGCCGAATTTCGAAAAGCGCGGATCCTCGGTTGAAGCGCTGACGCTGATGAAAGTCGAGGAGGAGCATGTCAATGTTATTGACGGAACGCGCCTCCATGCACTGTCCGAAGAATATCCCTAGAATATTTGCCAGGCCTTTCTCTGTAGGGTTGAGCACGGGTCCGGGTCCGGGTCCGGGTCTGGAAGCACTGACCCGGACCCTTACCCTACATGACCCGTACCCTCCCGGGTAAGGGTACAACCCGTACCCGCCTACCCGCGGGTCCCATCAAACTGACCCGCGGGTCAAGACCCGTGCGGGTAAGGGTCCGGGTATGCATTGTACCACGTCTGATGTATTGCCGCGGTATTCCGGCCATGAAATAGGTAGATTACAGAGAATTTAATTCCAAATGAGGACACAACATCCTCGTAAAACCAGCCGAAAAAATCAATAAATGAATTCGAGTCTCGAAAGTGTCTTGTTTCAAAGCTAAGATGTTATTGGCCACTCCGTAACAATGACAACGAGCGTACCGGTGGTGCGGGATAAGAGAGTCATTTCAAGGCCAGTAAGGCTAACTAACAAGTTATGTGCGTGAGGATGGAACTTTGGCGAAAGATATGGTGCCTTGGAGGACCCTGGCCTGCGAGTTAAAGCCAATTGAAGCTCAAAAACGGAAAGTATTTAATAGATATGTTAACGATGTTCAGTGAAAATATCGAGATAGGTATCAACGCCATTACTCCAGGTCAACTACTCGGTTCGAGCCTTCTTCGAACTCCCTTCTTCTTTGTCCTCTCGCAAACACTTGGCCCGCTCCTCTTTACCCTTCCTTCCCATTGCCTTCTCAATGGCCTGCACCACATCTTCGGTGCGAACAAGATCCCATCGGCTCCATCCGCCAAAGCACAGCATCTTGCGAATTGAATTGCCAGAGAGACGATTACGAGTGAACACCAGAAGATGCCGGCCTTGCGAAAAGAACCGTTCGGATGCAGTAGACGTTGCTGGGAAGAAACTGAATTGAGAAACCGTGGTGAAAAAAAAAAAAGTATCACGTACCGGGAATAGATAAATAGTCAAGCGCCATTCGGGAGAGCCCAGGCCACGTTGTGCGCTTATCCCACCAGTACTGAATAGGATTGACTTTGACCCTCTCGATGGGCTGCGCCAAGTATTGTTCTAGTTCATCGGCGCTGTTCGAGGTGTCAGGGATAGCAAAATCTTCCACCCAGCTAGTAATGGCATCGTATGCAACAATGCTCGACGACATACTGACCTATGAAAATGATCAATATTAATTGAGGTATGAAGAACGAAGTGTATAAAGAACGAAGCGTACCGCGTCCGACTTGTCTCCATCCATTACATCCGCGGCGGCGGGCAAGTGGGCGTAATTTGAGTCGTACTTGGCCCGCACCAATGATCTTGCGGTATCAATCCATTCTCTCTCCCACCGCCGCGAGCTGAAGTATTCGAGCTTGATATTTGGGTGCAGAACTGTATGTGTTGCGTTAGAACAGTGTTGTATCTGGGACATGACGTACTCATCGCAACCTGGTAAACTTTCGACTCGTCCGTCGCAGAATAATATTTATTCATTACCTTCTTCGCAAGCTTGAGTGCGGACTTAATCGAGGTGTGGATAATGTGTTTGTTGGGTGCGCCAGCAGCAGGGGCGGACGAAACAACAGTTGCGGTGATAAGATCATCTATTTTATCCATGGTGGGGATAACCTGGGTGATCGTACAGTGCTTCTCGGACGAAAAATACAGTGTCGCGTCCTTGAACACCTGATATAGAGTAGTTAAGTACATCTCCAACCAACATCACAAACTTGAACACCTGAAATCTGTTAGACGACTAGCTGTGCAGCAATTAAGGAAAAAAATACCTTCAAGACATGAAGCATGTCTTCGACGAGTGTCCACTCCGCATTGGAAATATCAAACTTCCTATAGTCAAGGTCGCGGTTGGCGGTCATGTCGTTGAACACTGCCTTGTACTCAATAGCAACAGCGAGCATGTCGTAGACGGAGTTCCAGCGAGTTCGAACGTCGCGTGGGATCACGCGAACTCGCATGCCATGTTTAGCGCAGGCTTCACGCCATGCCGGAAGACCCTTTGTTGTGGAGTTGACAACAGCGAAAGAGAACTGGCGTATCTGGAGAAAAGGGTAAGAGCTTGGTATAATTGAAAAGTTGTGACGCACGCGGGATATGATGAGCTTGACGGCCTCGGTTTGACCAAGGAGAGACTGGCGCTCCTCAGCCGTTAACTCATCCCAGACCGAGTCCTCCTCGTCGCTCTCTGATTCAGCATCCTCGGAGTCCGATACGGTGACAAGATCGGGCAGTTCGTCGAGCTCTTCTTCAAGAACAAGGTCAGGCTCATTCGCATTCATGATGCCCTCCGATACAGTCCCAGCGGCGGCGTCTCCGGACGTCTTCTTTGGCGCAGGATTGAATGGACGAAGAAACGCCTTGGCAGCAAGGTTGAGCAAGTGATTGAAGCAGCGGACATGGTTGTCGGATTCGTAGTTGTTGTTCGGGCTGGCATCAAGAGCGGCGTCCTGAGTATCGTTTGAAGTGGCGTTGTCCCCAGTCCAGGATAGCATCTATGTATGTAAGCAAAAGAATCACCAAAGTTGTCAACTCGTACCTTATCCTGGATGCCGAAGCGCGCAAGCATTTCGTCGAAAGCGCGTGCAAGTGTTTCGCCGGTGTGGGACTAAAGGAACGGTGAAAATGAATACTGGGGCAGTATCAGAGCAATGCTCACCTGAGGCACTTCGTAGATATCAAGCGGGAAAGACAAGAGTTCACCGTCGTCAACTAGATGCACAGTCCACGCAACAAATGCGCGGTGATTCGGTGAGGTCCAGGCATCCGTGGTGAAGCTCAGGCGCCCTGGATATCCCTGCAAAGCGGATGATTTAAAATACAAGTCCAACAAATGTAACATACCTCCAAGAGCGACTGGACATGGGCACGGCTACGCTCATAAGCGGCGCTGAGGTCCCGGGCAAGAGTGTGGCGACCAGGGATATTGAGCTCAGGCCGACCCGCAGACAAGATCTCCCGGAACTCGCGGTCCTCCACGATGCGAATTGGGCGATTACTTTCCGCCACCCAGCGAGCAAGATGAGCGCTGAGAAAAGTTAGTAGACATTCCGGAGTGTCGATGGAAGCGTACCGTAACTCTGCTTCAGTATGGACACGATGCGCCGCGCGCTTTGGACGCCGATCTGCCCGCGAAAAAGCAGTAAAGATGTTGCCATCCCGCTGCTTGGGATCCGCGCCATTCAGCTGGCCTTCCACAACGTCTTTCCCCCAACACTTCACCGCATGCTTCTTCAAGTTAGAAGTCGAAGAACGATCAGGGGCCTTGGTCCCATCGGTGTTGGTTTGATAGCGGATGACACCCTTCTTGGTGGTCTTGCAGCCGGCTGGGGCTGCGCACTTGAAGAACTGGAATTTGCGACCCGTGTCGTCCACGTTGTCCTTGACATCGTTGCGGAAAAACTGGTACACACCCGACGTCCAGCGAGCCTTCGAATCGTCTGTGGATTAAATGTGAACAAGAATTTTCTCGGGTATTTGAAAACTCGCCTTCAGGATCATCCTTCTCCTGCGATGCACCTGATGCAACCTTCGACCCGCCGGATTTACTGCCTGCAAGATGCTGAGCACAGAGAGCTTGTGAATGGCGCAGTCAACGTACCGTTGCCTTTGACAGAACTGGCGATAGATTTAGCAACACTGCTAAGCTTGCGGAGCACTTTCTTTCTCGCAGCTTTGAGGCGCGAGACGGAAATAGAAGACAAGGATTTAGAGGATGGCATGAAGATAGAGTTGCGCTGCATATGCACTGGGTTTTAAGTCGTCTGCAGAGGCTCCTTTTTGTCAAAGATCGCTAAGCAACCATTCCCCCCTTAACAGCAGTGAATTGGAACGACGCTACAAGTTCAAAGCCCGGCGAAACTAACTGCCGCTCCTTTCTGCTGCAACCCCTTGACCACAAGTGAAATTCGTTGCCAACCGTCGGACGTCAAGTCAGGTTGGAGGCAGGAGCACGAAGCTCCAGTTGTGCATTGTGCCGGCACAGAGCCCAGACACAATGGCAGCTCAAAGCTGGTAGTAAGAAGGAGGAGAGGGTGCTGGAAGGCGCTCCGTGATCGGCGACTGTCACGCTTGACATTGACAGCTGATCGGCGTTTGCAGGCTAAAATCCCCACCGCTTGTAAGTACTGTGGAGCCGTGGACTCGCTAACGGGCCGAGGACCCGTCTGGACCCGTCCAGACCCGTCGGACCGTCGGGTCGGGTACGGGTTTCTGCAGGTTGCATGTGAGGGCAACCCGCGACCTGTACCCGGCTGACCCGACCCGTAAACCCGTCGGGTTTACCCGGACCCGTGCTCATCCCTATTTCTCTGAGGCCAATTGCCCACCGATGTCTTTCATGCTGACGACATCGGCCAGGAGCTGCGCCTTCAAGCATACTTGAGGCGGATTGCGAGGAGCAAACCTCTCGGGAGATTCCGGCATCACAAATCCAAACCGCATCTCGAGTGCGTCCAAGAGACTTCTGGCGCTCGACTCGTATTCAGGCTTCTCCGTTCTGGGAGGAGCAAGACCGAACCTCAGGTAAACCTCGTTCACGCACTTCGCCGAAGCTTCGGTGAGGTTGCGCTTCGGCACGTCGGATTCCATGAAGTCTGGGCCAAGGTCTTCACCCCCGGGCAAGTCATCAATCGAATCCATCTCGAGGTCGTGAGGGTGCTTTTGCACGACTTGCATGGAGTCATCCTCCTGGGGTCGCTGTGTTTGCACGACTTGCACGGTGTCATCCTCCCAACGTAACCGTGATGCCATGTCAATGTTTTGGGGGAACATTGGATGATTGCCCATTTCGTTGTCGTCGTTGTCGTCATCGTCATCGTCTGCGGCGCCAGGGACTTGGTTTGAAATTTCCCCAAATACTGGGTCGTTGTCCTCGAAAAGCTCGCAAAGGTCCCATTCATTGGAAATCGGATCGAACCGACGTTGACGTTTGAATTCGCGCCAGAGCTGGGTGTAGCTGCCTCGGCCTCCGGGTCGACGTATGTAGTGCCCATCCTCTTCCTCCCAGAAGAAAACGGTGGCTTTAGACGGTACCTGACCCAGTTTTGCGTGCTCTGCCCGCTGGGTGCGTCGCTGCCGGTCAACGTGGTTTTCCTTCACCATCCTTCACAAGTTTGCCTCTCTTTGCTGGATGAAGAAGGCTTGGATTGTCTCGTTGTTCTTTTGCTTGCTGTGCGGAGGAAGCGGGGGGAAGGGAGCAGCCAGGACAGCTGGTGCGGGGGAGTCTCCATGCCAAGGGCCGGGGGGAGCAGGTGCGACGGGCATCGGCGCCAACGTGTAGGGGTCTCGATACCAAATCCATGACATGGCGTCGATAGCCCATCGGCTGAATATCACCTGCCCACACTGTGAGGCGAAGGATTTCAAATCCTCGTCGTCGGGCACGAACCCCTTGAATGCTGCGGGGACATTGAATGGGCTTATTTGCCTCGGTAAACTCCCCAAGAAAGATATATAGGGATAGGGAAATTCGAATTAAGGATTGTCGCCAGCAGCCACTCGATTTCTCGACGCTCCTCGCGCTCGGAGTGATGAACATCTTCGGGAGCTTGAATGCGATATAGACCTCCGACGTGCTCCGCGTTCCAATTTCCAACTACCGATTTCTCCAGATAGTTTAAGAATGTCGGATGGACTTGGGTATTCTCTGTGACCATGAGTCGCCAATCCGGAGGATTGGCACCTCGATCACGCTCGGAGGCCTCCCAAATCAGCATGCACCAGAGCCCCATCGACACGTAGCCCAGAAGAGGCAGGAAGTTATCCATGGAGCGCCATGCAGCGAAGCGCGCCGCTTGCTCGTTTCGGAATTTCAGGAGGAATTTGAAGCGGGCAGGGAAGAACCAAGGGTTCACCAACCGCTGAAGCCCTGACTGGGGCACCAGACGAAGCAGCTCCTTCCCCAGAGCACGGAGACAGACCTCGATCTCGAGCCAATTTTCGGCGACATCCGGGTGAAGGCAAAAATCATCGTCCCCGTCTTTGATGATTGGCAGTTTGTGACGAGGACGGTCAAAAGCTTTGAACAACTCGTCGTGCCAAGCATAATGCTTCGGAATGAAGAGCAAATATGCATAGCTGCCGGAGATATACCGCGGTTTGCGAAATAAAGGTTGTATGGTGCTGGCATCGATGGGAGGAGCATCCTCAGGCCTGGGAGTGTTGAGAACGATGTCGGGGGAGCCATTGTGCACAGTGTACAACTGCCCCTTGAGCGAGTAGTGGCCAGTAAGAGGCGCGTTGGGCTGCAAAACGGGTAAGTTTTTCGCCCTAGACAAGCAGAGATAGACAGACATACCAAGAGGGCCGCTGCATCGTTCGTGGTATGGGAGGCAGAAACAGACACTTGAGAGGACATTTGGGTGGATTTAGCTTAGAGTATGGCGACATGAATGTTTGCCTTACCGAGCAGTGTTTTCTCAATGACGGAAGACACAAGAGAGCGCCAAAGGGGTTGAACTTTCTCCTCGAAGAGCAATAGAAATGTACCCATATTGCCGGGGGATTTACCCCAGGGAACAGAGGACTATGCCAACGCTCAATACCAGCGCTAGACTTCCGTTTGACGCTGCGCTGGGACAATTGCCGGGTGATTTACACCTGGGAATTGAGACCCCGGTAATCGCGCAACGCTATTGAATGCTAGGTATACGATTGCTGGGTGATTTACACCCGGAAATCATTGACCTTGGTCGGTCAAGGTAAGTGGTGACGTGACAAACGAGTCACTCTCCTCCTCGGGTCATATGACCCCGTGACCTTGGACTCCGCGTCTGCCACCACCATGTGTTTGTTAGGTGCAGGTCACCCAACAAATGCCTTCCGTTCTGCTGCTGGCGACTGTTTCTTGGGTGCATGTCGCTCAGCAAATGCGTCGCTGACCGCACATCTTTGCCTACCCCACCGGATGCAGGCGTGATGGTGTTTCTTGGGCACAAGTCGCCCAACAAATGCGCGGGTCGCGTTTCTTGAGTGCGGGTCGCTCAACAAATACCTCGCTGACTGCACATCTTCGTCTACCCCACCGAATGCGGGCGTCACGGCGTTTCTTGTTTCTTGTCTCAGTCCCTCTCGTACGTTATATTAAATATGACCGCGATTTGTATTCTGAAGTTCAATAGCCAATTACATGTAGTGTGGAATCGCCTCACGCAACACCCTGATCTTTGCCTCCAAGTTCTGATACAAGAACGCGAGGCATCCCAAAACGACCAGCACTCTCCCCAATCCGATAAACTTTTCCAAGCCGATGCTCGTGTTACGGGCTCGTTTCCAGACGAAAATTTCCTCCGAGAAGTCCAAGGCACGCGTCTGAGCTGCGAAGATGACGGATACGCCGCCAGTTTCGGCGGTCTACACGAATTGTGAATTAGCCATGGTGTTTTCAAACCAGAAGGTACCAACCGCAACAACCTGGACCCACTCCGATGATCCCACACTCAGAGTCTCGATCTTTTCGCCCGAGCGGGTGTCGAAGACGTACACGCACCCATGGTCGCTGCCGCAAACGATCGTCGACCCATGTTCCCCAAACTGGACATTTCTCGGACGTTCCCTCTTCCGTTTTCGCTCGATTTCGTATGCCTTGGCCTTGATCTGGTCCGAGATACGGAAAAGGGCGGGACCGGAGGTGGGATTGTCGAGACAAAAAACACCATCCCTCCAGTTGAAGGCGGCGCCTCCACTGGTCAGAGGTGGTCAGTACCTCACTCTGAAACCCGATAACAAAGACGTACATCCTCGACCCCACCGACCAGTTTGAAGTGATTTCTCCCGTTTTACCGCGGATCATGTAGCTAAACCTTGCAAGTCAACATTCGTCTATGAGATTTGACTGCAGACTTACATCGGTCCATTGTTGTGGAAACCAAGCACGATGATATCGCCGTCTTGACTGTTATCAAATGCGGCAAATGTGACTGCTTGAGGGGCCAAGCGAGGAAATTTCCTGCTGAAGATGTTGGTTGAACATCATTTTTGTCCTGGTGGGTTAGCGCTAACGACGGACGCAAGTACCGTGTGCAGAGGGCATCAAGCTGGGTCTGGAAAAAAAAAATTCAGGACGACGTCGATCGAATGAGAAGAATTTTCACCCTGAACACCGTGTATTCCTTTTCGTGCTCCTGCTCGGTTAAGTCGGGATAAAGGTCCTTGAACAACAACTTCACAGTTTGAATGTTCGCGTTTGAGGGCCATTGGATCTGATTTAATTGCTTCTTTGTTGTGTGAGAAGAGTCCGAGTTCGAGTCCGAGTCCGAGTCCGAGTCATCACTCTGGATTGGCATCAGCGAACTCTCTCGGCTCTCAGGCGTGGGTCGGCGACGTCGGGGAAAGGGAGCAGGTGTGGGCACGCGACGTGGGGCAGGTGTGGGTGCGCGACGTGGGGCAGGTGTAGGTGCACGATGAGGACCGGGAGGAGGAGAAGGTGTGCGACTGGCATCGATGTCCGTTAAAATTTGCGGGAACGGAAACTGCTCAGGGATAATGTTGGTGAGCAGTAGCGGCAGCATGACCAGGCAGGGTGCAGCGAGTAGCGGGCGGACGACATGCTTCGTAGGAATACTGGGGAACTGAGGGGCCATGAGGAGACGAGGCAGAAGGAAGACGGAAATATGGACGTGGGACACATATATATCGACTTGAGCGGAGTGAAAGGTGCCACTCCTGATCTTTGATCGGGGGCTCCGGCAAGGTCGCTTTGTCCGAAGGTCGTGGCTTTGTCCGAAGGATCCCTTTGTCAATCGGGGTCTGCGGATCAAGGTCGCTTTGTCCGAGGGTCGCTTTGTCAACCATGAGGGTCTGCGCATTTAGGTTCAATGAGGGGTATAAGGCTCAAGCACCAAGCCTTGTGCACCTTGTCTCATTCTCCCATCCCAATCCCTATTCTGCCCCCGATGGCCCATGCTCGCCTTCCCTACATTCGACACCGCGGTCTCAGCAAACACCCCGGTAGTGTCCTCGCCCTCGCTGTTACAGAAGCCGGCAAGATTCTTGCCAGTGGCGGTAAGTGTCCGTCACTACCGAGTGGATACTTGCTCATCTGCGCTCAGGCTCACAAGGGACCCGACTTTGGGACATTACTGACATGACGAACATTTGGCGTCCCAGCCACGTCAGCAATCGCGGCGCCAGTCTGGTCGTGATATGGGCTCGTCAAGCCGATGAGCCGCACGACGTTCTGTATGCCGGTACACAGAACGGTTATTTCTATTGCTGGCGTCAAAAAGACGGGGTAAGGATGCGCTTCAGTATAGAGTGTTCCTGCGTCACTAACTCTGATGTCGAAGGTGTTTGAAGAGACGTTCGTCATACAGATGCCCGACCCTGGCGAGATAACTGCCATGGCATTTGACTCGACCAACAATCAGCTTTGCCTCTGCGGCCACAACGACATGGTGCAGTCCTGGGGGATTTCGAAGGATCCTCTGACCGGCAAGTGGATGCCCACCAACATCTTCAGCAGGAAATTTCCTCGCTTGGCCCCTCAAGCAGTCATGTTTGCTGCATTCGATAACAGTCAAGACGGCGATATCATCGTGCTTGGTTTCCACAACAATGGACCGATGTAAGTCTGCAGTCAAATCTCATAGACGAATGTTGACTTGCAAGGTTTAGCTACATGATCCGCGGTAAAACGGGAGAAATCACTTCAAACTGGTCGGTGGGGTCGAGGATGTACGTCTTTGTTATCGGGTTTCAGAGTGAGGTACTGACCACCTCTGACCAGTGGAGGCGCCGCCTTCAACTGGAGGGATGGTGTTTTTTGTCTCGACAATCCCACCTCCGGTCCCGCCCTTTTCCGTATCTCGGACCAGATCAAGGCCAAGGCATACGAAATCGAGCGAAAACGGAAGAGGGAACGTCCGAGAAATGTCCAGTTTGGGGAACATGGGTCGACGATCGTTTGCGGCAGCGACCATGGGTGCGTGTACGTCTTCGACACCCGCTCGGGCGAAAAGATCGAGACTCTGAGTGTGGGATCATCGGAGTGGGTCCAGGTTGTTGCGGTTGGTACCTTCTGGTTTGAAAACACCATGGCTAATTCACAATTCGTGTAGACCGCCGAAACTGGCGGCGTATCCGTCATCTTCGCAGCTCAGACGCGTGCCTTGGACTTCTCGGAGGAAATTTTCGTCTGGAAACGAGCCCGTAACACGAGCATCGGCTTGGAAAAGTTTATCGGATTGGGGAGAGTGCTGGTCGTTTTGGGATGCCTCGCGTTCTTGTATCAGAACTTGGAGGCAAAGATCAGGGTGTTGCGCGAGGCGATTCCACACTACATGTAATTGGCTATTGAACTTCAGAATACAAATCGCGGTCATATTTAATATAACGTACGAGAGGGACTGAGACAAGAAACAAGAAACGCCGTGACGCCCGCATTCGGTGGGGTAAGATGTGCAGTCAGCGAGGTATTTGTTGAGCGACCCGCACTCAAGAAACGCGACCCGCGCATTTGTTGGGCGACTTGTGCCCAAGAAACACCATCACACCTGCATCTGGTGGGGTAGGCAAAGATGTGCGGTCAGCGACACATTTGCTGAGCGACATGCACCCAAGAAACAGTCGCCAGCAGCAGAACGGAAGGCATTTGTTGGGTGACCTGCACCCAACAAACGCACAGTGGTGGCAGACGCGGAGTCGAAGGTCACGGGGTCACGAGACTATAACCCTTCGCTGCCGGTCAGTGCTGGGCAGACTACAACTTGATCCTCAACCTGCCCTCGGTGTAAATCACCGAGCGCAGGCGGCGGGCATCCCCTCGGTGTAGATCGCTGAGCGGATGTGGCGACCAGTGTTCTGCGTACCCTCGGTGTAAATCGCTGAGCGTATGCGGCGACCAAATCTGCATCCCTCAACCTCATGCGGCGGGCATCCCCTCAGTGTAAATCACTGAGCGGTCGTACATACACTCGCCAGCTCTTGCTGTAAAATCCCTGTGCCCGTCGGCAAGGGTACCCTGCCTGGAAGCTCGTGGATCACTCAAGGGTCAGCGTGCAAGACGATTGCGGGAGTGAGCTGGAGATCGCCGATTGTACTCTCGGCAAAGATACACCCATTTATTATTCAAGAGGGTCAGGAGGGTCAAGTCCATCTGGCAATGTCCCTTCGTAATGGGTATTCTTTGTCCCCAGATAGAGAACAAAGCCGCTTCGTCCTATAAAGCTGCAGGCACAAATTAGAACCCCATCTCTTGCGCTTGATGCAATAGGTGTAAATCGCCTACTGCCCTTGCTTCTCTGGTCTTCTCGCTTGGTTTGAATCGCCGACTGTGCTTGGTGCACGCAGGAATCCCCATCCCGGACCCTTGTTACGCCAAGGAACCCCGTGTCTCGCGCCGTCATGCCAAAGGGTCGTCCTAAGGGCCGGATCTGCAACTGTGTCCTCCGCAATTCAGGTCACAGAGTCGATGACGAGGATGCACATCGCCAAGAATTAGAGGCTCTTGTACGTCCTTTCATTTTGATTCCAAACCTATAACTGACGTGTCAAAAAAGCTCACGCGCAGGGATCTTGAGAATGCGGCCCAGAATGCAGCCACACATGAGGTATGTATTTGAACAACCTAATCTCGATTTCACCTGACTTGTGCCTACAGAGAGGATTGACGGAAATGGTAGCGCTTCTGTCGATTTCAGATCCTCTTGCAGCTCAACCTGGGATCTCGGGTACCCCTATTGTATTTCCTCTCCCAAGGCCATCCCAAGCTCCCGATCGGCACAGTGTTCTCGCTGAGGCCAAGAAGAGCGTGATGGCAGTGGTTTCTGAAGCACTCAACGCTCGTACGAAACAACCCTCCCAGGAGGCACAAACTAACCAAGTGCTGGAGCATCTGTTATCGAAAATCCACACCACCATCGCAAGCGTCCAGAGCGCTAACCGCGCGTCAGAGGAGGCAGTCTCGCTGTGGGAGAAGGTGGACCATGCGAAGAGTGAGCTGTCGATGGTCGCTGCGTCCTTGAAACGTCTGAAAGACGGCACGGAGAAAGCAAGCGTCGTGGATGAGATGCGCAAGCTCGAATGTGAATTGGAAGAATTCACAGCGACGCTTCCCGAAGATAAGCGGCCGCTCTATTACGATTCAGGTAAGGACATCAGGCTTGCTCGATTGCTGTAAGCGCTGACCTGAACTTAGCATATGCGTTGGTCAATCCCATTAAACATCTCGATCCAATGGCCCAGATCCTGATCCTACTCGGACTTGTCTGCAACATTATTCTCGGCCTTGCTATCGGCGATACCAATTTCATTATCGGCAGCGCCACGATCTTGATCAAGTTAGCCATGTCGGTGCATGCAGACCCGAAGGCAGATGGCAGTTACTCCTACGATGCTTTGCAGCAGGAGCTGTTGAAAGACCTGCCTACAAGTTTGCATTCGGCAATGGAGAGCCTAAATTTGAATGGCAAAACTATCTTGTACACAGCTTGCCCATCCTGCCATCACATCCACGCCCCCACTCTTTCCACATCCAACGCACCGACATGGCCCGAGGAATGTGAAAATGAGATCGTTGGAGAAGACGGCCGATCCAAATGCGCCACAGCCTTGTTGGCTGACAGTAAAACTCATCCGCGTCCCATCAGACCCTTCCTCTCGCATTCTTTCCTCGACTATCTTGCCCGTCTACTATCCACTCCTGAGATTGAGCAGCAGATGGATCAAAGTTGCGACGAGGCGCTGGCCTGGAAGAGGAAGGGTGGTGCAGAGTTCGTGGACAATGTGCTCCACGGCAGACTTATACAAGGGTTCATGGGACCCGACGGGAATTTCTTTATCGATCGAGGTGGAGATAAAAAAATGCGTATCCTCTTCGGCTTCAGCTTGGACTTCTTCCCGCCCCATGGCAGTCGGAAGCGTTCAAGTTCTGCTTCCATTGGCGTGCTCTACGTCTATTGCCTCAATCTATCGCTTGCAATCCGCCACAAGCCCGATAATGTATACGTCGAAATCATCACCGGTCTCAAGGGACCACACCGCGAGCACATTAACCCATATCTTCAGCCTATTGTCGATATTGGGGTTATTGGGTGGGAGCGTGGCATCCACCTTTCAAAAACTGGTGCTAGTCCGGAAAGTGGGCGGATCGTGAATATTGGCTTCGTCCTGTCCGTCAATGATCTACCTGCGTCCCGTGATGTTATAGGCGCGGCTTAGCAGAACTTGCACATCTTTTGCGCCGTTTGCGAGTGTCGTGGACGCAAAAACACATACAGGACTGACTCCGAGAACTGGAAGCTGAGAGATGTGGATCATATGCGTGCCCAAGCTGAAGCCTGGCGGGATGCTGAGACCAGTGCCGAGCGCGCAAAGATCTATGCCGCAGATGCGCTGCGCTATTCTGAGATGTGGAGGCTTCCGTATTGGAATCCGACCCGCATGGTTACCGGTGAACCCATGCACGCCAATTTCGAAGGGATAGTTGCCTTCCATTGCCGCCATGTTCTCCTTCTCAATTCTCACAATGCATCAAAGACTGAAGAGCTTCCGCCCGCTTTCAGCTTCGACTTTCTCGAGTTCGACGAGGAGACCGCGGAAGCTCCGGATAAATGCAGACCGAAAAACGCGAAGGAGAAAGAACAGATCAGGCAGATCCACTGTCTCCTTGTCCGTCCTCTTCCCGAACCCGAGACTAACAACAACTCCGAGAGCAACAACGAGAGCAACAACGAGAGCGAGGGCGAGGGCGAGGGCGACAAGGACGAGCTCGCAGCGGAAGAGTTCACCGAAGAAATTTTGGCCAAGAGAGTGATGTCGAAAAATAAACCCGCTCTTCTATTCGTCTGTTGGACCCTCGGTCTTCGCGGAACGCAAGGGAAGCAACTTTCCTACGAAGAGAGCTTTGTGAGAATGAACAAACAGGATCTGACGAACCTTCTAGCGACTTGGGTAAGTCGCGTTTGTAAACTTATGCAGTCGCTCGAGACTGACTTGCTTGCCGCTAGCGTTTGACCAAACCACTGACGGACCCCAACTGCTGTCCTTGCCCAAAGACAATCTCCATGGGTGACCTCCACTTCGTTCAACAAGTCATTGCGAACACCACCACTCCTGCGTGGGTTCATCACGTCCCAAAAAACTTCGGCCAGAAAGGAGCTGGTTCCATCAAGGCAGACGAGTGGCGTCTCTACGCAACTATCTACTTCCCTATCGCTCTTGTCGTTTTATGGGGCAAGCAAAAAGGGCAAAACACCAGTCATTTTCGGCAGCTCCTTGAACACAGCATGGCACTGTTCCAAGCCACAACAATTATTTCCCGTTACACAACCTCGAGCGCACGCACGACGGCGTACCGGGACTTCATCAAGCATTGGCTCGGAAACCTCCAAGCCCTATACCCTCATACGATTACTACCAGAACTCGAACAAACCCTCACGTCGTGATGCACAATTACGATTTCCTTCTTCTTTTTGGACCAGCGTTGTCCTGGTGGGCCTTCCCCATTGAACACCTTATAGGCCTATTAGGCAAGATCAACACGAACGACCATCTTGGCAGTAAGTTGCTTTCCTTGCGCACTTGCACAACACGCTTCTCAAAATCCTCTTCCAGGTCAACACGAAGCGACACTCCTCAATACTTGGATCCGCGGTGCAAATCTTCGTTGGTGGATCACTCGCAGCGAATGTCCGGCCTTCCTCCGCGAGTTCCATCACCTCTTTTCTCGCCACCTCGGCATTAACTTTGGAGATAAATCTGCGCCTGAGGCGTCCACCAACAAGCCCGAATCTCGACCCGCTAATTATCATCACGAAGGCGTGATTTACTCCAGGGCCTCTACACATTTGGGAAATAGTCTCATCTTGTACGTGGAGCCGAAGTCTGGAAAAACCTATGCAGGGAGCATCAAAGAGATCGTGGTTGGCAAGGAGAAGGCAGAGCTCAAAGTTCGTCGCCAAGCCCCGCTTCCTCCAGGCAAGAACGATCCTTTCAAGATCTTCCCCCATTTTCCTGCGAAAACGTACTCGTCTGAAATGTCGGCCCACGTCGACACCATTGATCCTGAATCCATCATCGCCCACTGTGCGCGCTATGAATTCTCAGATGATCGGGCAGTAATTTTGAATCTCTCAAGGGTATGCTGCTCGCTTTACTTTCCAAACTAGGACTGACCTTTTTGCCAGGGTTGAATTTAAGTTGGTAATCCAGAGTCTGGCTCGGCGGGAAAGAGTCTTCTACTTAACAAAACCTGTTTCGAAATGCTGTAGTTCGCATAGATCTCATATTTTACAACACGATTGGTTTAATAAAACAATGGGCTCGTATCGTAAGACTTAAAAAACGGCAGTTCTGTATTTGTTCCTTAATTTGTGTCACATGGTCACATAGTGTGACATCCGCCTTGGTCTCTACCACTGGGTACTGGCAACCAGCCCAAATAAATGTCTGTTTGTACATGTGTGGTCTGTCACCCAAATGACTGATTTCGATGGCAAATCCATTTTATGGCAGCCACAACCTGCTTGGAGTGGATCTAAACCATCCAAAATGCTTTGAGCATATGTATTGTAGTACAGCTAATGTAATTTGCGTCAGATGCATCTTGAAAATGACAGAAATTGGCTTTGCAGATGCAGAGCAAATCATTTCCTGCACATTGACTTGAAGTTAACATGCCTCAGGTGCTTTTCACAGTTTGGGGATTCAGAAGGCCATATAGACATTTCAATCATTGAGTGGACCAAATTTAGGATGAAACCTCGAGAAACACTCCCTTTCTCGCAAACGGCCAAGAGCACCAAAATGGCAGCAATACATGATTTTGGATGTAATAAAAGCCCCAGATTATGAGGATTGAGTACACAGGTCTCCCAATTTGACAAATGACCTCGAATTTTGCATTTCAGGGTCTCACAAGTCCACAGGGAGACATTATACATCAAGAACGGCGCAACACGTCGAACGCGACGCGTTTGATCGGTTATGTAATCCTCGATCATGCTCCATTCTTTGGTCCGCGCCCCAGCTTTCCACATTCACTTTTTGGGTTCAAATAAAAATTGAGACACCATATAATATGAATATGAAGGGAATGTCCCGGACAGATTTTCTAAAATTTGCTCAGAAAATGTGTTTTAAATGTCTATCAAAATTCACGAAAATAACAGAGGCCAAAATCAAAATTCTGGCCGGGACACTCCCTTCAAATGTAATTCTGAGATGGTCTCCCACACAAAATGTGCTCCCAATATTGATGGGTGAGGCAGCAGCGCGGTCCGATTGATTTTGCCATGATTTCTGTGTTTGGGTGCATTATGTAAGCGCCGGTCATTTGGTTACACTTGCCAGTACCCACTACCACCAAGGTCAACGAGTGTAGATCACTCGTTGTCCTTGTAGCTCGCCCAGGCCACGCATCCGACAGCGAAAATGGTGTGGACCGTGGGCATCGTCGCTCGCCATCGCTTTCCCGAGCATCGCCTTCGACCCGCGTGATGACCCTCCCGAGTGTGAATCACTCGGCGGGTTCTCAATCACCTCTGGAGTCCCAAAACCAAATCCATTGCTCTCCTGCAACCCCCCGGCTGGCTTTGCGCTCTTGTCGGTGCCACCCGTCTTCGCCTCAAACTTGTGACCCTCGCGTTGATTGACCCTCCCCAAGTGTGAATCACTCGGCGCGGGTCTGAATCGCTTCTCAAGCTCTGAAACCTCTCCCGTAGAGTTAAATCCTCTCAGCGCTACCGCCTCCTCTCCTCCTCATCGAACTCTATCTAGTGTGCTCACCGGCACCAGCAACCTTATACCCTCTCATTTGACCCTCCGAGTGTAAATCGCTTGGAAAGGGTCTCCACCACTTTTCAAGCTCCAAAACCAGTCTCCCTACTCACAACCAATGTCTGGCCACGATTGCCCTTGCCAGCGCCCTTGCCAGCGCCCGCAACCAACCTCTTACCCTCGTGGTCATTTGACCCTTCCCGAGTGTAAATCGGTCGGCGCGGGTCCCAGCCGCTTTTTCAAACCACGAAATCTATCCCCCCGCTTGCCGCGCCCGTGTTGAGCAGCGAGAGATTACCCAAGGCAAGTTTTTTTTCATGACCCGCTTTTCGGCGCTTTTTGACCATCT